>JZKD02S1907300.1:54787-66766 GCA_000966675.3 Picea glauca | reverse complement strand
ACATGTGTTTCCTCCAGAAAAAGTAGGATATGTATACTTCACTAGAATTTACCAGTAAAATAGCTAAAAAGAAGGGATTTTTAGGTCTAACTTGATAGTGATTTTAAAAAAAAAATTATATTACAGTGAACTTAAAAAAAATATTATATTATTATATATATATATAAACTGATCTGGAATAATTGCATCTTCATTATTTAGTAACCTTAATATATATATATATATATATATATATATATATATATATATATACACACACACACTCAAGGCGTACACCTATTGACAATGAGCATATTTAATATGTTTTTAGTGCTTAATCAGTTTTGTATGGACAAGATTAAATATTGCTGGAATATTCTTAGTCGTCCCAATAAATCAATGGTTGTGATTTCAACCACTAACCTCCTTACTATTATAAAGACATCCGTTTACATGTTTATTTTTTTATTTTTACTTAATCATATTTGAAATTTACTATGATGACTAGCTGATTGCCATCTCTAAGTGATTAACGTTTCATTTTCTAGAGAACCCAAGTTCACCAGCCATTATTTTTACTACAACTATTATTTACTGGATGAAATTTTAATGCCTAAAGCTCTTACAGCGTCGGTTATTTAATACACAGGTTCTGCCATTATTTAATGACCAAGGCTAGGTTATTTAGGCATTCACCAGCCACAAGTGACTTGTGGCTGTGCTAGTATTATATATATATATAAACTGACCTGGAATAATTGCATCTTCATTGTTGGCTTACTGAAGAGACCTGTGGTGTGCTGTGTGTTGTTTGACATTGCAGAATATGGATACATGATGAAAATAACGGAGAAGAGCGACGTGTACAGCTACGGCGTGGTTTTACTGGAAGTGCTGACAGGGAAACAGGCGGTTGATCCTTCCCTACGCGAAGGTATGCACTTGGTCGACTGGGTACGTGAAACTCTGGAGAAGAAAAAAGATTCAGTGGAGGTATTAGATCCTGGGCTTCAAGGGCGACCCGATCAACAGATTCAAGAGATGTTACAGGCGCTTGGAGTAGCTCTCTTGTGTGTCAACCCTAATCCAGAAGAACGACCAACCATGAAGGATGTCGCCGCCTTGCTCAAGGAAATCAAACACGAATACGATCATGACTACGCCGATTCCAAGGTCGATCTCCTCTTCAAGCATTCTCCCGCCGACTCCAAACGCAGTAACACAGACTCTGCCGAGGTGACAGCGGCGGCGGCGGCGGCAGACCAAGAAGCGCCGCACGTCGACGCTTATTCTGGTTCCAAAATCTCCGACCCCCTCATGATGAGATCCTCCCACATGCTCAGCTCCTCCACAACCTCCATCCGCCATTGAAATTCGTCTGAGATTATTTTCCTGATCATCGTATTCCTCTTCCAGCTATGACCATTTTCTTCCCACTGTCCTTAATTATGGTGCTTTGTAAATTACTGATCAATCCTCAGAGCTTCTGGAATTACAGACTTTAGTGTTGTTGCAAAGGCGACAGATATAAATGGATAGCTGTGGCCTCTTCTCAACGATGTTACTGCAAGAATTTCGAGCGAGGACTTCCAAACTAACGCAGAGTTGGTTTACACTACTCTTCAATGTTGCAATTCTTAAGACATGTTCTTCATAAATTGAATGCTGTATTTCTTTACTCTTCTCTTCCCAATTTAAATAAATTAAATGTTGTATTTCTATACCCTTCTCTTCAGAAATTAAATGTTAACAATGTATGACAGACCATGAACTTTTATGTATGCTTCTCAGCCTTTTCAGTTTTGTTGTCTATCATATTGATATTATTTAAGGCAGTAGCCAAACTTTTTAATTTTGATTATTTTTAGGTAATTTTTTCCATTTAATTTTGCTAGAAATCTAGTAATGAATGGTTAGATATGCAGATGATTCTTTCGAAATTTATATTAAAAGATTTCAATTTAAAAACTCAAAAAATAAAACTTTTTAGAATTGAAAGATAATTTTACAGTTTTAATATATAAGAATGTGTGAAGTAAAAAATGATAAAATATAAGTCACTCAAAAATAATAATTTAAAAATATTAAAAAAATAATAAAATTTAAATAATAAAATATAAAAAAATTATATATATTGAAAAGGATTTATATTGTCAAAAGTTTAATCTCTCTTCCCTTCTTTCACAAAAGCAAGACTGTATATGCTAACCAGAATGAATTATATATTAATTATCTTAAGAGTCTAATATGTTACCAGATTTAAATTTATAAATACAAATTTAAAATTCATTAAAAATAAATTCGAAACAAGTTTATTTTTATCTTTTGTTGCATATAAGATTTGAATTTATAAATATAAATTTAAAATTCATTAAAAATAAATTGGAAACATGTTTATTTTTATCTTTTTGATGCAAACAACTTTCAAGTTACAAATCCATTTTAATAAACAAGTTTATTTTTATCTTTTGTTGCATACAATTTTTAAGTTACAAATCCATTTTAACAAGGAATTAAAACAAAATTGAAAATAAACAAGCGTACAATTTAATGCATAATTTAACTAACAATTTAGTGAACATTGGTCTTAGAAAACACTTAATTTGATAAAATTACACAGTGTCATGTTGACTTGGTTTTATTAAAATAAATTATCTTTTCATTGAACTATTGGGTTGCATAGACCTTTTTTCAAGGAAAACATTATGTGCATCTTATCAAAAATATTTTAACTAGGCACTCTTACATGGAATTAGCCAAATGCTCCACAACATTAGCAATAATTAATTTAGCTAACCCTTGGATTGTTGCCTTTTTGTCTCTTATTTGGGCATGCATGTGTTGTTGAAAGCTCAAAACATAAGATCTTGTCAACTACATATAATGTAGGTGTTTCCAAGGTGAGGAATCATAAAATACATAAACAATCTTGAAAACAAATATTTTACTATTTAAGAATACCAACATGAGATAAATTAGCATATTCAAAAACACCACCACAAAGATAAACTATCTAGATGACATGGGTAGTCACAGTCTATACATGTGGGCCTGATAGTTAAGAACATGTGTTTCCTCCTAAGAGGTCACAAGTTCAAATCCAAAGGGGGGTAGGGTACGTATACCTCCATAGATTTTAGGGTATCATACACCGATTTGGTGTATGGCTTGGCCATGACCTTAAAATTGGATTATTATAACACCTTGTAGAGAAAGCCCAAATGTGTACAATGAATTGACCTTAGCACTATTACTTCAAGGGAATTGGTTACATCTTGGTGTTATAAAAGGATGGTCATATGGGTTTCTCTAATCATAATGAATGAATGAATGCAAAATGTGCTCCAATGCATTTTTATTTGTTCTTCATATATTGAGCTATGCAAGCTTGTGCTTAAGTGATATAATGGTGTCTCTTGACACCAACTCTTCTTGGAATATTTAGCTCCCTGATCTACCTAATTCCCTAGTTCTCCACCATGGTATTAGAACTATTGGTTTAATTACCTAGCTTGTTGTCTACGAGTCTCTTGGAGGATGTTTTTTAGATGTGATCCTATTGATTTAGATATATTTAGTGATTGAGTGAGGGTTTTTACTTGTTGATTATTTATCAAGGTTTAGATCTATAGATCAACATTATGTGTTCCAAGGTAGATCATGTGATATTGAATGGCCATGATTGGGTTATATGGGCACAAGATATGGAGACCTTGATAAAAGGTAAGGTGCTTTGGCAATTTACAAAGACCACAATCCAAGATATGAAGGGTGACCAATAGAATTTTTTCATTGACAATAGGAAGAATGGTGTTGTAGGAGCCTTTACCACTTACATTTTAAGAGAGATTTACTTTCATACAAGTGGGATAGACTTTCCTCATTAGGTTTGAAGAAAGCTAAAGACTATGTTGATAAGATCAACAAAATTTTGGTTATGTAGATTAGGAAAGAGTTTATCTCTATGGATCCTCTCTCCCTTAAAATAATTCAAGACTACTTGGCTCATGTCAATGAATCACAATTGAAGTTGGGTGAATGTGTAAAGGAATTTCCCAAGAAAGATCGTCAGCTCATTGAATCGATCCTCATGAACTTGAAGACACCTTATGATATATTATGTTTGACATTTCATGCTATTTGGGCTTCCAAAAAAGAAGATGGTAAGGACTATACCTTCTATTAGCACTCAAAAGTGCACGATCAAACTTTTTAAGTTCTTCGTCAAATTGATGTTAGATTTGCCTATTCCCCAGGTCTTTAGCCAGTTGTCATAACTTCCATAGTTCTCGTTAAGTCTTGACAAGTTCCCATTTCATCACTTTTTCCCAGAAATCTAGTAATCCCTGGCCTATGATCCGCATTCAAAGTGACAAAAATTTTATCAAAATTCCTTATTGTCATATTCTTCAGATCTTGAGTTTTCAATGTTTTTTTTAACAAAAGAATAAAATTAGCTTTTGTTTTTTGTTATTAAATATTATTTTATAAAAAATAGATAAAAAGAGAAAAGTCTTTAAATTAAAAGGTGGTGTGTGCTCATGTGTTAACCATCTATCCTAAGTCAAATCTACCACCTATCTACAAACCCATATTGCATGTCGAACCATCCAATACACAACACAAAGCTAGCGCATAAGCACCAAACCAAGCCACCAAGGAGAATTCCATATGTGCTCAACGCATTGATGAGCTATGAGATCGTTGGCGTTTTTAAAACTCCAGATGCCAAGTGTTGAACTAAGATGAAATGTCATACTCTGTCCAAGGTTTGGTGATCGGGTATTTGACATCATACATTCCACGTCCCCAATCTCCCTCTCTCTCCCAGCAATAAGAAGAAACGCAAGTGTTCGGGGAAGATTTCAAGCGCCCAAATGAGTAGGAACATTTGATGGATGGCGCTACCAAATCTACAGAGATACACAATAGCGCTACCAAATCTACAGAGCTACATAATGGTGCTACCAAATCTGCAGAGCTACACAATGGCACTACCAAATCTACAGAGCTACACAGTGTCGCTACCGAATCTACAGGACCATTTGAAGTATGGCGCTACCGAATCTGCAGAAGCTATTTCGGGAGGGCACTATGGAATTACACACAGTCATTACACAGGATTTGCGCTACGAAACTGCAGGCATGTTTGGAGAAGGTGCTACAAAATATGCAGAGTTGTTTTTCAAAGGGCACTATAGAACTGGCTACCCAATGCGATATTGAATGGCGCTACGAGCTGGCACTTGCAATCAAGGGATTCGAATTCATCACTCTTTTGGGTGGATGATGATGTGGAGAAAAGTGAGGATCACAAGTGGCAGCATGGTGACAACATACAACCCCTGGAGAACACTTGGAAATGGAAAGGAATGTGCCACAAGGGAGACAATGTCATTTAAATTTTGTTGGAGTGATTGCCAACATGATTCCTTTTTTGTAGCAGTTTGTTAAATAGTTGTTAGCACAGGTGTTAGCTTGTTAACTGATTTAGAGAATCTTATGGGAGGAAGGCCAGCTCGCACCTCTAGTTGTTGCCTTTCCTATTTTATTATAAATACATATTCCAAATGATTAAGAAGGTTTGAATGGTTGAGTTGGTGATTGTAATAGCTTTTTTACTAAAAAGATTGGTTCTTTGGTTATGTATTGGACTTGAAAAAAAAATTATTAATAGAAGTCAGTTTCTCTTATTCCATCTTGTTGCCTCTTGTGCTGAATTTTTCATGATTGACTGATTCACATGAGATTGTTATGGTTGTATTATGTTGAATGTTTGATTATAGTACTGCTATGATGTTCTTCAGTGTTCTTTAAAGTTTGAATTCAAGAAGATCTTGTGTTTGAGTTTTTCCTCTTTGGGTTTCTTGAAGACCTGATGTCAATAGAATACCTTTACACTTCCCTCACCAAAGTATTCCTTCTATTCACTTTTAGTCCCATTCACTGACTGAAGTTCATCAAGACCTCAATCGCTTGTGCATGCTAGCCCATATTTCTGAGTTAAAACATTATTATTATGAGTCTTGTCCATTTGACCTTAAATCACTCATTTACATTTACATTTACTTTGATGGGTACTGGGATTATCCTCTTTGCAGTCTAAGGGTGATTCTCAGTGATAACATAAATGGCATTGTTTCCGAGGAATGAAGTGTGAAGCTAGCTTCCTTGGGAGAATGACATATATCCAACTCTTGATGGTAGACAAGAGAGGGATATAGAAAATTGATTGTAATCATCTACCTGGCGACTCCACAATCAAAGACTCCACTAGGGAGGATCCGGTTGACAGAAAGATGAAGGGGTTGAATTGTAAATCCAGGTATCAGTTCATTAGTTTTCTACATGAACTTGTGTTGTTCTTTATCAACTCTTTCCTTCTTTTCCCTTCACATGTGAAGAGGATCATCTTTTGTTTTGTTTATTCAGATGATCATCAACCTACCTTTATCTATCCATCCTTGCAAGAGAAAAATTTGCAACTTCCTTATGTTGTTGATGTTGATCCTATATCTTTACCTCAACCTATTCATAAAGATGAGCTTTGCATTCAAATCCCTCCTAAATTTGATCATTATGATCATCCTTGTGACATTGAGGAGATTGAAACTGATTCAAAACCTAACCAGATTTCATCACCTTTTTCCATTACTATTGAGCATTGTCATCGTCTTGTTTATCCTCATGATTATCCCATTGCTTTTCAAACTAGAATCAGAATGAAGATGTTCAAGCCTTTAAGGCTGCCATATCCTCTTCATCCTTATCCTCTTGATTGCCTCGAGTATCTTCCCCAATTTTCTAGAGAGGATCATGTCACAGCTGAGAGGCATTTGGGGGCCTTCAAAAACTTTGTTGATCAATTTGATATTATACATGATGATGTTGTTATGAGATTGTTCTCCAAAACATTTTTTAGAGATGTTGTGGTATGGTTTAAAAATTTGAGAGTTGATTCCATTGGCTCTTGGATCGAGTTGTCTAATGCTTTTTCAAAGCATTGGGGTGAGAACAAATCTTTTGATTTGTACCTCGTTGATTTTTATGCCTTGAGGAGAGAGGAGGAAAAAGTTATGTCTATCTTCAACAGAAGGTTCTACAACATTTATCATGACATGCCTTTGGAGATCCAGCCTACAGAGACTGTTGCCATGGTATACTATGTTATGGCTCAGCATTCAGAGCTTGTCCTTCTCATGTTAGAAAGGAAATCATCATCTTTAAGACAGTTGTTTGAGGATGCAGAAGGAGTGGAGGAGAACATCTGTGCTTCCAAAAAGATTCAAAATCCAGATTACTTTGAATATCTACATGCACAGGGGCAGGAAGACTATCAGTATGTTTCAGATCCAGAACAAGATGACAATAAGTATGAATCAGATCTAGAACATCAGCAAGATTGTAAGTATATTTCAGATTTGGATCAGGATTCTTTAGTATTTGCAGGTTTTTCTATGGACAGGGATGCATGTCAAGTTTATGATGAATTTGCAAACCATGTTGAGCATGTGGTAACTGATGATTGCATAGGAAACTATATGTTCTTAGCTGATCATTATCATCATGATTTAAAAACTATTGTACCATTATCTCATAATCATCATGCTAAAAACCAAGAGACTGTCATGTTTGATGATCAAGATTTGATCACAAGAGAACTAGGAAGTCATATGTTTGCAAGCAGAGAGGCATCCATCGATAAATATGTTTTTATCTTGGTTTCAAGGATCCGATTGCAACCTTGATGGAGTCATATTTTTTAGATCACTTGAAAGTTTCAGATTTTATTTATTCACCAACACTCCCAGGTGAGTTTTGCTTCTTGGAGGAATTTTTATTACTGTTGTTATATTTCTGACATTACCTTTTGATCAGTGGTATGGACAAGATCATTTCAGTTTTGAAACTACTTGAGTGGATTTTATGGAAGTTTTCCTTTACTTGACCAAGTTGCAGATCCGGTTAGAGGTAGGGTAGAGTAGGTAATAAGCTCACTTTCTGAGTATTGCTTTCCTTCAGTTTGAAGCCATTTTTTCAATTTTCCTGAAAAAGTGGCAATTTTTCACAGTTTTTGACAGTTTTCATAGATTGGTTGCACGGTTGACTCCATAACCCAATGGATAAGGTGACTAGAACTGCTAGGTTCTTGGAAGCCTCATAGGGAGGAATCCATCTTAGTTGGAGCCAGTGTTATCACTCAAAAGTGCACCATCTAATTTTTAAAGTTCTTCATCAAATTGATGTTATATTTGCCTATTCCCCAGGTCTTTAGTCAGTTGTCATAAATTCCATAGTTCTCGTTAAGTCTTGACGAGTTCCTATTTCATTGCTTTTGCCCAGAAATCCAATAATCCCTCGCCTATGATCTGCATTCAAAGTGACAAAACTTTTATCAAAATTCCTTATTTTCATATTCTTTAGATCTTGAGTTTTCAATGTTTTTTAACAAAACAATAAAATTAGTTTTTATTTTTTGTTATTAAATATTATTTTATAAAAAATAGATAAAAAGAGAAAAGTCTTTAAATTAAAAGGTGGTGTGTGCTCATGTGTTAACCATCTATCCTAAGTCAAGTCTACCACCTATTTATAAACCCATATTGCATGTCAAACCATCCAATACACAACACAAAGTCAGCACACAAGCGCCAAACCAAGACACCAAGGAGAAGTCCATATGTACTCAATGCGTCGATGAGCTATGAGACTACTGGCATTTTTAAAACTCCAGATGCCAAGTGTTGAACTGAGCCGAAATGCCATACTCTGTCCAAGATTTAGTGATCAGGTATTTGACAGCATGCATTACACGTCCCCGATCTCCCTCTCTCTCCCGGCAATAAGAAGAAACACAGGTTATTGTGAAGATTTCAAGCGCCCAAATGAGCAGGAACATTTGATGGATGGCACTACCAAATCTGTAGAGCTACACAATGGCGCTACCAAATCTGCAAAACTACACAATGGCGCTACCAAATCTGCAGATTTACACAATGGCACTACCAAATCTTCAGAGCTACACAATAGCGCTATCGAATCTGCAAAGCTACACAGTGGCGCTATCGAATATGTAGGACCATTTGAAGTGTGTCGCTACCGAATATGCAGAAGTTGTTTCGGGAGAGCGCTACAGAATTACACACAGTCATTACACAGGATTTGCACTACGAAAACTGCAGGCCTGTTTGGAGAAGGTGCTATGAAATGTGCAGAGTTATTTTGCAAAGGGTGCTACAGAACTGGCTACCCAATGCGCTACAAGCTGGCACCTGCAATCAAGGGATTCAAATTCATCACTCTTTTGGGTGGTTGATGATGTGGAGAAGAGCGAGGATCACAAGTGGCAGCATGGTGACAACATACAACCCCTAGAAGACACTTGGCAATGGAAAGGAATGCGCCACAAGGGAGACAATGTCATTTAAATTTTGTTGGAGTGATTGCCAACATGATTCTTTTTTTGTAGTATTTTGTTAAATAGTTGTTAGCATAGGTGTTATATTGTTAACTGATTTAGATAATCCTATGGGAGGAAGGCCAACTCACACCTCTAGTTGTGTCCTTTCCCTTTTTGTTATAAATGCATATTCTAAATGATTAATAAGGTTTGAATGGTTGAGTTGGGCTCCCTGATTATAATAGTTTTTTGACTAAAAAGACTGGTTCTCTGGTTATGTACTGAACTCGAGATTTTTTTATTAATAGAAGTCAGTTTCTCTTATTCCATCTTGTTACCTCTTATGCTGAAGTTTTCACGATTGAATGATTCACAATGAGATTGTTATGGTTGTATTATGATGAATGTTTGATTATAGTACTACTATGATGTTCTTCATTATTCTTTAAACTTTGAATTCAAGAAGATCTTGTGTTTGAATTTTTCTTCTTTGGGCTGCTTGAAGACCTGATGTCAATAGCATACCTTTACACTTCCCTCACCAAATTCTTCCTTCTATTCACTTTTAATCCCATTCAATTACTGAAGTTGATCAAGACCTCAATTGCTTGTGCATGCTAGCCCAGATTTCTGAGTTAAAACATTATTATTATGAGTCTTGTCCATTTGACCTTAAATCACTCATTTACATTTACATATACTTTGATGGGTACTGGGATTATCCTCTTTGTAGTCTGAGTGTGATTCTCATGCTAACACCTTCGATTCTTTCTATGGTTTGACAATTAGGGCATAGGATAAATTGCTTGATGAAGGGAAATTAGAGATCAAGCAATGGGATCATTTTTTGAAAATCATAGGTTGATAGAAATATAAGGAAAGAGGTCAACAAGGTAGTCATGAGAAACTGTCCAACTGTAACGACTAGAATCTAAAGAAGAAGCATGATGAACAAACTTTGAATAAGAAAGGTAGAAAGAAGAAAACATGTTGCTATTGTGGAAAATTGGGACATATAGAGAAGGCTTGTTGGAAGAAGATTAGAGATCTTGAAGAGAAGTTCAAGAACCTTGGAGAAGACTCATCGATTAGATGATTAACCAATGCTCAGAACCAACTTCTAGAAGGTAAGGCATGTAACTACACATTTTCTATTGTACTTCTCAAGCCTTGCATGCTCACACTTAACAAAGTGAGTGGATAGTTGACTCTAGTTGTGTGCATCACATGGCTAAAGATGCTTCTCTCTTTTCTTCCTTGAATGGAGCTATCAAAAAGAAACTATGTGCAGTATATGATTATGCACTTAGTGATACTAGTTGTAGAAATATAAAGTAAATGGAGTGATCACTAATGTGTATCACGTAGCTAGCTTAAGTGAAAATTTGTTGTTTGTATCTCAACCTACATAGACTAGTAAAAATATTGAATTATGGCCAGTTTGGTTTGTTGTGAAGGATGTGAAAAAAAATTGAAAAGTTATTGTTGAAGGAATTATTGATCCTAAGGATAAACTATACAAGGGTGAGTTCAAGCTAATTATGGTCTCTCGTGATGTGTTAGTGGCAATGCAAACCTGAAAAAACAACAATCTATTAATTTGGAGGGATTATTCAAGGTAATTTTACAATGAATTTGAATATGGTGTAAGAAGATGAAACGTAGAAAAATGAATTATATTTCTGAATATACAACTTTTATTCATAGAAATTGTGATGAACTATGTCAAATTTGATTTTTTAAAACAGTGGTATGTTATTTTTCCAACAAAATATAAGGTATATGTTTTTTTTTCGTGTAGGTTGTGAGTACTTTAATGATGGAATTTCATTCCAAAAACTTGTATACTTGTAGAGAACCCGTTTTTCTTGTGTCGTGTATTTTGGAAATTTATGATATTAATTTTGTATTTTTTTAATTATCAAAGTCAATGTATCCCTGAAATTACAACATATTTTGTTCATGTAGGCTAAGAGGCTCTTAACATGATCAAAACAATTTCTTTTTTTTATAGATAGTACATATCAGTCTCCTCTAGTGCCAGATATAACTCATTTGAGAAATAGTTAAGCCGAAAAAAAGTTAAAGCATAAATAAGAAAGGTATATATTCTAGGGTTTTGATAAATGTCAAGACAAAAATAGAATAAAAATAGTAAACATTATTAATTTAAGAAAAAAAATGTATATTTGGAATCTACACAACCAATTTTATCTGTGTCTGTAGTTTCATCAATAACTTAATTCTGTAGACTATAGAAAAATAACTTCAAAAACAAATATATGGAGAGGAATTCATAAAAATGGACACTTTTATGTATTTGTAGACCGAACCACTAGGTTTGTCATCCCAAACCTAAATCTGACACAACCAACTCAGCAAACATGTAAACTAGATTTGTCACTCCTGCACGAAAAAAATTTGAAATTCAAATAATGCACGCACACACGCTCCTAAAGTGTGCATGCATTCCTAAAGAGTGTGTGCTCCTAAAGTACACATGGGTTCCTAAAGCACGTGTGCTCCTAAAGTGCACATGCGTTCCTAAAGCGCGCGCGCATTCCTAAAGTGTGCACACGTTATTAGCAATAGGAACACGT
>JZKD02S1907299.1:503188-548169 GCA_000966675.3 Picea glauca | reverse complement strand
ATTACATTTTGTAGGTGCTTCTAGAGCACTACACACTATGAAAGTGTGTGCTATAGCTGAAGATAAGTAGGCATTTGAGTGCCTTTTCTTCATGTCTATTTCCAAGAGAAAAAAAACAAAAACTCATCCATAATTGGATGTACTGTTTTATGATCATAAGAGTCTTTTATATACAAGAGAGAATCACCACTATTGTGGTTTTTGTCCGTCTTTCTATCAAAAATAAAGAGCAGTTTTGAAGCCTTCAACAGTGTCGTTATCTGAAGCTCGGTAAAAAGAACTGAGCGGATCTACAAGTCGCATGTATGAGTGACTGGTTGTTTCTTTGTTTTGTGAGTTCAAAAAAGTGAAAGTTCATGTTCATCTGTAAAAGGCACGTGGTAGAAGGCATTTGTGTCTTCCCCTTTCTTTTCTGTAATGTGTCAATGTCCTTGTAAGAGCTGTAGACTTTCCTTTGACAGTGTGTCTGTTGTCATGTTTCTGTCCCTGTATACATCTGAGATAGCCACAATGTTAAAAGTGTTCAAAAGTCTATGAATTAAAACAAAACAACTATTACATGCACCATTTCAATAATAAACAAATAAAAAATAAAATAAAATAAAATGAAATAATAAAAAAAACTACACGTTAAGAAATTGGATAGATACTAGGATGCTTGATAGAAAGAGGTTTAACATGAGTCTAAGTTGGTTGTATATTGTCATTCTAGACACCTCTGACATCTTTCAAATTAAACACCTTAAATGTCAAGGGTTTCACATTATGATGGTATTACAAGGTCAAGAACCAACACCATGACTTAGTTTGAGAATATGTCCATGTCCAATGGAACAACCTTTACAAAAATCATTACGGGGGGCTAACACATATGATAAGGGTCGTAATCCTTCTTATGGTAGATATCATGCTTTTTACATGGGAGTAGAAGATAATAGTCGTAGTGGTTTATAGGAGTTCATGGTTTTGGTAATGCATGGTTTTGGTAATGGTATTTGATGTGATAGAGTTAGAGTCTATTTAAAGATTTGAGATACTCCATTGTAGGATGTCTTGATTGATTTGGTTTTACCGTCGGTCCGTTTAGCTAAATCTATTAAATGATGGCTTTTCAAATTTAAGGTTTCCAATATTATAAATCATAGTGTCTTGTGTATTTGATATTTTATTTTGTGCTTATCTTTAGCTATTTCTCTGCGTATCTCACTGTTAATTTTAACATATGGTATCAAACCCCCGTAGTTTCTAACAAGAGTGGCCTGCGTTTCTCATGGATTCAGTATTTGGTACTGGATATGCTGTGGCGTATGGACTGTTGTAAACAATTGCAAATCAGCGATTTGGAAGTGGAACGCTGGTACTAATAATGAATATGCTGGTCGGTAACCAAGATCTGTAGGAGTTCTTATGTGTAGAGAACGCAATGGAGCGAGCCGAAGAATATAGAGCAGAGGCCAACGGAATGAAGCTCACATTTCTATGCGATTGGCAATCCTGGTTGTGTTGAGAGCGGGATTTGATCAGAGGAACAGTGGTAATATATGCCGCGAGGAGATGGTTTCTATGGTGGTATCGGAGATGGTTTCAATAAAGAAATGGGCCGAAGCAGCGGGTAAAACCCAAGTGTTTCAGTCGAATGTAGGTGGGGCTCGCAGGTCACGCTTTCGAGGAAGATGGAAGGTCGACGGCAGGGCTCGGAGGTCTTAAGAGGTCGGTTACTAAGAGGAAGGAGGAGGTCGAGTGACTAGGAACCGATATGCTGGGCGTGGACGTCAGCGTTACGGCGGTTTTCATTTAGTTACGCGTGAGGAGAAGGGATACGCTGCAGAAGAGGAGAAGATCACGGATCTAATGCCTTAATATTGACAGCAGGGCCGACCGAATTCGAAACCCCACAATAGCCACCTGAAATAGTAGGTTGTCGTTTTGTTCGCTGGGTGAACGAGGGTTTCTAATGTTTATGTATTTCATTGTTTTAGATGCGGTACCATGCTAGCAAATTCTTCTCGGCCGGGCTCTGCTCTGTGCTTATTACATCTTTCTGTATGTATGGATTGCATGCAGAGGAAGTCTGCAACAACAAATTGAGGCAATATGGTAGTTTCTTGCACGGTGACACGGTGACATTGTTGCAGCTGTTTTCAGATCCGAAAGGGCAGACAGGCACGGTAGTTAATGTCTTGGTAGATCTGAAGACGGCTACTGGAGAAATGCAGGAAACTAAGACCGATAAGGGCCTTTGCAGAGGGCGATTATGTGCTTCATGGACCTTGGTTGGGCACGGTGGTTGAAGTTGTGGATAATGTGATAGTTTTGTTTGATGAGGGTTCAAAGTGAGGGCTAATTCAGAGCTTCATGCCTTTTCGCCTTTACCAGGAGGAGCTTTTATGGATATATATAGATTAGTTGTTGTTTAATTGTTTTACATTTTTGTTTTTTTTTATCATAAATCTGTAGGAATTCACAATTTTTTGTTATTTAAATTATATTTCTAAATGTAAAAATGGATTAAATTTGCTAAAAAAAACCTCAAGGCACTATCTGATTTCAACCTAGTATTCTCAGAAAATAAGCCAAAAAAATGACAAAATCATAACACATTTAAACTACATCTATAGATTATGCTAATTATTTAGGTTATAAATTATGCTAATTATGCTATATATATTTTTTAAAGTGGTTTTTAAGAATGCCAGATGATTAGGAGATACATGGAAGGCGAGTAAGTAACAACAAACAATTTGAAATGCCATGGTTCATGAGTATATGAATCATGGTGAATGTCACATGGATTAATGTGAAGTATTTTAAAAAACATATTGAAAATATATTAGGTGAAGGAGTGCTTGATTTCACTTGCTCAAGCATATAGTGGTAACATAAGTGTTTGATTTCACTTGCTCAAGCATATAATGGTAACATAAGTAGTTGGTTGAGAAGTATTATGGGCTATGTATCATTTTTTATGGAGTTGATTTAAGATCTATTTAGACATGCATACCCTTAGTTTGATGGTTCACTTGTAAAGTCTAGACAATCTAGGTGAAACTTTGAGGGGGTAGGTGAATATCCTAAGTCAAGTTTAAATGAGGGATGAATGATATTCCATTGCATGTTCTATGTGTTTTGATTAATCATGAACATGGGGAATTCAATGCCATGAAATTTGTTGATCCATGCTAGTTTAAATTCCATTTCATTCTAATAATTTACACCATGCATTCATTTTATCCAATTTTGGGCTTCCTTGGGAGACCTTATGTGTTATGCTACAACAAATGGGTCTCCAAGGGCTAGAATTTGAAATCTTGATAGTAGTTATCCATCTATTTGTTGGGATGTTGGGCATGGATGCCACAAATGTCAATCCGGTTCAACCTACTCTTTCCCAACTAGGTCAAGTTTTAGTGCAACAAAATCCTCAAAACCAACCTAACCCTCCACATCAAAACAAGGAAAGAAAAAGAGTAAAAACAACAACAATATTTTGAACTAGAACCAAGGGCAATGGAGTAATCAACAAGATTTCCCTAACCATGTTGGGGGCAAGAATAATAACAATCAAAATAAAAACTAATGCAACAAAAAACACCCCAAGCAAGACCCCTCCAACTAACTAAAGACTTCTCATCCCTATGCTATTTGTAGTTATTATGGTCAATACACACACATATGTTCCTTGGTTGTATAGATTCCATCATGGCCTTTGTATGTGGATGGATTTTTAGGTTACAAATGCTACACATATCAATCTCACTCATCCACCCATGTGTCATAAGCTCATTGGTGTAGAGGTTTGATGTTTTCCTTTTCTTTGATGTGGAGTGCGAAGGGAGGAAGGGATGGGCCCTTTTTTATTTTGCCCAATGCTTTGCCTCCATATTACTCTCCCCCACATTAGCATGCCTCTCACATTCACTTGGACTTTGCCATTTCTATTAGTGTGAAGGGAAGACAGTGGAGAGGTAGCATCTCCCCACCTTGATGTGCCTTACCTCTACATTGCTTGTGCCCACATCACTTTATGTCCTTCTTTGGTGTAGATAACAGAGGGCGGAGATAACATCTCTCCCCCTCACGCCGCCAAAACCCCACATCTTGTATCTACCTTGGCTTAGGGACCCAATTTAAGATTAAGAGGGTGGAGGATGGAAGTTACACCCCCCCCCCTTGTCTTCTCAAGGCCTCNCCCCCCCCCCCCCTTGTCTTCTCAAGGCCTCACATTTGACTTTACCAATGTAGAGTGTAGAGTGCGTTTGACTCTCACTTTGACGTATGCACCCTACATTTCGACTTTACCCCCACCATCACTTAGTGATGTCAGGGCGAGGAGTGGAGGAACAACTCCCACCCAAACTTTGCTAATCTCTTAATTCCGCCTGGGCTTGGCCTCAGCCTAACCATGACTTGGCCAACACTTGATGATGTGGAGTGTGGAGAAGGAATTCAATAGTCCTCTCCAAACTTTTATCTCACCTTCCACATTCCACATTCTTAAAAGAACCTTTAAGGGCTTATCAAGATCCATATTTCATACCTTAAGAACAATGTTGAGCCCACACTTAGCCATTTCGTTTGTCGAAAATGGTCCCTTGAGATCATTGTACTTCAATGTAATCCTCAACAAGGATTTTAACACCCTCTAACTCCATTGTGATGCCATGTGTTGGTAATTCAATCATGCACTCATTATATGTTAGAGTAATGCAAATGTACTTATTGGTCAAATCCAAGTGTTGTGCTTTAAATCTTTAATAACTTGGGTGGCTAAGGATTTTAAAAATTTCATAAACTCTAGTGCATAATCAATTTCATTGGTATTCATAGTTTGGTACTAGTACACAATTACGGTATCCTTTAATGTCTTAAACTTTTGTGTGCACGATGCTATACATTTGTTGGCATTGTATTCTATAGTGAAAATGTTGAATTTGGCATCTCCAATTGAGATTAAGAGGTTATGTTGGCATCTATGACAATTGTGAAGTCCATGGGTATTGGAAAATGATAGAAGAGAAGGACGATTTAGACAAAATTATGGTAGAGTGTCATCTAGGGAGCTAAAACATTAAAGGCCAAGGCCTTGTAACTTTTTTAGGATGAACATGAAAATAATGAAAATGATAAGAAAATACCACAAAAGTCAAGATGTGTGTAATAAATGTGCCAACTATCCATGACAACTATTGATGACATCAACAACTCAGCATCATATCTATGCAAGAGAGGATGTGGCGAATAAAAAAATTCAACCCTAGATGCTTATGCTATTTTGAAGCATAGATTGGCACCAATTTATCATTTGTGTGACAAAATGAGGAGAGTGCCTTGTAAAAAGAAATTTGGACCTTATTTTCTATGTTGTACTAACTATAATAACATTAAGATAATTGCAAGGTAAATGCATTATTTTAAGAAATTATTTATTTATTTTTACTATCATTTTTTTGATGAAATGCATATTCTGAGGAAACCCATCAAGTACTTCCCGTGATTTTGGGGATGACACCCAGGGTAAGTTGACCAGTTGTGGTTTGGGCAACCTAACCTAGTGGAGACATCAAGTGAGGCCCACAATATCCATGGAGGCAGCCAACTCGAGGATTTGGCCCCATGAGCTCATGCTTGTAATTCACAACAATTAACCACTCGAGCTAATCCATTGGGCTTGCACCATTCTAAGAAAATATTTGCACATGCATAATATAACTAAACTTAGAGAATTGACAAACATAAATATTGTGATTAAAATTAACCCAAATCATAATAAAATAATAACCATAATTAAACATAAAAGACAAGTAAAAATGTGTTGGTTTGAAACCTTGTAATCATCTAATAATAATCACTCACTGTGGAAAGTTTACTTATTACTCTGGTTCTCACGTTTAATCTATAAACAACCCAAAGACTCAAAATAAATACAAGAATATACAACAATTTAGAAGTCGAAGTTCCTAACCTTGGTCTACAAGTTGGCCCAAGATAATGCATATAATGCAATATACAATGTTTTTCCAAAACTACATGGGTGCCACCCTAGAAATGTACAAGTGTGTCACAAAATGGTTTGAACTTGTGACTTTGAAAGTTAAAGCAAAGCCTTAAAGGGGATTCATACCCGAAAGTACATATGTTGAAGCTCAATTGAATAGATCATTATGAACTCAATCCATAATAGTTCAAACAAACCATTAAACTAAAAACATACGAGATGGATATGAAATAAAACTTCATTAGTAGAATAATAACTTTAATTATCCAATAAGGCAAGTCACGGTACAATAAAAAAATATTTCCTTGTGATAGTTAACATCATTGGAAATACAATATATAAAATGCCATTCTTAAGACTGTACACTGCGTAGATATAAATAGGCAAAATCCCTTCATGTAAGCCAAGTCTCCTTAGGCCTAGAATGCATTGAAGGAATCAATGGACAACATAATATTTCTTGTTGACTCGAAGAATCATCTTGTGGTGTTGTTATCCCCTACATCCAAACATACATCCTAACCGAATTGGCCAATCTTATGCTTGGACCAACATAGCTATTTGCATGGTAGTCAACCATTGAAAATGATTACAAACTTCCATAGGTAGGACAATTAATATTGTTAGGTATATTACGAGGATATGTTGATAAGTAACGTGTTTAGAATTGTGCTTTGAAACCTTCACTTTTCCAACTCCTTATTTTCTTTTTAAAAGTTCGTCCACCTCTTTCCATGCTGCATCTAAATCCCCTTTTGCTCTCTCTCTTCCGCTCCTCGTGCTCTCCAAAAGCTTTCATTGTTCTCTAGCTCATTGTTGCGATTCACATTGTATCTTTTGTTGCTCATTTATTTTCCTTTTCACAATTCATGTTACCTTCCTCTCCTCGTCCAATTATTTCTTCCTTTAGTCCAACTCAACCAATTCCATTTTTTGTTATTTGAATTCCATGAGGATTTTCATATAGTCATGATAAGTGTGCTATGTGAGTGACTACTAAGATAAATTACATCATCTATATCGGGCCTTGGAGTATCCTTCATCTTCTCTCTTGGTAACTTAAGTTACTAGAGAGTGAATAAGTTCCTTGGTTGCAAGGCATTGGATAAACTTCCCCTCTCCCAATGTTCTCATCATTTTCAACCTCTTCATAATCATGACAATAAGTGTAGTAGTGAACCAAGAGTGACAGACCAATTGCATGTGGCCAAGAGGCCATGGAAAGGATCTAGTCCTCAATATTCTCATAGAAAAATTGTTTTGGATTCATTGTCCTCTCTCTCATCCCTTCAAGGTAGCTATATTACATAGACAAGCTTAGAGACTCCCAATGGCAATCCCCTTTCTATGTAGATTAGAATCAATGAATATGTTTATTGGCTAGTTCAAGCAATTGTCTTTCTTACCATCCGGGTATTTATCCAAGTATGTTGAAACATGCTTGATATGATTGTTACCATGTTGTAATACATGACTTTCGTGAACCCCTAATTATTTCCCCCGACATTGGAGAGTCTCAAAATATTCTTAGTTGCATCGACTTCCTCCTCAACCATAATGTCAAAGGCCTTGCTAGGATGCATTTCATTAGCAAGTGTACATGGATTCAACAACCAAATACCAATTATTCTAAAACATGCTTTTATATTTTTAGGTGTATCTGCCTTTTGAAAGGTCTTATTGTGAACTATGGCTTATTTGATCCTTTTAATTTCCATCCTAAGATTTCTTTCCATCCAGGGTAACCTCTCATTCTTTAAGTAAGCTTTGAAAGTTGAAAAGACATCCACATCAAAGGGCTAGAGCTTGTGAGTTGCGTTTGTTGGTAGAGTTAATAGGTTAATCCCTAAGTAATGCACCTCTTAAACAATTGCCAAAACAATGTCATTGTGTTGCACATCAAATATTAGGAAGTGCTTATTTGTAAGTGAAACATTTCTAGACACCGACCTTCCAAAATATTGTGGCCAATTTACAAAGAGCTCATTCATCATCTAAGGGAGTGGATGTGCTACTGTGCAAACATACAATTCACATACAACTATGCAATACTTAAAATGTTTTTTATGATCCTTAAATATGTAAAAGGGTAGTATCCATTAACTTACACCATCCACACAACATGTAATAATTATACTTCCACTACTTTTAGGAAATGCCAGACACACTCTTGCTACACCTCCTTGCAAACACATGCATCCCATAAATTTTCCTTACTTATAACCCGATGCCATTACAATTTTGAATTTGACAGGGCCCATAGGAATTAACCTCATAAAACTTTACTAAATTTTGATAAAGGCTACAACAATTGAATGTCGAGGCTAATGGATTTGTCTTTATCTAGTCCCTTTGATGTTCTTGACACCATGAATGGACAACTCTTCTTAATTTAGTCCACCAAGTCCATCCCCAAAAGGACTGTCTCCCTTGACAAATGTGTACTACATAAGGTTTCACTTATATGATCTTTGAATACATGGCAACATTTTGCCATACCCTTACATCACTACACGACATCTTCCTCCTCCTTAGCTATTAGACTAGTAGTTGCCCCCCTTGTCTTCACAATTGTCAAGCCATTCAATCAAAGTGTTTTTTGGAATGCCCCACTTCCTAACTACTACTCTCTTGGAATATCTATTGTTTTTGCAATCTTTATTGCATTTTCCATATCTACCTTGGTCCACCCCCGGTTGAGACAAATTTTCTTAGTAGTGAGATCTACAATAACAACCATAACACCTTCAACAAACTATGGAGCCATTCAAGCTATCTACACTTTTTTTGATGTTGATACTTGAATTCTAGTGCCCTCTTATTATTGTTGAGAGGCTTTGCATTCCTAATAGATGTCATTGCCTTCATGTTGTAAGTCGAAGTAGTAATTGTGATAACAATAATCGCCCTTGAATGCAATTGGCAATTTATTGTCCACCCTTTGACAAAGATTCACTTATCCAAATGTTAATAAATTTGTGCAATGTTCTATAATGTAATTTTGGTGCATACAATATTCTCAATATTGTTTTTGATTAATTGAAATTAGTGGACGAGGGTTGTAAAATCATCATTAAGATCAAAGGGTTGTGGGACCATGTAGTATCATGGAACATCAAGGAAATCGTATATTCTTATCTCCATGTAAATTGCATGTTATTATTTGGTTATGCATTGAATGTATTCCTTGATTTGAAGATTTTGCTTCCATTGCTCAAAGGTAAGCTTTGCGTATTTTAATTTGTGTGTAGTCATTTTTAGAGTAGTAGTTTAAACGAATGACCGAATGACTCTTTTTTTGGTTGTTCAAAATAACGAGAGAGGAAACATACATTTTTTGCTTGAAATCCGATAGGGATAATTTATGATTAATGGAATCACATATATGAAATGATAACATTGCACATTCTAGTGCAATGGGTGCAATGCGGGTATTCAAGGGTTCAATTTATGCATTAAAAACAACAATCTCTTCAATAAAAAAATGCAATTTCAGTAAAGATTACATATCGAATTTATAAAACATTTAACCTTCTTCCTTTTAAAAAAACAAAATTGTCAACTTAATTTTCATATTTAATGAATTATGAATTATTATATGTATACATATTTATATATTTATTTATTATGAAAAAAATAATTATTTTAATAAAATTTTGAATCGAACATTAAGATCCTAAATGGTTCATCAATGTGGTTGATACAATGTGACAATTAATATACAATATGGAAATTTATTAATATATCTTAGCATGTGTTTTGTATAGCGTAATGATTGTGGGGTATTAATTGCACAATATATGTGATTTTGTGTACAAAATTTATAATTTGCAAAATTTGGTTATATTCTCTATTTACACACTATTTCTTGTACTCCGCATATATTAAAACTATAAAAAAATGGAGCCCACTCAACTACTTGCACCCGTCCACCCATGCTTCTAAGGCAAGGGAAAGTTGTGTGTCTAGGGAATGACCCATCGGGTGGAGGGAAATGGGCTTCAACTTGCCCCACATTAGGGGTTGAGAAGTCTCAAAAAAGATCTCTACGGATACGGCACCACACACTCTACATACTGGCATATATACGGATTAGAACGGATCTGTTAGAGGGTACTTTGAGTCCATTTGTCCATGGCGAGGGTATGAATATGATAAGCGCGACGAGCGTTTTTGCGAGGTTTTGGTTTGTTGGGTGGTGAATGCGGACGTGCACAGATGATCTTCTGCATGGCAATGGGCGCCACTCTCAGTCAGTAATCTTTCTCCTTCCAGGCTGTAGTCCGACTCGAAACTGCGAAGAAAATAAAACGGTGTAGGAACCGCCATGTCCGCCTCTAAAGCGTGCTTTAATACTAAATGCGGAGCCGCATCGACTAAGAAATGGAGAGCCGGATGGATTCTACGCTCAGGAGAATTTGCAGACCTCTGCGATTCATGCGGGTATGAAATGAAAACTCTCGACGGTTAAGATTCTGCTATTCGTTGGTTTACGTCATTCATGGCATTAACTTCTCGGAGCTTGTTGTGTTTTATTTGCAAATGAATAGTTTACGTGTAGATTGCAGTTTGCCCACATATTTTGTTGATTGTAAATCTCATTGATATATGGGAGGTCTGATATTAAGAGAATGATTCGGGATTCTCGGTTTAATGTTAATGTAAATCTACGAGGTCTAATATTGATGTAAATCTCAGTTTAACATGCTTAGCTTCGGGGTTCTCGTGTAGCATGCCCCAGGATTAGCTTTTAAGGCGTAGGGTAATGTGGGAACCCGTTTGGAACTTATCAGATTCATGGTGGAGGCTTATTAGCCCTACAGCTTGTGCTCGTTTGCTTTTTGCCCTTTTTATCCTTCTCTCGGATCATGTTCATTCCAAAATCTAGACCATTGCCAGTCAACTACACAAACGATCGCCTGCATAGGAATTTCCCTCATTGATTTAGAAACCCAAATTCAAAAATGTATGCTCCATGAGAAGTTCACTGCCTGTCGATTGAATGGTGAGTTTGGGGGCGCTTGCTCTGAGGAGATCCATTAGACCCATTTCGGATCTTGTGGACATCTCTTGCCCGCCAATCTGGATTCTGAACATCAAGAATTGAAGAAGCCTGAACATCAAGAAGCGAAAAGAAGCGTAGTCAATACTGGGCTGTCTACCGATTATTCTCCTAGCCTGTACTCCTATATTACTCCGTTGTATCAGCAGTCAGTGGTTCCGGTTAATCATTAAATAACTTAAAACAAAAACAAAAACTGATGCTCATCCATTTTGTTTTATGCACCGTCTTTGTACCTAATGTGTGTGAGATGTCCACAAGGGTAAATGCAGCAGTGAACTAACTATAGGTGAGAAACCCAACTTGAACGTAAGTTGGGGTTGCCTGCCACGATGAGAGCCGGTCTTGAATCTTGTTGACACCACTTGCTGCGAATTTGAACATCAAGAATTGAAGTAGTATTCGATACTGGGTTGTTTACAGACTATTCTGCTATGCTGGAATCCTATGCTACTCTGTTGTGTCAACCCCTAGTGGTGGCAAGCTATTAATGATCAACTAATTTGAAAAAAAAAGAAAAGGAAAATAAAAAACAACAATGTATGCTCATCCCTTTTGTTTGATGCTCCTTCTTTGCACAGTGTGTGAGATGGCCACAAGACTGAATGGAGCAATGAACGAAATATAGGTGGGATGGTCAACTTGAGTGGTAAGTTGGGGGTGCTTGGGAGGCCCTATTTGAAATCTTGTGGACATCTTTTGCTCGCCAATCTGAACATCAAGAATTGGAGAAGTGGTAGCTGATACCAGGTTAGTTGTTTCCCGATTACCTTGTTCACTTGGACTCCTATGTTTTTATTCCCTTGTATCAACACCTAGTGGTGCCAAGTTTTTAATTGTCAAATAATTTGGTAAAAAAAATGGTATACTCATCCCTTTTGTTTGATGCACCTTCTTTGTACACAAGGTGTGAGATGCACACAAGAGTAAATGGAGCAGGCCACGAGGGTATGGTCCGGTGGCAAGCATTGAGGTGATTGAGATTGTATTATGTTGAGACCCAAGTTCAAAACCTTTTGAGTGGGTGTAGATGATGCCAGATTCAAGTTTTGGGTGATTTTGACCACATAGATACGTGTTAGCTTTTATAGCTCATGAGGTACTCCGCATGTTTTGTCTTGTGTGTGGAAGTGACCTTGTATTTGCACTACTAGGCACTTGATTTTGTAATAGGCTTTTTATAAAGTTGTAATAAAGTGACTTTTTGTAAAAGCGACCTTCTAATATTTTATTAAAGTGTGACTTTATGTCATAAAGTGGAAAATAATTTTAGTAAATGTAAGTGATTTATTTTGGAGGGAATGAATCATGTCCCTTGATCTTGTAAAGGAAAGATTAGATCTTGGCCATTGGATTTAGGGATGGGGAAGATGAAAAGTCATTTTCAGTTATAAGAATAACCCTAGGGTAGTGTGCAAAACAAGTCAAGAGAGATTTGAGAGAGAGCTGAAAGAAAAGTGTATGCAACAGATTTGACAGATTCCAAGAGAATTTGGGCACAAATCCCAAGACAAATTTATGTGAGAAGTTGCTGAAGTTTATTGCTGAGTGGGAAGTCATACTATACGGATCCGTACATGCCATACAACAGGAAAGTGGGCACGATTTTTGAGGTATCTTGTGGCACGAAAATTGAGGCAGTTTGAGGTTTTTTTTTGCTACAGAACAACCTTATTGATAAGATAATACAACAATTATTTGGCATTCTTTTCGAGGTGCTGATTCTCAGCAGGGCCGTACAGGCAGTACGGACTTTTGGGCACAGTTTTCAAGGTAGAGATTTTGGGGACTGTTGTGGGTGTCTGTAAGTGTGTTTCTCTTGCTGCCAAATGTATTACTGCTGTAGCCTTTGTACTTCCTGAAGCTGATAATAAATCTCTCTTGGTGGGTTTTCCCCATTCTGGGGTTTTCCCTGGCTGGTTGCGAAAATTTGAGTGTGCACATGTGTTTTGTGACTGCTGTTCATTGTTATTTTCCTGCTATTTGCTTAGTAATGTGTGTTTCTGCTTATGATATAGCTGGATGTGGGTTATTACATATCAGAGTTCATTTAAGATAGAAATCTGTGTTTACTAAGTGTTTGACAAAAGTCCTATGTGAGTTAGTGTACTTTTGTTGCCCCAAATTGCATTGATCAAGCTCTCATACTTTTGATCCATTTGCTCCAACTTGGCAAGAATTTCATTTTGTTTGGTATTCTTAACCTTTACTGTGATGGCAACACATGTCTTCATATGCCACTATAGGTCTATTAGCTTCAAGAACTTTTTATCTCTGCTTCTAGAGAAGCTTGGGTCTAGAAGCCAAGGAAAGATTTACTCATCCACTTGTTCATTAGATGTCCTCCCCCCCTTTTCCCTAACTTTGTTTTTTGTCTCCTCAACTTCCTTTTTTATCTTAGAGGAAAACCCGCTGTTATATCTCTTCGTTGCTTCCATTGCAAAGGTTTTGACCTTGATCATTGATGGACCCAAGCCTTTACTCGAATTCCCCCTGCATTTTTGTAGGCGCCCTCTTCATGTGCCTTGACTAAGATCCCCCTTCCCTATTGTATTGCTAATAGCCATATATTGTTGTTTCCTTGCCTTGTAGAGGAGCCATGGATCTTTTGGCAAATTTATTGGATAGCCACTCCATCTAAGCTAGAAAAATTATTGCCCCAACAAGCTATGACTCGAACCATTATGATAGTTTCTTGTTAGAATACAATAGTGCCTCCTGATGCGTAAGAACTCCTGCTTTCTTAAGTTCTCAATAACTCAACATTAATCTTCAGAATGACCTTTGTATCTCTTCCTCCCATCGCCTTAATCATCGAGGTAGAGCTTTGTCATGATACTGGATACAAAGTGTTACGGTGAGTGATGGAAGCTTGAGCCATGATGGATCTCAACCTCTGCTCCTCAAACTCCCATCACCTCCACTCATGCCAATAGGACAATCGTTGCCTCTTGCCAACTCTATTGGTGCCATGGCTTGCCCATCTCATCATTTCTCCCTATCACCTCATCTGGGGATCTTATATTGGATTTTATTATCTTAATCACACATTAATTGTTGATGCCCTACTGTTTATTACATTGTAACAAAGCAAAACTAGTTCTTGGGTTGTGATCTTGAAGATTATAAAGTGCAAATGAGTGTGGAGCTTGGAGAAAAAACATAGAGTAGTGGTACCGTGCCACAATTTATTTTCTAAAGAATTTGGTGGGTTCTATAGAGCGTCGACCCTCCTTGCAATGCATGAGTATGCAGAGCTAAACTTTGTAAATATGACATGGAAAGAATGAAGGAAATGCTTTAACTTGAATTGTTTTTCTTCTACTTTTTTTGGATATGCGTAGATCCAAAATTAAGTTCGTCGAAGCTCCAAAATATTGAGAACAATACAATACTCACATATTTTGAAGAATAGTTTGCACGACAACACAAATCTTTGCTATGGTTTGGCATAACAACTATGCTGGAAAGGCCATAATTTTGTATTTTGTATGAGATGTAGCTTGGGAAAATTGTCATCACATTTCTCACTATTAGTTTTAATTTCGACTATGAAAATACTACAGTTGGATTTTAGTTGATGATGATGAAGTAACATCTTGGTGATTGATTTAATAGATCACAGGTGAAATAATTAATTGAAAAGTAGGCCCAAATATACCCCATCCCCTCTGATTGTACATATTTGCTCTTTAGCACTCAAACCTTGTGGAGTTCATGATCTCTAGATAACTATTGAGATCAAATCCATTATGAGAAAAATAGAGGCTTGGAGAAATTCGATCTAAACCTGTCCTGAAGTACACTAACATTCTTGTCCATTGATCATCACCATTTATGATCCATAAGAAGAAGTCATGGGTTTGCTTCTCTTTATGTTCAAATCGTTGTTGCAAGATGAAGAACCTCATGCAACCTTTGTTAGTGAACACAACAATTCTTGGCATTTGATCTTGCAAATAGATACACGAGGTGGGAGATCACAAGGATTTTTTTAGATTTGTGTTTGGCATGCCTTCTTCAATGCTCTCAGCTCACCTTCATTACTCCTGTAGCTACTGTGACTTATCTTGAGAGCATGTTCCACCTCTTTGTAGATTGACGATAGGTGCCACGATCCAAGCAACATGACTTAGCTTTTATAGCTTGTCTCTCTTCATAGACCACACTCGGGAGCCCATGAGAAGCCCACAAAAGGGTAGACCAACCTTGGGGTCTCCTTAGCACTTGGATATAAAAGAAGAAACCTTAAAAGTGTTTAAGTTGACATGCTTGGAGGAAGGTGACCCAGTCCTCTTTGGTGAATAAAAGTTTGGTATGAGCTATGGTTTTATTTATTTATTTTTATTTTGCACTTTGGTGATAACACCAAATATTTTATTTGAGTCTTCTATCAATTGTTGTTCAACTTCCCTCCCTATGATTTTTGAAAAACCCCTGTGGGGGAGGTGGGGTGGTAGTATATTACATGTAAAAACTGCAAAAGTAAAAGTCTAACCAAAGGCTAATGTAAAAAAAAAGGCTTTTATTTTGGTCAAAGAAAACAAAACTTTTGAGAAGGTTATTTTATAAAATGTGACTTTTTCAATGCAAATTTTTAGGAGAAAAGATGAATTTTTACATGGGAAAGTTATCCTTATGGGAGGGATTTTTTTTTTGAAAGATGACATTGTTTTCTTTTCCCAAGGTCATTTTGAAGGAGGGAAACATTTTTTTCTCATGGGGGGCCTCACACTTCATGTGCCTAGCCCAAACATTTTGCCACTTTTGTCCACCATATTGCCGATTGCAGAATAGCTTATTTTTTTCACTATGGTTGATCTTGATGAAGAAGAAGAATTGGCTCTTCAAAAACCCTAGAAAACCAATTAGAAGAGTGTTGCTTCCTTGTAGGAGATTAATGTCAAGCTTCATACTGAAAATATTCTTTGCAAGATACTATTGCTTGGCTTAATGAGCATGTTTCTCTATTGTAGGACTCTCATACTCAACTTCATGAAGAATTTGTTCCTTTGCAAGTTGTTAATGCCAGTGCGTGGAATACTAATGTTCAACTTCGCAATGAAGCAACTTCTCTATAAAATGATACTTTAGATCTTAATGATCTTAATCTTTCATTGCGAGAAACTAATACCACTTTTATGATGAGTTTGATAATTAATTCATTATAGGACTCTATCACCCAACTTTATGAGGAGGTTGTAATTTTAGTCTCTGTGGTGAATATTGAACTTGAAGCATGATTATGACCACCTTCTTCCTCTATTGGACGAGAAGGACAAGTCCATTTGGGATTTGCAACACCTCAGTGAGACCCTTGTACAAGAAGTAAGTGCACGAAGAAGTACTAAAGGTCAATTCGAGGATTGCATTTGCATATTGCAAATTTCTCTTTTTGAGAAGTATGATGCACTTGTTGAGAGATGGATGCTTCATATTAATGAACTCAAAGAAACTCTTGATTGTGACTTTCAAAAATTCTTAGATGGATCAAAAAAGAAGGATTTCCCACTTGATAGAAAGAATTCTATCCTTTATCGAGGAATGTAATCCTTCTACATCTATTTGTGCACTAATAGCTACCCACAGATTGTCGTCTCCTTAGTTTGAGGAACATGCTAGGGGCATTGGTCCCAATTGCTTCGTCAGATGGACTATACACGTGGTAGACTTGGTAAACATGGACAGGGTATTGTTACTGCTATTGAGCTTGAGATGAGACTAGTGAGAGTAGGGCTTGGATATTTTGAGTCTTTATTGCTAGATGAAAATCAACCTGATCCTTGTCTTGTTATTGTTTAGCAAGAAGCAAAGCTTGCATCTTTTGCTCTTGTGGTTTTGTAGGAACCATATCTTGCACCATCTGATGATTCTACTATTGATATGTTGAAACTTGAGTTTGCATCATCTAATAATTCTTCTACTGTTGATTCGTAGGAACAACATCTTGCACCTTTTGATAAGCTAACACCGAATTCTTCACCATCAACATCTTTGCCATATTGACATCCTAATCAAAGTGAGAGGAGAGACGTTCTTGCTCTCCATCTAGGTATTGACATTCTGATTGCCACACTTATTGGTATGATAACAATTCTTACAAATCTGTAGTTAAGAAGCGTATATGGTAAAATCTGGGATTGATACCCACGATTAAGAGTTGTGGTTGGATTCATGATTGGTCATCTTGACATTTGAGAACTTGTTGGAGGACTTCATATTAACTTCGTTTGTCGATTGTATAATCCTCGTTACTCTTTTTGGTTGATTGATTGTAGCAATAATTTCTTCTGGATATTTTTTTGATGGCAACCATTCTTTGTTGTTCCTTTTTGTATATGTATGGGCAGAAGACACTTTTATGATGGATAGCCCATCTTGTTGCATTTGGTGTTTGGAGCACTTTTTGAGTATATTGACCCTCTTTCTCAATAAGCTTATGATCATCTCTCTTTGTGTTAGCGACATTTCTTGTTCTAGGCGCAAAAGTATTCGGGTCTGCAAGTCGCATGAGAAGCACCCGAGCGTAGCATGGAAAAAATCTCGTTTTGAGGCTTCCAATCAAGCGGGCGGGTGGAATTACGATGTCAGCAGCCCAGATCCATCCATAAGAGCAGATCAACGGTCATCGGAATATCGGGGCTAGCAAGTTGACCGATGTATAACGTCAAAGAAAGCGGCTTTATGCTGAGACTGAATCTGGGTCGTCTGATCCCGCGACACATAGTGCGAGATCTAGTTGGCATATCGGCAGTCGAGAGTTCGAAGGGTGAAAGTCCCTCATCATCTCACATCCCGAAACCCCGAACCCCGGAGTGCCGAAAGTGCCCAGAGGCGGGCCCGCAGTATCGCGAAGCAGCCTCAATCGTTCATCCACAGGAGACACCTGGCGCGCGATTAGGCTCCTCGCCTTTTCGCCCATCGCGACTTCGAAATACAAAAGAATAGCCTGTCATATTCCCGATGCGCGAGGTGCCGGGAGCGTCCAGGACTCGGGCCCGCAGCATCACCAAGTAAGTTCAGGGCCGTCAGATCTGAGAGGGACGCGTGGCGCCCAATTAGGCCATCTCGACGTTTCGCTCATCGCAGATATGAATAAGCAAGGATTAACTCCTTCCATTTGCGAATGCCGAAAGCGTTTTGGGAATAGACACAGGGTCGCAGCCCGTGGTCACTTGGGAAAGAAAGGAGCCGTGAAAAAGGGGCCAAAGGCGTCGAGTCTAGTTGCTGAAAGGATCATCGTGATCTCCATGTGCCATCTGATCCGACCTTGATCCTGGTTTTCGCCTGGAGTAAATGAAGACGAGAAGGGGTGGTTGAAACCTCTCCTCAGGCATTAAGTGCAAAGTATGGATAATCTGGCAGGCGGTCTGCTCGAGAGGGTCCTGTGTACCCATTTTTCTAAAGAAGCCATGTCGAGTCTTCGACCAGCCAGAGGAAGTCTGCACACGCTAGCCCGACACTTAATGGCTCAGCTACTCCTCCTGTAAGAGCCATGCGCAGTTAAGGTGGCGTCTGACAAAGAATACCCGTCCGAATTCGTCTGAAGGACACCAAGCCGTGGATGACTGAGCACGCCGCTGTTAGGCGAATTTTCTGAGTATATAGACTCAGTCTTTGTATTTTGTAAAGCATCGATGGTAGAGCGAAGCTCCCGACTGTAAAGTTTTAACAACCATTCTAGTTCTCTGGTTGTGCATCTGTATATGAGATTTCTTGTTTTATGACAAACAATTTTCCTACTCCATCTAAGCTTTCATCTCATACTAGGGAGTTCATGATCGACTGATTCGCATGAATTGYTGCAATTATGTCATGATAAAGGATTTATCGTTGCATCGTTGTATTCTCTGGTTTTCTGTGTTTGAATGTAAGAAGATCTTGCGTTTGGACGCTTTCTTCCCCAGTTTGTTAGAAACCTGTTGTTTATGACAGACCCGTGCACTCTTCTTATACAAGTCTTCCCCCCTACTCACCCTTATTACAACTCACTGTTTGAAGTTTATCTAAGACCTCACTTGCCCATGCATGCCCGACCTAGTTTCAGAGTTGAAACGATATTGTTCTGAGTTTACTTCCATTTGATCATCTCTTTTATAAACAAAACGTGACATTAAACTGATGGGCGTCGGGCTTTGCTCCTGCTACAATCCAGGAGTGACTTCCGTCGCCAACACTTTGTTAGAGTATTCTTGTTGATCTTTGACACTTGCTTCATTAGACCACTCTCAACTTTAACTGGTTTGTGTGATTGGGGCATTCTTGTTGATCTTCAACACTTTCTTGTAGCTTCATTGGATCACTTTTACCTTCAACATTATCTTGCCCATCTTCCATGTTAGTTTTTGGCGATTGTTCTTTGACAACATTGTGGGATTTGAATTCCCTGTTTTGGTTGTTTGTGTTTGCTTGTTTAAACTTGTATTTGCTTCACTAATTCTGTGTTTGTACAAAGGTGTTTTGGAGGCTACAATTTTGAAGCATATCTCTCCATTTAAACTCGCTTTTTCTTTTTCTGATTTTTAAGAGGTTCTTATGAAGGTGTTTTGGAGGCTACAATTTTGCCAATGGATTCTCCATTGAGAGCTTGTTTGCACTTTGTTATCCGCCACTTTTAGGGATAACTAAGGAGATTATGTCTTGAGGCCCACAGGTCCTAGACATGGAATACCGAGAGCCAGATCGACTTGAGCATGGCCCTAGAGGGCCCATCTTTTCTTCCTTTCAGCGCCTCCACTTTGTCAGCAACAACAACATCCATCACCTTCGGCTTGGTCCTGTATCAGAGATTGGAGAAGCCCAAGGAGGGCTAACGTTTTGCTCCAGGAGGCTACATTTTCCCTAGAAAGGGCTAACGTCACCCTAGAAGGGGCATGACGTCTTACTTTTTGCTTGATTAGCGTTTAATTTGTGACATTTAATGTAAAAACAATATTATTGTGTATTTTGGCCTTGTCGGCCTTTTGATGACCTAAATTTTAACTAAGGTCATTGGTATGGTATATATTGAGGGTTTTCACTCTCATATTTTCATCATCTCTCTCTCACACATTAGTGAGGTTTGAAATTTGTGCCCTCTTCTAGGGTTTTGGCTGAAATTTTGAGGCGCACTTGTTGAAGGAGACTTTTTCTTGGCATTTTTGGCATTTCTCTTGGTGGAAGGTTTACAACTAGGGTTTTTCTCCATGAATTCTTGGTTTATGTAAGTGAATTTCTGCAACACTTCTTTATTGAATGGTTATGGTACTATTTACTTGCATTTGTTATTATAATTTGCTGAATTAATACCCTAGGTGAAAAGCACATGCTAAGGTCCTTGTCTCATGTCCCTACTAGGATTAAGAGCCATTTGATTTGCTGAAGTAAGATAGAGCCTTGCCATAGCAACACTCTATCCATATTCTTCTAGCCTGGCCGTTTTTTTTACTTGTTATTGAGCTAAGAAAGAGGAAAACACATCAAGGTGTAGGGTTTCGGTGAGCCGTTTTCCCTTAGGGTTTGATAGATGAAGCCTTGCCTTAGCAACACTTCACCTTCAATCTCTCTTGTCTTCAGCCCTACAATTATTACTCAAGCTAGCCGATTTTTATTTGTCATTGAGCTAAAGGAGGAGAGAGCACTAAGGCCTAGGGTTTCTACACCTTAGTGAGCCTTTCTCCCCTAGGGTTTTATTGTTGAGGCCTTGCTTTAGCAACACCTCAACATTTAGCCCTCTTGTCTTTGGCCATATCATTATGATTTCGACCCTTCAACATTTGTAGCCATTTGACTCCATTTGCCCTAATAACGCACTGATCTAAGACCTCTTGTGTTGAGCACCTTGATCATACAAACATCCAATACCTTGAACAACTACTAACCCTTCTAACCCTACCTTAGACTAATATCTACTAACCCTACTGCTGCCATTATATACTTGAGTGATCTTTATACATTGCAACATTTATATCTTTAAAAGCAATTGAATGATTAGCTAAGGCGTTGTTTCTTGATATTGATATTGTTACATTGATTGCCATTAGCATTTATTGTGAAGTGACATATATTATAATCATTGCTATTGTACATCGTTTACTTACTTCATCAATATTGTTTATCAATTGCTTTATWTCAGAAGTCCATGCTTATATGAAGTACTAACCAAGCAAGTGATCTTGCATATGCATAGTTTCTTTGTTGCTTTGTCTCGGGCAGGTACACCTTTTTGGTTATTACTTATATTTATTGGCTGGTTAGCCAGGACTTTCTGATCGGTGGTGACTTGTGAGGGGGAAATTATCACTTAGCCTTTTAAGCCTTTGCCTTTGCAAAACGCCAGGTCACTGGGGACGTCTCCCCTTGGCCTTACCTCCCTAAACAGAAAGAGCTATCCCATTGAGGTGACAATGGTGGGATAGTCTCAGTTACGCCAGATTGCCCTCCTTTCATCATTCTTTTACCTTAACTACAAACTATTCGATAACACACTTCGTCATGGTTAAGTTATTGTCATTCCCTACCCAATTAAACATTAAGGGGGGGGGTTATTGTAATTGTTGATACGTAATCCTTGGGATTGCGTTACTTGTAGCATTAATTGTAAATATGAAGAGTTGTAGGTGATAGAAAGAGTCACCCTATTGAAATTCTTACTCCAGCACCTAGGTACTTTGTTATCTAGTGATTTCCTTACTGCAATCAGATTAGCAGCTCACAAAACAATAATACACTACTGAAATATTCAACTCGATATCATGCAGCGGAAGCATAAACTAGGAAACCAAATCAAGCACACATGAACACCATAATATTGGGTAAATACCCCTGAAAAAAACCTGGAGGGAAAACCAGTCCAATGATGCTTTTATTAAGGTCAAATCAGGGCTCCCGTAACAGGGAAAATGGCTCACGGAGAGAATTATACACTGTAGACAAACCTGGAAATTCCTGTATTGCTGTACGACCTTGTATCGACACGTTTCCCAAGGCATCCACGACTTGTCATTCTGTGACCCGTGGATATCTGCGACTGTCTCCACTGTGACTTGCAGATCTATATGGAAAACCTGTATGGAAAGCTTCGTACGATCCAACACTTTCCTGTGGTGTCCTTTGACCGAAACCCACATGCGTATGCCTCTGTTCTCTCTTCTCCTTGACCTGTATGATCTCTAGATGAAATTTCTTCTTCACCTATCCAAGATCTTGAACCACAGTCCTTTGTGATCCAATACTCTGTGTGTCGACTCTCTTAACACAACTCCTGTCAAGTGTAATCCTTGGTCCTCTTGAATCAACGTCCTTCTTGATCCAAGCACTCGAGCGGAGGTCCTTCTCTACTCTTGAGTGTGACCTTGGAGACTCCACACTAGCAAAGGTCCTCCTTTGCTTTTTGTGTGAATGTGTCTTCCTCCTTCTCCTAGCCTTGCTTTTATAATCATGAGTTACAATCTATTTCTAATCTCAAAAGTGATCTACACATGTTTCTTAAATAACTCAATTAACTAATTACATAATTAATTAATAAAAACTATTTACTTTAATAATTCCTTTAATTAAAGTAAATTCAAGAGTAGAAGGATTTGGACGATTTCGACACGTCTAGACACATAGACCTGTGCGGAAATACATGTCCGATGCTACCACTAACATCAACACACAGTTAGGGAAGACCAACAATCAATTTTTGTATACTTATTGAGTTTCAAGCTAATGCAATAACATAAGTGTGGAGTTACGAATTCTGCCCATACAGGTTAACTCCATTATTTCTCTATGCGTTTTCTTTCCCTCATTGTGTAGAAAACGTCTTCCAGTCTGTCCTTCTCCCTTCTGGTGCTCTAGTCGATTCTCTGTCTCTTTTCCAGCCTGCGTTCCAAGTTATTCCTTCTACCAGTCTGCGTTTTAGTTTGCAAAAACCTTTGCGAAACCCTATTTCACGTTGGTCTCATGCTTCAATCGTCCACTCTCACGGTTATCTCTCATTTGTGCGTTCCAACCCTACTTGAAACCCTAGCATCGATTTTCACAACATTCTTACCATGAAATTGTGAGAATCCATGAGTTCATCAGGTTTATGAGACTTCAATTGTGCTGAATTATGTGGTTTAACTAGGTTTTGGGGTGGAAATTTGCAAGTGCTGTAGCACATTGAATCTTGATCAGAAGTATATTATATAATATACTAAATCAAAGCCCCAAAAATCATGTCTAATGGCATTGGTTTAGGGGAATCTAGGCTCTCTGTCAAAAGATATATGCTCTGTAATATTCATGGCCATCACCAAAAAGAAGCCCCATAATTTGAACAATTTTTTGTTTGAGGTTGGGTATTTTTTCAAGAGGAACTTAGATATATAAATTGTTTCTTTAGATCATGCTCAAAATGATTTAGAAATGGATATGAATGTCACAACCCTGTTTTTTCCCTTGAAAAATCTACAAAAATAAATTCTTCCACTTTTGCCCAAGAAAGTGTGCTGATACCACTTGTTATTATCCTTAACCATTAGATTGAATCACAAACAAGATATTCAAAAATGCTAAACACTTTATTCAATATCAAACTCCTAAGGTAGGACAACACTATACAATGATCCTTTTATGGAAGGATCAACTCTTGTTCACTTGCCTCTTTGAGGGGGCAACATCCCGATGAGCTAAGCTCCAATACAATAGACTCCAATACATATTTCATAAGGAGGACTCCATCCTTGTTTATAGCTAGCTAGAAAGCCCTAATCATAACCAAATGCTAACTACCAAGTGGACCTTCTTTAATGAGGCCACATTATATTTATTCGATGCTAACTACCTAGTGGGCCTTATTTAATAATAATAATCATAGTGGACTCAGTCCACTTGACATTGAATGGTCACCATTACTACACTATTATTACTTTAATGGGCACTTTGCCCCCTCACTACATCCCTAGGGAGGATCCCCCCATCTTTACCTCTAGTTTGGTCGGAATTTAAAAAGCCTAGGTGGTTTACCTAGACATTATAGGATGCATAGGAGCAAGTTGGAGCTGTTAAGACTTCATTCTTGGTAAGTCACCCCCCTAAGAAGTGTCTGAATTATGTAGCATTGATGCCTTCCATTATTGATGGAGAGCCTTCTAGTTTTAAGGAGGTAGTAGGTCAGCAGGTTTGGTAGGATGCGATGATGGAGGAGTACAACTCCGTCATAAAGAATGATCATTGATGTGTGGGAGGTTGTGCCTAGATCAAAGGGAAAGTCAATGATCGACTCTAGGTGGATGTGCAAGGTTAAACATGTAGTAGATGGAAGCATAGAGAAGTTCAAAGCTTGATTTATGGCTAGAGGTTTTTCCCAGAAAGATCGATTTGTTGATTCAGATTTAGATTTGATTGATCCCTTTGTGCACAAGTAGTTGATCGGCTCTCTCATATATTTGGTAAATACCAAACCTGATATTTTTTTGCAGTCAACAATTTGACCCAGTTTATGGTGGAGCCTAGGCAGGTTCTTTGGGTTGCTATAAAACATGTGCTTCGATACTTGAAGGGCATAGTGCATTTTGGTTTGAGGTATGTTGGTGATGGAGAGTTGGTGTTGCATGGGTTTATAGATTCTAATTTGGCAAGTACTGTTGGTGACGGGAGGAGCACTTCAGGGTGTTGCTTCAATTTGGGTTCATGTATGGTTTCCTGGTTTAGTAGGAAGCATGCTTCAGTGGATTTCAGCTCAACAGAGGAAGAGTACATGGTATCTAGCTTTGTTAGTTGTGAATCCATTTGGCTTCGCATGTTATTAATAGAGTTGATTGATCAAACTTTGGACACCACCATGATTCACAGTGACAATCAGAATTGTATCAAACTCTTTGAGAGTACATTGTTCCCTGATCAGTCCAAGCATATTAAGATCATGTACCACTTCATTAGAGACATGTTGCAGATATCTTGACCAAGCCCTTGGCAAAGGGGAAGTTCAATATGTTTATGGAGAGGCTTGGTGTGGTGGAGAACTCTTTCCTTGCTAAGAGGGAGTGTTAATTTTACCTATTTGTAGCTTAGATTGTGTTCCAACTATGACACTCGTCTTCTTCTAATGGAGTATAGAGCAACAATAGTTGTACTCCTTCAATAGTTTTGTACAACATTAATGAGGGCGTAGGGGCATTTATAGAGAGAGATAGGGTGCGCATGCATGCACCATCCTCAATTCAATTTTAGTTTAGATGTTTTTCCATATTTAGCAATTCAATTCTAATTTTGAGTTCTGCTTTATTTAGTAGTTGCATGAATAGTTAATTAGAGGGCACAGTTCTCTAGTTAGACGAGGTGCTTATGCATGTGGATTCCCAACCTTTGTTAGGTTGTAGATCTCTAGGAGGATGCACGATTGTATGCTTCGGTTCATCTCTAGTAAGGTGCACTTTACCTGGCTCATCTATCCATGCTAGGAAGGTGCATTAGGGTTAGGGTTTGATATTTTAGTTTAGGTGTTGTTGTGCATGTGTCCAGATTCATTGTACCTTTACTTCTTCCTAGGTTGTAAAGGAGAAGTAGGGTGCACCACTGTGGTGGTTTGAGAGTTATAGTTTTTGAGCTATAACATTGTTTAGTTTACTATTTTCAGATTTAATATAAAAACAATGATGTTGTTTTGAGAGTTCAGATTTGTGCGTGTTGTTCATATTATCAACAATATGTGTTTGTAGGTTAATGTACTCTATAGCTGTTATTTTGATTGGTATTTTTAGTTTTATCTATCAATAATTTTAGGTTAAATTCCTAATTGCACAATCTAGTTACCATGGTTTGATTTTTGACTAGTGATAAGATAAGATAATTTTATTAATGTGCGACTAATGATCACAAAAGTAGGTCAAAGGGACTGCTGAGTACAATGCCGTCAATACAATGCGGGAGTACCAAAAGGTCTCCTATAAAAAGGTGAGAAGTAGTAAGTAAAGTGCAATAAAGTAGAGTAGTAGAGAACTACTCCGAGGCATGAAGAAACCCTCGACCTCGAGCTTAGAGAGCTACTCAGACGATGGGGTGCATTGTAGGAGAAGATCTAAGGGCAAGAGGAAGCAAAAGAAAGGGAGTATATCTGTCAAGGAGTGGATCCCTCTCTCTTACCATCCGAGGTTGAGTGAAAAAAGCTGAGTATACTCTGGTGTCCCGAGTGGGCTCTGGTGGGGTGTTTGGACCATCTGTTGCGCTGCTAGCTGGAAGAGATAGTGCACCGACGAGGTCTGGGGGATCTCTTCCACCTCCTGGGGGGGGGATATGGTCTGGCCATGTCGTTGAGGTCTCATGAGATGAGGCAAGGTCTCACGGGTTCGAATTGATCTAGTGTCTAGGGCTACACTGGTGTCGGTCCGTCTCTTAGTGCCCCTTCCTGAGGGAAGCACCGAGAAGAAAGAGGTGATCCGTTGAATGGGGTTCGATCGCGTAGGAGGTTGAAGAGTATGGGATTTGAGCCTGAGGGCCTCATGTATATATAAGGCTAAGCACCACTGATCCGGATACCTAAAGAACCCTGTGAGGGTCTGAGCTCCCCTGATTAAGCAATGAAACCACTCCCTGATCTCATAATAAATGGGGCATCGGAAGATGAAATGCTCCTTAGTCTTGACCTCTTGTAACTGGCATAGCTGATAGATCCTGTCTGGTTGGTCGATTTGGTGGTTTGTCTCTACTCGAAGTCTATGAGAGCCAACTTTGAATTGGTCTAGAAGAATGCGTAGAGCATGTACCCAGTGTCGTAATGTATATTGTGGTCGAACGATGAACCCATCGCTAAGCTCCAAGAAATACTCAGCGTAAAAGGCCATCTTTGGGCGTAACATGCCAGAGGGGTTAACCCAAGTGACTTGGATGAACTGCCTATAAATGTAATCTCTGATGATCTTGTTCAACATCTGTCTGGTCGGTAGGAGATGGCTAGGTGCATCCAAGGAATATCGAAACGGAGGAAGGCGATCAATCTGAATGCCCACTGACCCTAGAAGATCTGAAACCCTTGCAAACCAACCTTGGGCCCGACCCGACTGGCTAGAGAGGGCAATAGTCTCAAAAGAGCAGTAAGCCAAGTATGGGTATTGGTCTTGCCTCGTYGTTGAGTCGGCTAAGCCTAGGATGCGATGTAGAAAAGAGACCAGTCTGAACACTGTCTCAAGTCGGAAGGGTTGAACCCCAAACTCTGCTAGGATGATGTGATGAGGGACTGTCCRCTTGCATCTGATGATGTGTCGAAGAAGAAGGGACTRGACTCTCTCAACTGAGGCCCAATCAGACTCCAGTAAGGAAGGCCCCTAGATCTCTGAGCCATATAGAATAGTGGGTYGGATAAGGGAGTCCATAAGAGACATCTTGGATGAGATGTCYTGAAAATGGTGACGGAAACACTGTCTTTTGAGCAAGGCTAAAGACCCATAACCCTTKGTAATTTGAGGCTGGAGGGTCGGTCGCAAACTGAAACAGGGTCTTGAAAAATGTACTCCCAAGTATGTGTAGGCGTTGGTGATCTTGATCTCCTCTCCTTTGAAGAAGAAATGAAGGTCATAACCTTGGTTTTACCTAGATTGACTGTCAATTGACAAAGGTCGCAGAAGAGAGAGAGGGCATCCAACTCTCTCTGTAATCCTGCTGGAGATGAGGCTAGAAGGACCACATCATCGACAAAAAGCAAAATGGATATCAAAACCTGGTTGAGGGGACACCCGTCACTATCTTGGATATGTTTGTGGAGAAAGGCCTCTAGCTCATCAATATAGATCTTTAATAATGTGGGGGATAGGGGGCAATCCCGTTTAACTTCGATAGTACTCTTGATGAAATTTGACATCCCATGAACTGTGCTGAGACGATCAAGGACCATCTCATAAAGGTGCATGATGGCAGTCGGTAAGCTATGAGAGATGCCAATGTCTCTGAGCCTCTGGAAAAGGGCTTCTCTTGGGACAAAATCGAAAGCCTTCTGAAAATCTACAAAGCAACAATAGACTTTCGTGGACCGATGTTGTGCCTCTTCAATGATGGCCCGAAGGGTGAAGATGTGGTCAATGGTATGATGAGCGGGTCAAAATTCTGCCTATCCCTTAGCTCTGAGATGTCTATCCTCAAGCTCACTAGAGAGCTTCCTATGGAGAGTCGTAGCATAAAGCTTCGAGAATGTGTGGCCCACCATGATCCTCTTGTAATTGTTGGGATCCGAGCTGGGCCCCGATTTGTGTATCGGTTGAATAATGTGATGCGACCAAACGGAAGGGAAACCTGTACGAACCACATGGTTGAAGAGATCAACCAAGTAGGGAACCAAAGCACAAAGATCTTGCTTAAAGAACTCTTCCTGGAAACCTTCCTCATCTGTTGCTTTGCTGTTGTTCATCACTTAGACGACCTCTCTAATGTTCCTGTCTGAAAATAAGAAGCATGAGGAGGGTGGAGAGATAACCTGAATCAGGGCCTATCCAGGGATATCATAGAGAGTGGATATGTGGGAAAACATGGAGTGGGGGTCTAGGTCAAATGGGAGGGGGGAGCGACGGGGGAGGATGGTATGCCAGAAGTTTTTAGGGGAGTGAATAAGGGAAATGGATAAGTCATATCTCCTTTGAGAGACAAAGAGGCGTTTCTTGCGGCAGAGGAGACGATGATACGAGACCTTCAGGCTGGGGTAGGAGGGATGAGCGTGGGTGAATGCCTGTCAAAGCTGGCGGTGGAGGACCTTGCATTCCTCGTCGTACCATCGATTCATAGGACACGAGTTGTGTTTCTGGGAGGTGGAATTGGATTGGGTGGAGTGAGGGTAGGATTTGAGGGCTGCATCCCAGATGGTGGATGAGAGGTAATCATACTTGGTAGAGGCAGAATCAAGTAAGGAGAACTAGGTCTTGGATGGGAGCATCTTGTCAAAGGTGGGTAGAAAAGGCATCTGGGTCCCCCTCGTCAAAGCGGAAGATAGTGCGTGGTGTGCCCTAGGGGGGGGATGTGTTGGGAGGAGGGGTGTCAGTTCAGAGAGAAAAGGAAAGCAGAGCATGGGCTGCGAGGGGGAGGGTGGAAACAAAGAAGTGATGAATAAAGGGGAGTAATTTGTGGCTAGATAGGACGTAATCCACAACACTCGCACCCCCTCCATGGGGGCAACACGTGAAAAAGCGAGAATCAGGGAAGCATGGGAGCTCGTTCAAGATCAACAACTCCTGAGATTCCCCTAAGTGTAAAAGGTGTCGACCATAAGCTGTGAGAGGTCCCAATGCACTGTCAGACATTCGGTGAAGCCCCACTGACTTTGGATCAATCTCCTGAATGCAGAACATGTCATTTGGTCGATTGTGGAGAGGAAACTGGAGGGCTATGGTGCGGGAGTTGAAGTCCCCTAGGAGAATCACCTCTCCAGTTGCTATGTACTGGGTGATGTCGACATACATGTCTACAAAGGTGTCCTCGTCATGCCCATTATGAATGGCATATGATGAAGATGTTGGAGGGAAGTAACAGAGGACAATGTAAATGTCCCTTGGGAGGAGGAAGACACCCCGGACCCAAACCCAAATAAATCTGACAAACTCATCTGTGGCGACCAATGAAAACTTGCTTCGGATGGAATCTCTAACAAAGAAAGCAACTCCATTTGACCCTCTGATGCCACCCGAACTCCTCGTTTGCTATTGACATGCTGAGAATTGATGGTATCCTGTAATGTCCGGGAGAGGTCGAACATGGCTCTCATGTGTCTCGGTAATGAATAGTATATCTGAAGACCCAAGAGCATCATATAGTAAGCTCGATGATGACCAAAAATACCCATTGCCGTTCCAACAACTGATGGAAATGCATGCGCCTTGTCGTCTCTCCCAGCGGGGCCATCATTTGGAAGCCCTAGATCGTGGTACCCACTCGTGTGGAAAAGAGTCCTGGATTACTGCCCTGAGATTCCTATTGACTGCCCATTTCCATGCTTGACGTGCTGTTGTAACTTGCTCCCTGGAGCGTTTGAGCTCCGCAACTTGTGATCTGGTGAGATCTTCGTTGGGAAAGATCTTACTGGGAAGGGAAAACAACTTTTGCTTAGCTCTAAGAGCTCAGAGACGATCAACCGTAGACCTGAATCGGAGAAAAAGAGTGGAATCGAGCCCCATCCAAATAAACTCTATAGTGAATGGACCGATGGTGAATGGCTCAATTGGTGGATTGCTCGATTGGTTGATGTCCCTATTGAAATAGTTGATTTGATCTCATTTGTTGACTTGATGGTGGGATCGAGATTTGAGCAATTGATTTATCAACTTTCTTTTCTCCTTTTTTTTGACTAACTTCCTTTAATCTTGATATAGCAAGTTTGCCCTTCACCAAACTGGGATTATTACAAGTAATATACCAATTTACAACATTCAAATTGGAAGATTTCAGCTTAGAAGCTTGAGTGGGGGGTATCTATTCCATGAAAGTCACCTAGGATGTGCACTTGGCCCCAGTGCAGACACACGGACAATCATTAGCATAGTCACAAGTACAAGTGTCCTACAAGGGGCAAAGATGTTGTTGGCTATGTTGACCACCTATTTCAACTAGGGGTCAACGTCATGTACCATGAAGAAATGTACCTTATGGTACAACATGTTTGAAGACTTTTGGCTCAGCGGGGCAATTTTTGCCCCCAACACCTTTTTCTATGTACTTAGAATGTTCGCTCCCCTGCGTGGGATAGTAATGTAATATGTTAGCATGGGTCAATTTTTATTTAGTTGCCTAGGACTTTATCATTAGGGAAGTCCTTTCATCGAGTGTTTCTTTTCCTCAGGTAATTAATCTTGTGTACCAGGCGATTTTAATTATCCTTGAGTTTTTCACTCAAATAATCCTCCAAAGTGGTGAAAGGCGTTCTAATGATCGAGCCCAAGGGGTGACTAAGGTTTAGAAGTGTTATAGATGACCATGCTAGACATCTCCTAGAGTCTTGCGGAATTCCGTTGAGTTTTGATAGGATTTTTTAATAATTAAAATTTTCTGTTAATTGGAAATTTTAATTATTTTTGATGTAAAATATAAAAGTTTGGTCCTTGGAGATTTTGTATAGGGGTATGGGTACTCAAATCAAATGGCTTATGACCCTCTACACCCTTGGACCAGGTTCCAATTCAATTGGACAAGTTTTGCTAGGTCATTGTCCATGAAGTCAGTCAAAAGTCAACAAATAATTGACTAAGGTAAAAAAGCCAAAAAATTGTAAAATGTCTAAAGTCACGAGAGAGAGAGTGGGGAAATGATTTCTAATATATTTCCTAAGTTGGAAAAGTGAAAATCCACTTAGAAAACCCCCCTATGCCAAGCCAACAACCAAAAGTGAGTCTCCCTAGTGAAAAGTGCGCCCCCATTCCTCATGAACTTAGGGGAAAGTAAAAATTAAAGTGAAAAAAATGCCAAAATTCTAAGTGCGCCCTTCTTATAGCTGAACTTCATGTTTGAATAAGTGTAAAGGGGTTTTCCCCCTTCCCATCTCACCCCTCAAACCCTAACTTACTCCAAAACCCTAAAAGTGCACCCTCCTTGACTTGTTCTCTCTCTCTTGGATGGGTGACACTTGTAATTCATCCAAGAGGGGTTTCTCCTCTCTCCCTCATATAAAAGTAAGCTCCCTTTCCTCATTTTCACATGAGTTTTCACAACAACTCTATTATGCCAAAATCTCTCCCCACCCTCTCCTCTCTCTCCCACTTTCTTCTTTGTAATTTTGCTGCAAGTATTTGCAGCCAGATTTTGTGGATAATAAAAGTGAAGCTTTGGAGGATCTCTTGTGTTCTCTTGGAGTGTTCTCGGTGCTATGGTATGGTGTTATTATTAAGGTAATATTGTTGCAATTCTTTTGGTATTTCCTTGCTTGCATTGTTTGCTTGGAGACCCAAACAAAGTATTTTGTTTGGGATAGATTTGTGGTAGTATTGCTATAGATCTTTGTGGGTTGTGTCTACTTGTGTTTGGAAAGTATTTTGCAAGCTATTTAGATAAACTCACCTTCTTGTTTGATTTTGTAGCAAGGATTTACATATCTGCAAGTTACCAAAGGCTTGGAGGAGTGGATTTCAGATCTGGAAATTCACTTGTCCAACCATCTAAAACTTCCTTTATTTTTTGTTTTCATTTCCAACCATTTATCTTTCAATTTCAAGCATTATTCTCCTCTAATATTGCAATCTAATCTTCCTTTTCAAGTTCAGATTTTTTATAAAATAATTTCTGTTTTATGTGCTAACATAAACTAACTTGTTCCAAGTCATTTTTAGCAATTTCCAGCAAGCAAAGCTTGCCGTTTTATGCAGGTTTCGCCAGTAGAAGGGAAGGTACTGCCCATTTTTGGCCCCAAAAGACTCAAGGAAGCATCCAAGAGTTGTGGTGCCAAACCCTCTTCTCTATTCTCACTTTCTAAGTCATTGTAAGTAGCCCAAGAGAGTCTCTTGGGCTTGCATTCTCTATTTCATTTTCCAAATTTGTAAATTGTAAATTAGTTTTAGTATTTTGCTAACACCTTGCAAAATCGTGAAGGCTAGTTTAGAGTTTAATTTTCTGTTTTAGCTCAATATTGTTTGCCCCACTTCTACAAAGAGAAGGTTGTGTGGCTAGTGTAGCTTATTTCATTTAAGTTTATTTTCTTTCACCTACCTTGACACAAAATCGGTTGGCTTGTCCTCCACATTGTGCCATAGTTGTGAGGTTGCTAAATTGAATTATTTTGCCCACCTTTGTCCTTAAGGCAAAGTTGTGTGGCTAGTTTTTTATTGCATTTATTTTTCAAGTTATTTCAATTAATTGTGCCCACACCTTGCATTGTGCTTGGCTTTGCCATCCTTGCAAAATCGTGCTGGCTAGTTAGATTGACAAAGTAATCAAATCGTGCCCTGCCTTTGCCTCGTATTCCCTCCCCTTGCCACTTAGTGGATTATGTGGCTAGTTTAATTAGGCACCCGATCTATTATTGTTTCTACCATTAAAAATGGGTGACTTGGGAGGCTAGAAAGGGTTGAAGCCGGGGACGGTTTCATGGCACTACGTGTCCTACTTGTTGAGTGCCCAAGCATTTTGGATTTGACCTGTGGAGCTAGGGAAGAACCTTGTTGTTGTTCTTATTGAGCACCCGACACTTCCTCTTGGTTGAAGGGATAAGGATTATGGGTAGTCACATAGCTTAGGATTGGTACAACTCTCACATCTAATCCCCCTAAGTTCAAGAGATACCTAAAATAAATTAAAATCAACCTACTKACATTGCACAACATTCATATTTCAAGTTCTGTTATTTCCTTTCAAGCAATTTATTTCAAGCACTTTTACTTTCAAGCAAATTCTTTACTTGTGAATATTTACATTTATTGAAGCATTATTTATTCTTCGTCGCAATTATTCTTTATTCCTTGTGAAGTAATTGTTTCAAGTGTAAAGTTACTTTTCAGTTCATTGTATATATATTTCATAAGCTTGTTTCATACTTGGAGAGTAATCTTTTATTTGTGCATAATTCAATAAGTCAATTTTTTATAATCTTTAGGCACTGGTTTAATTATTGTTTCATAAATAAAGGTTTTCCTGTCATTAAAAGAATTGCATATTGCATTTGCTGCTTGTTATTGGGTTGGGTCTCCCTAATTAACAACTCAGTTAACTCCTAGAATCTTAACAATAAAACTTTACATAGTTTAATAGGGTCTACCCCCCTTGGCTTCCCTAGGAGTGAGCCTAGACGAAAGGAGTCTAGATCGAGGTGACAGTGGGTCTAGATTTAGGTTTGTGCCTCCAAGGACACACCAAGTGGGTTGGAGACTTCTCCATGCTTGTAGGTGTGTATTAGGACGACAACATGCTAGACTTGAACCTTGGTGGTGGCATTGACAACACCGCACTTTTATCGATCAAGAAAGCCCTCGTTGACATTTTCTCTTATTTATATCACCCGATAATTTAAGCTGCATCTTATTCATAATACTATTCTAATACTATTATGAAGAAGTAACAATACTCTATGCAAAGTACCTTCATAAAGCTTTGATCACTTCACATTCATAATAAGCACTATTATTTAATTTTGCGCTTTAATACCACATGAAAAAATGTATTCAAATGTTGAGTTAAGGAGTTTTGAACCCGAACCTCTTAACTTAAAATTTGGTGCTTTATTTACCAAAATTGCTGCATGTAATTTATTGGAAAAGAGGTAGAATTGTAATGTATTTGTAGAACATTAATTCACCTCTACAAATACATTATGCTGCTGACCAGCTCTTCTAGAAGTCTTCTATCACGAGTTTTTTTCTCTTCAGCCTCGGATGTTAGGAGAGACAAATACAAAGGTTGATGACCTTCAAGAGAGCAGTCTTTCCTCCACCTCATTAGGTGACAGGTTCAGGATGCATTGAGGCTTTTCCCCTTCTCCTAGCACCCTCTTTTGATGCATCCCTCAGGGGAGTTTGGATTTTGGCCTTTCGCAGTCCATGTATCACTCCAGATTTTTCAGCAACACTTTCTTTTTTGGTTATTAGAGATTACATTTGCTTTTGATTTTTTTATATAGGAATGGCCCTTGCACTCAGTGCATTGATGCCATTATACTTAGCAGACCCATTGACCTATTTGTGGTCATTTGTTTGATAATACTAAAAATATCTTTTCTACATATAACCACCATATTCTGAACCTGCATTCCCTGATCGCTTGGTCCAATTAAACTCATAAGAGTCGCTTTAACATGCTACATGCAATTTCATCAGAATGGGAAGTCATCAAATATGAAGCCATATCATATTCTTCCCATTCTACTTTTACATTAAATAATAAAAACCATCAAGGAAGAATCACATAAGTATCGTTGACTACGACCAAGTGACCATGTGAGCATTGATTCAAGGGGCAATTTGACAATGATGACCAAACAAGCCAGAGAGCAAGACCAAATATTGATGACTTGAACAAAATATTTACAGAAGAAAGGAGAACTTGTCAACATTGATCCAATGTACCTAGGGAAAAGGTGATCTAGACTTGAGGGCTCCATGGACTATGGAGGAATTCAACCCAAAGGGAAAGTTTTTAATAATGAGAAGACCCTCTGAGATATGGAAAAGCTATACTCAATAAAAGCTCACAACCCATCTTTCGTGTGTGTCTTTGCCTCTTGCAAATAATCTTCTTTTGGTGGGGCTACTGATGACTATCTTATGGACTTGGTGTAGAAAGAGTCTGTACACCTTTGGTGTCTTCAAATCACACCTCTGTCTGCAGGTGTGAGGGTAAAAATATGTATGTCTGTCAAATCAATGCAGGGTATATGGAATTCAGTAGGGCATCATGTCTGGAATATTTGCAAAAAATTTGAGACTTCAGTTTGATCTTGGGCTATTCTTTTGGTTGTTTGTATTTAATGATGTTTTTTTTACTAGGTTTGAATGTAAGCGTTTGGTTTCAATTCTCTGACACCTGCCTTCGAGATTCTTGCTGCTATGATTTTTGGTTGTCATCTGTGTCACTTCTATTCTTGCTTTCAAGTTTTCTCTCTTGACCTCCTCGATGTCCGTTTGCATTTGCCTTGATGTCTGTTTTTAGAGGTATCTGTTTGTATTTTCTCCATGGATATTCTTTTTTATTTTTGTCTTTCCTAACTTTAGGAAATATTTAATCTTCTTCAAAATATGTTTGATACTTAAATTTGAAAAAGAATGCTTCCAAAACTTTATATTTTAAAAATAATTCACTCGATAAAAGTTTAAAATGTTTACATCCACCCTTTTTAATATGCATTGGAGGGTTTTAACTCAACTATGATTCTAATATCCATATTCTCAAATTCCTTTGGTCACAGGGTTGGGGTCGGTATGGTGCTCTGATATCGTGTAGGAATTTAGGGTGCACACATTTACACAAAGAATGGTAGAGAGAAAAAATAAATAAGAATCTTTATTAAGAATGATGCAGTTGATGCACATGTGGCATATTTATAGAACCCCTAGTTGCATAGAACCCCTACCTACATTCAACATTACATTGCTTACATGTTTAAATTGTAAAGTCACATAAGTGTTAGAGACTCTTAATAACACTTTATTGAGTGCTACCACTCTAACAAAACACGGGAAATGAAATCATATGTATTCTGTAAAATATACCTAGCCAAATGGAATCAATAGCCATATAGACAACTGTGTACAATCTTCCACTAGCTAGGTCACAGGTCCCATGTGACCAACATGGCCCACAATTACCAATCATGTTTCAACATTATCCAGCTGTAGGGTATTTCTCTATGGCTTTATGGTTATGAACTCCACATGCAAGCAAAAATAGTAATAGCCATATACAATGATAAACAGGCCACATGTAAATCATCACAGTCTTGCCCTAAGTTGCAGGAAACGCCCCCCCCCCCTCGGTTTCGGGCAGGAAACCGGTACGGTACGGCCAGGAAATGCCCCCGGCCGTATAGTATGGCGTTTTCCGATTTGGAAACGCCGTACGGTACGGCCGACGGCGCTTCCTGGCTGTATGGCCCGTACGACCAGCGTTTCGGGCGTCTTTGAGGTGAAATAAGAAAAAAAAAAGGGGCCATGGGGCCCCCAAACAGTCAAATATATATTTTTTAGCATTTTCTATGTTTTTCTTGCATCATTATTGCATTTTTTTATTGCATTTTTTTTGCATCATTATGTTTTTCTTGCAATATAATGTCTTATTTTAAAAAAAACTATATATACATATATAYATTTTTWAATTTTTTTATATATGGCGTTTCCCCCGGCGTTTCGCCGGACGTTTCCATTTTTTGKGGGCCTGTTTCATTATTCATACCGTCCCGGTTTYGGAAACTTGGAAATGTTTCCCTGTTTCGTGCAACTTAGGTCTTGCCATATAATTCAAGATGGCAATCAACATAGTGCATAGCATTCCCCATATGATGCATAGCATATCTAATGTTAATTAACTGCCATTCCCCACCTCATCATACCAGCCTTGGTTCAAAGATGCATTACAAAATGTGCGTTTATGGGATAGATTGGACTGAAAGATGTGTCAAAATGCCTATCTTAGGTTGTTTCTCTCTAAAATTGTTCAACTCCACTACACATGTAGATCTACTTATGGCACCCAGAACTGGATCATATAATATAGTTTTTATTCTGATTTAGTGATTCATTGGTGTTCAAAGTTGCTGAACTTGGAACTCACACAAAGTTCAGAGAGACATTCCAAAATTCCAAAATTGCACAATAAGGCACCAGATATGATGATGAGTAAATGTGAGGAATGGGGAGGTATTTATACATCTCTATCTTACCACCTTGGACATGGTCTAGCTGATTTGAAGTGTAATGCAACATCTCACTTGGGGCCCTTCCCACTGACATGGCTTTTAACACTTGTCCCGTAGCAAGCTGAAGTATTCTACTACATGTCAGCTACCATACTTTTTGGCTAGTTGAGGGAGGTATTTACACATCTCTATCTTATTGCCTTGGACATGGTCCAGCCAATTTGAAGTGTAATGCAAGATCCCACTTGGGGCCTCTCCCACTGACATGGCTTTTAACACTTGTCCCGCAGCAAGCCAAAGTATTCTACTACGTGTCAGCTACCACACTTTGTGGCTAGTTGAGGGTCATTGATGTTAGTTTTCCTTCAATTGTTAATTTCTACTCTAGGTTGCCCTCATCATGGCCTAAATATGGTGTTTGAGGCCTTGTCACAATTGGAGTGTGGTTCTGTGGGACTTTTTTCTACTTGATTGTAGTTAATAGGCAAATAATTAATGAAATCAAACACCTCAGAAAATTAATGGGTATTTATTTTTGGCATTCTATGGGAAATTGTTTGGGCTGTAATAATGGAGTAACTAGAAGTGGATCATTAATTTTCTTTGAGCAAACCATAGTTATTCTTATGGATTTGTTTTAGTTAGGGTAAACATTTTTCTGATCTACGGAGAGCCTAAGCCACATGGTTCAGGTTCGAGTTCGGGTTCGGGAATGATTAGGTTCGATTCGGGTTCGAATTTTCCAATAAGGTTTGGATGAATTTCGGCTATACATATTGAACCCTAATGAAACCTCATCCCAAACCTCATTAAAATTCTCCTTCAAATTCGTCCTAAGGTTCGAATTCTGGCACGCATTCGAGTTCATTCAGGTTCGGCATTAGGTTCGGTGAACCTTGAAGTTTGCCGAATTTCGAACCTTAAGCTTTAGGTTCGGCGAACCCTGTGACTTAGCGGGGAGCTATGAATCCTATCTCCACATTATTGCATGACGCAGTCCCAGTTAAACGTGGGGAGGGTTCAAACTCGCAAAATCACACATTGTTCTAGGGCTCTATACCCTCCGTTGTTTTGACCCTGGATCCTTTGCATGGCAACGCCTTGTGTCAACCACTCGACCACAAGCTGATGGACTAGTTACTCCTGTAGATTATTTTCTTTTTCATTTGTGATTTATCTAATAATTCATGGATTTTGTCATGAAATTGTAAGCTTTTTTCTTATTATCATATTATTCATATGTGCCAGAGTTAAACAAGCACTATCAAAATGATCTCAATGACAATGAATTTTGTTTGTTGGCTTTTAAATTCCCCAACATAATATTAGATGCTCTCTTTATATGTTGATTGCAGGTTTGTGTATGAGCAAATGAGATTCTGTGAAACATTTCACCCAGATGATGCTGGCTGGAGGATTTGCAGTACATGTCAAAAGGTGAGGACACATGTGCATTGACTGAACACATATCTCAGATATATTTTTTTCACTGTCTGGAAGTTTATGGAGGATAGATATTCTAGATGTTGATTTCCAGCGTGATGGTTGTATGAGGTCATTGTATATTTTGATTTATTTATTTTTTATTGTTGGAAGCATGAAATGTGTTTTCATAACGAGGTTTAATTGGTAGTTTCCATCCTGCAGCCTGTCCATTGTGGATGCATTGCTTCTGTCTATTCATTTACACATCTTGATGCTGGAGGTATTGAATGTATCAATTGCTCCAGGAAGAGTGACAGTCATACTTCAGTAAGCTCTTTTACATTAATTCAGATAATTCGTAAATTTGTGTGTTTTCTTGGATTCCTACCAGTTCTCTCATGTTTAAGGGGCTAGAATTGTATGTGAAGTTCTAATAAAAAAATGGGCTTGCAACAGTTAGCTGAGCAGTCCATGATGCATTATTATCCATCCTGTCAACAATTGTGCTATCATCTATTGCTCAGTTGAATTCTGGAAACCTGTGATATTTTTATATTGCCTTTTTTTCCTCTTGCTTTCTGAGGCTCTAAGGGATCTGTAATAAAAAAAGACTAAAAATATACTAAATAATAATTATGATAATCATAATAATAATAGTAGTAAATATAAATTGTTAGGTTATTGAAAGATCAAAGGGTACACACCAAAGTTACAAGAACCGTGGGTGCGGTCGGAATCGGCTGAATAATCTGGTGCGGGTGCAGCACTCATCCCAAAATTAGGAATTGGGGATTCGGAACCCTGACCCTAATTTTTTTTTATAAAATAATAAAATATATATTTAAAATTTATAATTTATAATGAAAATTTAAAAACAAGGAAACGAAATCTCAAATTGAAATGATTCATAACATTATGGATTTAAATTTTCAATTTCAAATTATTCATCATTCATAACATCATATCAAATGAGTCAACTGAGGCCCATAACATCATAAGTTATAACATCATAACATCAAATCATCATATCAAATGAGTCAACTGAGGCCCATAACTTCATATATGATGTCATCATATCAAATGATAAAGAGTCAAGACTCAAGACTAAAGTTCTTCGAAATAACAAAAACTGAGCTTATCTGGAAAGCTCCAAAGGTATGAAACAATGAAATAATGAAAGAAAAACTGGAAATATGAAAATCTAGAGTGAGATATACTAATCTGATAGATAGTCATCGTCCTCCACATCCTCCAATGCAACAACACCTAATTCCCCACACTGATGATATGAAGCAGCACGGGCAAAAGATGCAATATGACTATTACTACTAGATTGCCCACCAACAACAGAGGCAGAAGAGCTTGCTATAGCCGAGCCAGACCTAGGCATGGATGCCTCATCCAAATTCCCAAGAGAAAAAGGATCTAAAGAAGAACTAACCGAAGACTCAAGAGAGGTTAGCCATCAAGCACTCAGGGGTGTCCAAGTCTGCATCCTCAGGATTCAGATCCCATGACTTCGAAGGACTTGTTACCACCCCAGTTAGTGGTCTCGTCATGGTCCATCGAGGCGCTAAGGTGGTACCATACAGGACAAGTGCCCACTGTCACCTCGACACGAGTCCCCACTCTTGAAGCCCAACTCCTACACAAAGGACTATGGGTGGCTTCCCTCTCACAACACAAAAACACTTCACCTGCAATTAGTAGACTAGTGCCTTTTCCAATTGGGCTATGGTGAAAGTAGGAGTTAATTATTAAATTCACTGATTTGGAATGATAAATGAACAGCAGAAATAATGCAGACCACCAAGTAAACTATCACTCAAACTGAGTAAAATGAGTCAATAAACCATGCAAAGAGAGTGATAAATGCCCTTACCAATTTAGAGATGATATCCTTAGTTTACCTCTTCGCAAATGGCTGTACATGACTGAACTCCTTGCTGTTTAGTACTTTCAGATCTGAAAAATACACAAAAATAGCAGAAAACAACAAGACAAATGCACTTTTGGGGCCACCCACAAGCATGGAAACACTTGAGATATATGGATCTGTGTCAGGGGAAGCTTGGGCAGCAAGCAAATAGTGACATTTATACCCCAAAAGTTCAAATCTGCAATTAAATTGAAGTTTTTGGCTATCTGGAAACTATTAGCAGAGATTGGGGTTCAAATCCCCCTAGGGTCAAAATCCAGAAAATTATTCCAGCAAGATAATAACCTTGCAATGGCTGTAAATTGCTTGTTTTTATCCCAGGAATTCAGATTTTCAATTATAAAACGAATCTGGAAAAATACAAGGGATTTGTTAGGATACATACTTACTTGGCATCCCCTTAGGGGAAGGTTATTGCTGGATCTGATGTAAACTCTGCTGTAATATACCGCAGATCTGCAAAAAATGCTTCACAATACCCTCGTGAAATATGGAATTAAGTGTAGAAACTAGAGGGTTAAATGGCCTTGGGGTAGAGATAATTCTAGAGACAAAATCCCCAAGGGTTTACTAGTTATTAAGATGAAACTTTAAGAGCAAACTAGGATAAATATTTTTTGTTTTTTTTTTATATTTTATTTAAATATAAAATACAAGAGATTTTGAGTTTTTCTTTAAATAAAATGACTTACCTCGACCTTACTCTTACCTCTAGAGCTTTGGATTGCGATCACAACCCTTTTCTAAGTCGACCGCAAAATTTAGACTAGAAGTTGGGTTTGGAGTTGATAGACTATCGCCCCCAATCTAGTCTAGAATAGTTGTATTGCTTTCGGATCTTGCTAGGGAAGCTCCGCTAGTGGGATGGTCTCCAACCATTAGATCAACATGGATGTGAAATGAGATCTCCTCCTTGTTGAAGATACCCTCGATAAGGGTTTGTCCAACACTTGGATTTGAACCACTTGACACCTCCAAAGGAGTAGATCAGACGGAAGTCTAGACCTCTCCTTCCACGTGACTATGTAGCCCCTCAATGGATTGATCCAATAGCCTTGCAAATGATACAAAACACACTGTCTATTCTATGAAGTACTTATTTTTAGCCAAGAAGAAAGAGCATAGAAGAATCAACCCATAAAATGCACTAGAAAATAAAAGTTCTTATTGTATGACATAAATGATTTGACAATTTGACAACAACCTAATTGGGTAGACGGCTTAGCCTTTTATAATTTTTCTTGGTAATGGCTAGTTTCCTCTCCCAGTTAAAAGATAATTTGTCATCCACAACCTGAAGACTACATCACTTTAGCAAAATAATATTTTTATTATGAAAAATAGTGATATAAGTTGAAGTCCTATACATTGTTTGGTTAGGTGTGATTTATCTATTAGTATTTTCACATTATAATATTAAGATATATAAAACATGAAAAACTCCGGAGGTCTAAAATTCCTCAAGGTCTCACTTTTAGTGCAATATCTCCAATTAAAGCTTTGCATAGTCTTCAATTTCAACCTCCATTTCCATATGATCGGTATAAAAAGATGGGAAAGTGTGTTGGTGTGTGTAAGATAAAAGCAAAAGAAGATAGTTTGAGATCAATTACTATGTAATATATGAGTTATTCAATATATTTCTCATATCACTTCTTAATGATATCATGTAGTATATATGTTATTTAATATCTTAACAATTTCATTTTGTTATTATTCAACATTTTCATCACCAAACATTGTACTTTGTTATTATTTGGATTCATAATGATGTAAATTTCAAAGTATCAAGCTCATCTTAAACATATACATATAGATAAATATTATCATCTAAAAATTTCATGTTCGTGCCAGCGACTGGAACTAGCGTAGATCCATCTTAACTCCAGATCTATCATGCGCCGAGATGGATCAAATTCATTGCGGTGCAAACCTTTCCTCAAGTTTTTCACTTTAAAAGGAGGTTTTCACCTCGAGGGATTTGATCCCTCTCGGCGCATGATAGATCCAGAGTTAAGAGGCTCGAATTGCTTGATACAGATAACGACTAGGTCGAGGAAGTCCAACGTTCATCTTTTGTTGACCAAAACAGCTCCAACGTCTCACTTGTTTACTCAATCGCTGCATTCCTTGGCCAAACGACTAGTATCTTGCCCACAACTCCTTGGATCCACAACTAGGTGAGATTGCAGCTGATTTAATTAACTTGTTCAACGTTCCTTTAACCTTTTATTCCACAATTTCAGCGTGAAAGATGCCCAACGACTAGGGTGTGGGTTGAGTTGACTACATGGCGACGAATTGTTGGCCAATTAGTTTGATAGGGGTTGATTTATTTATGGAGCGAACACCTTATCCATTGGAATTTTCCTTCAACTTAGTAAACGTGCTGGCGGCTTCCTTTGTTTGGCGGCTCCCTCATATGGCAGTTGGGTTAATCAAAGTGTTGGTGGCTTCTTAGCTTATGTTGGCAGCTCCATTTTCTTTTAAAGTGCGACCCCTCTCATGCACTTTTCTCATAAAGTGTGACCCTTCATAATATATGGTTTGATTTTGAGCTAGGGGGCGGCCCCCTTTTAAAATATAATGCAAATCCCCTTTATGTCACTTATTATATTAAAATATAACTCTTAATCACCTTTTTAAACCTTCCTCGTTTTTCTTAACTTGAATTTCACTAAATCCACGTAAATACTACCGCATTGACAAATTCTAGTACATGGGATTTGTCCGGAACGAGGCTTGCTTCATATTTGATATTGGAATCGTCTTTGCATGTCAAGGGATGACCATATTCTGCTATGTTTTTCTTGTAAACGTGCTTGTGTGACCTTTCGGGAGCTGTTTTTGCTTATAAAACTACCTTTTGCCAAAAATTCAACATGGTCTATCAAGTACACATGATGACGGTCTATATAAGTCCTTATTGATTTTTTGGTCATGGGACCTCGTGCATCGGGATCCGCAAATTGCCTCTGGAATAGTGAGATGCTGCGAATTGTGAGATTGCCATGCCGAGAACTGTAAATGAATAATGCACCATGGCGCATGACCATGTGGGAAAAGACATAGGTGCGTGTAAAATATGGGCTTGACTAGCCCTACATAGTGCGATCACCCCTATAAAGAACCTGGCATGGCCGACCATCAAGGCCTAGGAGTCCATATGTGCAACCATCCACATGGCCTACAAGGCTTTTGACTTGCATCTTCCTAGGCTTAGAATGGTGTAGCCAATAAAAACATAGGGTACCTCCCCAATAGGTAACAGGATCCTCCTTATAATTTGGCTTCGATCGAGAGATGGGGTGGATATTTGAGTGAATGTACACAAGGTCTTCTTCCTTTGTTGATTGAAGTCTGTTTCTCTTGACCGAATGGATGAACCCATAAGTGCTCCGGTTTCTCTCTGTTGCTGAAGAGATGCAAACCTGTGAAAGAACTCTAGATGCAAGGGTTTGTAACTCTGGAGTTTGGGCACCATAATATCCCCACCATGAAATAGGTGTCAAAATTCCCCTATCAACAAGTGTATTTACATTTCCAAATGCACCACTTTATGTGATGAATGTAGCAAATTGGATCTTTAGCTCTGCGAGCTCCATCGGATCAGAGCAAATCTTTGAAATTGCTATTCTAAAAACATTGGCCACCTCATTGTCTTTGTTTGGGGCTCGTTGCCGCCTAATTTGCACCTCGGGTTAGCGTGGAGAAATCTTAATCCATTGGGTGCAACCTTGGGGGAAAGTTTCAAGTTGAGATACTGTCACCTCTACTCTCAACTTCTCCGTTTAGGCAAACTCCTAGCGAAGCCAAGGGGGGTAGTCCCAAAGAAAATATTCTAAGGCTTTTAATATAAGAATGATAAAAACAACTTCTAGGAGTTAATATAATGAAACAAGATTTATAACAACAACATATGACTCAAAAATATAATTAAAGGATACACCCTGTCAATACATGCAAAGAGTCATTCACATTTATAACATACTCCAAATATAGATGATTTGAATAGTAAATGCTTTGAAGTAAAATAATCCAGTCAGATAGATGAAAGTAAAGACCAATGTAGGAAAAGTAAATGTGATGTTTTGAATATGTCGCGTTTATTTTATCTTGAGTATTTTATTATTTGTGGAAGAACAATATATTAGTCTAGGATAAAAGTGAAGTGGGGATTAAAGTCGAGGTCCACACTCTTTGTGTGCAAAAGTGTTTATGTGGCCTATCTTACTTGCTAATCTTGGGTTCTTATAGACTTGCCGATCGGGTGTGCCGTAGGTCCAACGAGAACCTAGATCTCAAAGTT
>JZKD02S1907299.1:465627-485298 GCA_000966675.3 Picea glauca | reverse complement strand
AAACACATAAGGAACTTGAAAAAGACTTGCTGAAATAAAAGGTTACTTCTACACCATTTACATACCCACGTGTGTTTGCAAGTTTAGAAGAAAATTAATGCTTGAAAGACAAAAGCTTGCAAATGAAAAAAATATTCCTTAAACCATCACCCATTTGTGTATTGCATTAAAATAAGTGCTAGGAAAAAGAAGCTTGCAAAATGAGTAACTTAAGGCATAAAAATAAATCTATGCCTCCATGGGCTTAAGCTAAAATTTAGTTGTGTGAGATCTACTTCTAGATGATTTTAAAACATGAGCATAAGCATATCAAAACACACAACTAAACTAGCCATACTATGTTGGGGGTTGGTTTTGCCAACTTCTCATCCAAGGTGTAGGCAAATAATGAAAATGAAACTTGAAAATAAAGTGCAAGAACTACAAACCACTCACAATGGCACAAGGTGGATGCAAGCCTTCCTATTTTGTGCCAAAGGGGGTTGGAAATTAAATATTTAAACTACCACTAAAACAATCCTAGCCACACAACCTTGCCCTAATGACAAGTGGGGCAAAAGAATGAAAGATTGCAGAAAATTTAAAGTACACCCTAGCCTCACGCTTTTGGGGGGTTGGCTTTGCCAATCTCTCACCCAAGGAGTAGGCACTAAAACTTTACAAAAAACATAAAACTTATTACAATAATGCAAGCGTCAAGGGAACTTCCTGGGGGCTTGCTACAATGCTAGAAAGAAAGAGGAAATGTTGGGTGTTTGTTACCCAATCAGAGGAGGAGCCTTTGGTGTGTCTTGTGATCGAAAATGGGCAGCATAACCCCTTGACCTGGTAAGAACCTGCAAAAACTAGCAAGCTATTGCTTGTTGGAAATGCTGCACAACACACAAAAAGTTAAGAAAAATTTCTGTTTTTAAGCAGGAATTTTCCTACATATAAATTTTTGAAAATAGTATTGAAATGATGTGACCTATCTAATATTGTTAGCAAAACCGAGTCTGAAATGAATGAACAGAAAATCAGATATGAAAAACAATGGAGTTTAGGTGGGCTTTGAGGGTAGACTCTTGCTTGAGGCTATCCCAACAAAACCCTAGAGGTAAACCTGCAATCTTTGAAACACAATGTGAGATAAAAGTGGAAGATGAGTTGCATAAGAAAACAACATAAACTAATTTACATCATTAGCTATCCAACACATCTAGGCCAACAACTACACTATTGTCTAATCTATCCAAGTAAACTAATTTACCCAAGAGATCTACTCAATATTCCACAAAATGCATAAAGAAATGATATCACCTCATGTATATGGAAGTAGCAAGACTAGTCTTTGTTACATCAAAATCCTCCAAAGCCTTTCTATTAATCCAAATGAGAGTCTTGCAGCAACAAGTTGCTCCAACACTCTCAAGAGCAAAGTGGAGTGGAAGCAAGATGAACAAGAGAGAGAKRGATGGGACGAAAATCCAGTAGCATAACAATAGCTCAAGATCTGGTGAAGAAATGAGTGAGGGAGGGGTTGTATTTATACCTCTAGAGGCAAAACGACCCCTCTTGGATCAATGCCAAGTGTTGCAACACAAGGCAAGGCGGGGATCTCAAGGAAAGGGGGCACACCACTTAGGGTTTAGACATGGATTGATGTGGAGGGTGTGGGACATGGTAAAGGGATGAGGTGGAAGGCTAGGAAGGGCGCACCTCTTGAGAGGGGTCCACAACTCATCAATTTACATTTTCAAAGGTTTCCACCAGAGGGGGGGTGCAAATCCCCCCTAGGGGGCGTGAGGGTATTAGTGAGTGAGTGGGTAAGGGGGTGTGAAAAGGTTGGGTAGAGGTTGGTTTAGGTTAAGAATCATCTCTCTCACCATTTTCGATCATTACTTTACCCCATTAGCTCATAAATTACAAAAATGACATTTTTCCTATGTCATGACTTAGCAATTAAAATTACTGTTTTGACTGACTGAGACTCCTGGTGGACAAACACCTAGCAAAAGTTGTTCGACTTAGCTGAAACTTGGTCCAAGGGTGTAGGGGGTCTCATTCCATTTCTCTTGAGCACAAATACCCCTAGCAAAAGCCCAAGGACCTGTTTTTACAATATTTTCTCAAAAATAATTAATTAAATTACCCAATTTTAGGCAATTTTAATTAATAAAAAAAACCTATCTAGACTCGACGGAATTCCGCGAAACTTTCTGAGATGTCATACATGGTCATTTTTATCATTCCTAAACACTAGCTACCAGAGGATAACTCCATTAGAATGCCTTTCACCACTTTGGAGGAATTATAGCTGGTGGGAGGGAAAAACTCAAGGGAAATTAATAAAGCTGAAAAGCCAAATTAATAACCTGAGGATAAAAAACCCTCAGTGAAAGGAACTCTCCTAATGAAGAAATCTCAAGGTAACTGACCTAACTATGACCCATGCAAACCTATTACATTATTAACCCATGCAGGGGTGCGGAAATTCCGTTTACACAAAAGTGTGTTGGAGGCATAAATTGCCCAGTAGAACCAAATAGTCTTTGACATGTTTTCATCTGTTGATGCATATCTTCATGGTACATGGAGTTGACCCCCTAGTTGAATAGGCGGTCAACAGGTTCCAAGCTCAAGCTTACACTCTCTCTCTTTCAAAAAATCTCTATATTTCTTTGGTTTCCATCCCTTGCATGCATTAGTTAGATCTAGATTCAATTGAAAGGTTAGATTTAGTTTCTTTGCTTTTCCATGCATGCAAGTTAGATCTAGATTCAAGTTTAAATTTGTCATCTAAAGCTAAATCTACAATAAGAATCAACTTTTTAGCAAGTAGTTTATATCTAGATTTTTAAAGGCTGAAAAGTAGTTTCTTTTGACGTTCTTTCATTTCAATATCTAGCAAGTTTAGTGCTTATTTGTTTGCTGTTCCGAACATCAAACAAAAGTCACTAAAAAGGTTCATCATTTGGCTTATTTTAGTGTTGTGATATATTAGTTTAACTTGTCTTTTACTTAGAATTTTTTATTGTAATTTTGGGCCTTCGTCTAACATTGTCCAAGAACACTTCTAAAGTGTTTTTGGGCATCTTTTATCTTTGTTTACTTGCTTTTTTGTGCAGGTTGGTGAACAGATAGGAGGACACTCTGTTCGATTTTGGTAGATTTGGACCATCCGGGTCCCCCGGGGGCACCCCATTCATCAACAAACTTATTGAAAAAACTTGTAAAGACTTGTGATCCCCCTAATGAATGATCACAAGTCATCCCAAAAAACATGATTGTAATTCCATCAATAAAATCAGTGGGATACATAGTACCCACTCTTCATTCCCCCTAGGGGGAACAATGTCCTTTGTGTGATTGACAAATTTTTGTATTTTGGCTTATGTTCACAATTTTCACTAACTTAAGAAGCTAAAATAAACCATAAAATTATTCACAAGCACCGCAAAACATTTAGAATAGATTTCATTTTTCTTAGATTAGCATAGTTAGATTTCATTTAGTTTCAATTTGTGCAATTTATTTTCAGTATTTCAAGTTGGAAAATAAACCATCCCCTCAGTATTGTTCTTGGCCCTTCCTCTTCAAGCTTAGTCTCGATCTCTGGAAGTAAGCTCATACAGAATGGGGGTTGGTCAGTGCGGAATAGTTTAGTAGGACAATCTTTTGGTTGCTATTGCTCAATTGGAAATGCAGAGAGATTGTGTGTGAAGTCAGACGGGCCCTCTCAAAACCTAGTTCTCCTTGTGTTGGACCTCCGACAGTCTCTTGAACTACTGTGTGAAGTCAGAGGGATATCCTTCCTGTTGGACATTCGCATAGTTCAACATCCAATATGAGGGATAGCCTCTAAGAGGCGAAATCTAGATTAGATTTATTTTTTGTCATCACTCTTGCACACATACCACATAGTGACTTGCACTCACAACAACCACTCCACCTAACAAACTCATAATAAAATTTACAAGAGCACTTACATTACAATCTCCATTTCAACAACAATTTTATACATCTCTCAACTTTTACATTATTGGCACTGGTCTATATTTCAGTGTTTTTCTTATTATTTCCTTTGAAGCACTTGTATTTCTCTTTTAAGTTATATCACATACATGCAAGTATCTTGAATGTTTTACTTTCTAGCATAAGCAAATTTTTCTTTGATGTGTCATATATGCTTCTAGCCTAGAGTTATTTATATCTTGCTCTTGTTTGCAATAAACTCCTAGATTTCATTTCTTGTATTTATCTTAGTTCAAGCCGTAGATTATTTTATTAGGGACTACCCCTCTTGGCTTCTCTAGGAGTTGGCCTAGATAGAGGAGTTGAGGATCAAGTGACAACACCTTGACTCGAGACTTGCCCCCAAGGACACACCCAGTGGATTGAATATTTCTTCCATGTTACCCGAGGTGTGTATAAGGTGGCAACATGCGTTATCAGAAATATTCCTCAGGGCTCAAGATGGTTTGATTTTCTTGTATTTGAGTTTACTGTATGTACCTCTGGGGAATCTTTCTTTCCTCAAGTGTTCCATTACTTGTTCTCCTTCTTCAAAAATCTTTTGTCTTCTTCGTAGATCTACCCCTTGCTTATATCTGGTATTGCTTTGTTGCAATTTCTGCTTGACCTGCTCATGCAATTCCTGTATCCCCTTTGCAAACTCACTTGCATCAACACTCCTTCTATCCTCTAGATTTGGTAACTTAACCAAATACACAACTCCCTTTCGTGACCTACCATAAACAATATGAAATGAAGTCTTTCCCTCAGACCTATTGATTGAATCGTTGAAAGCGAATTCAACTTGGGCCAAAACTAAATCCCATTGTCCTGGTTTTCCTTGACTCAAACTCCTCAACAAATTCCCAAGGTTTCGGTTGACCACCTAAGTCTGTCTGTCCGTTTTTGGATGATATGCAAAATTGTACAACAATTTGGAACCCATCTTCTTCCAAAGTATCCTCCAAAAATGTCCAAGGAACCTTGTGTCTATAATATCTATTGGAAGTGATACTCCTTGGTAGTCCATGTAACCTCACAATTTCTCGAAAAAACAAAACAACCACTTTAGTAGCATCATTGGTTTTCCTGCATAGTGTAAAATGTGCCATCTTCAAAAACCTGTCTACTACAACCATCACAAAATCATGACCCCTCTATGTTCTAGTTTGTACCAAAATGAAATCCATACTTACATCTTCCCATGGCCTCTTAGGTATTGGCAGTGGTGTATATAACCTTGTGCTTTGACTCCTTCTTTTTTCTAACTGACAAACTCTACAACATTCAACAAAATTTCTAACATCTTTGTTGATGCTGGGCCAAAAGTATCTTTCCTTCACCAATGTTGTGGTCTTATCAACACCAAAATGTCCACCCAAACCTCCACTATGCAGCTCTCTAACAAGATTCAGCCGCAATGAGCTCCGTGGAATGCACAAATTTTGATTCTTAAACAAGAATCCTTCGTGGATGTGGAAATCCAAATAAGGTGTTCTATCAATACTCCAAGGTGCCTTGCATGCTTTCCAGCCCTCTGCAAAATCTGCGTCCTTTGCATACAACTCCTTCATACTTTCCAAGCTAACAACTTCAATTGACAAATTATCCAACGACATTATCCTCCAACTTAACGCATCTGCAACCTTATTTGATTTTCCATACCTGTGCTTCAAAACAAATGAGTAACTTTGCAAAAATTCTACCCATTTGGAATGCTTTTGATTTAGCTTACCTTGACTGTTGATGTACTGCAGTGCCTTATGATCAGTAAATAAAACAAATTCCTTCGATAGCAAGTAATGTTGCCATTTCTTCAAGGGTTGTACAATTGCGTAAAACTCTTGATCATAAACATAGTACTTCTTAGCATTATTCAATTTCTTGCTAAAGAATGCGATCGGTCTTGCTTCTTGGCTCAAAACTGTTCGAATTGCTGAACTGCCTGCATCAGAGTCCACTTGAAACACCTTGTTAAAATCTGGCAGTGCCAAAACCGGTTGTTCAGTTACCTTCTTCTTCAAGTTTTCAAATGACTTCATGGCTGCTGCTGTCCACTGAAAAATCCCTTTCTTCATACATTCTGTAACTGGTGCACAAATCTCACTGGAATTTTAGATAAATTTCCTGTAGAAGCTCGCCAAACCATGGAAGTTTCTCACATCAAAGGTACACTTTGGTGTTGTCCAATCCAAAATGGCCTTTAACTTTTTGGGATCCATCCTCAAGCCTTCATTGGAAAACCACACAACCCAAATATACTAACTCCTTCAGAAATGTACACTTCTTCAAATTTATCAACAATTTCCCTTTCCTCAACCACTGCAACACCTTTCTCACATGCTCTAGGTGTTCTTCCATGGTTCTACTGAAGATCAAAATGTTATCCAGGTATACATCAACAAATTTTCCCAAAAATGGTTTCAAGACTTCATTCATATGTCTCATGAATGTGCTAGGGACGTTGGTTAACCCAAACACCGTGACTAGCCACTCAAATAGTCCATCTGTAATATATATATATATATATTATAGAAATTTCACCTACAAACTAGTTTTACCCTTTGTAGGAATTTTGTCAAACACTTAGCCAAACTATGATTTCTGTCTTCAATAAAACTTCAACAGTAATGCATTTAAACCCAAAACATTCAACTGTATTTTATGAGAAGAAATACAAATGACTAAGAACTTTGCTGCGGAAATAAATGAACAATAGACAAATATCATTCACATTTGACACAAAGATATTCGGGCAATGCCCCTGGAAAAACTTCGAAGGGAAAACCATCCCAAGAGAGAGATTCTATTAATGAGCTCACATAAATTTTTGAGTTACAACAACAATCTTTTTCAGCAAGAAATACACAGTACTTATCTCGTAAACTGTGCCAACAATCCACTCCGAGAACTGTGTCAAAGACCTTCAAAAATTGAACATGATTTCTGCCTCAAAATCTGTGCCTATTTTTTCTCTGTATGATTGTCTTGTATGGTCTTTTCTGGCAGCAGTAACACCTTGATTTCTGTGCACAACTGCTGTGCTTTTCTGTATGGATTTCTGTAAGCTAGAAGCCTTGAAAATTGTGCCAAACTTCTGCTGTATGGATGCCTTGATTTCAGTGCATAAAACCAACTATATGGCCCAACAAATCTGTACTGTACTACCCAAATTTAATGCTGTATGGTACTGTATTAATGGTTGAACTTTTCTTGGGATGTGTGCCCCCTCTTCTCCTTGGGATTTGCGCCAATCCTTCTTTGCTGCTCCTCTCTTTCTTTCAGCTCTTCTCCCAACCTCTCTTGGAAAGCTATGTGCCTCTTTAGCTTTCCCTTTCTCCTTTTGTTCTCATTAATGAATAAAACCCATAACCCTAGATCCCAATGGCTAAGATTAAATCTTGCCATCTCAAGATCAACGGTCATGACTTAATTTCACATTGAGTTCACTTAAATCACTTAAGTGACCCAAATTTTATAAAGTCACTTTTAGTCATTAAATTAAAAAGTACACTTACCAACTTTATAAAATCACTTTATAAAGTAAACTGCCTGGAGAGCGAAATTTGCTCGGTCACTTCTGCATGCTAGGGACCGCCAATACAAAAGTACCTCTGAGCTACAAAAACTAACACTCCCTCTTAGCAAGGGAGGTACTTCTGGAACCTCCACCCGTATCTGTCTCCAACCCCATCATCCTATCTGCTGTTGGAGCTGCTCCCTTTGAACTGGAAGCCCCTGCTGCTACCTGCGCTGAACTCTGATCTGGAGACATGTCCATCCAAGACATGCTCCTAGGAGTCTCCTCACTCTCCTGAGCATCTAACTATGTCATCTCATACCAACTAAGTCTCCTGGCTTTACTGGAAGAAGCCTCACAACCACTAGTATTTGATATTGATACCGACTTTGAATCCAAGAATCCACAAGATCCAACCACAGGCTGTCCCAACAACCTGTATAACCTCTCATACTTGACACCAAGCACTACTGTTGTGTCCGAAGTAGCTCCCTCTGGATATAGGAACACCTGTCCACGAAAGAACACAACTCCACATCCCTCATCCTCCAAAGCTTTCACTGAGAGAAAATTTACTGGCAACTTTGGAACAAACAACACCTTGGTCACCTCCATAAATCCTCTTGACTCTAGTTGGAATCTCACACATCCAACCCCCTTCACTGCATGTCTGTGCTAGCCCCACAACCCACATAACAGTCTGAGTCTATCTCTGAAAAACTAAGGAACACTGACCTCATTCCCATCATATGCCGAGATGTTCCACTGTCCACAAACCAAGCTTCACTGTCCTCGCACACTAGACAACCACTGCCTGAAAGACAAGTCGTTAGAGAAAATTCCTTTTCGAACTTCTCAGCAAAATCATCAACCTCAGCTGATGTTGATACCTTTGCATACTTCTTTCCCTTCTTCTTGTTCGGACATTAACTAGCGTAGTGGCCAGTCTTATGACATGCAAAGCATTTCACTTTGCTCATGTCCTTCTTCTTTCCTTTTCTCTTTCCCACAAGAGAAACATTCTCCTCGTCTGCACCACCATTTGCCTTCTCTTGATCTCTATTCTGAGATCCCTCTCGAATCTCCTCTTAAGTAAAATCATCCCAAACCTCTCCCAAGTGGGAAAGTTCTCTCTGCTCACCATGCACATCACAAACATGTCCCACTCTTTGTGAAGCCCTTCAGGGCTATGCACACCAACTTTGAGTCTGGAACAATCTCACCAATAGTGCCCAAGTCATCCTTCACCTACCTGATCCGGGTGAGATAGGAGGCCACACTCTCTCCCTTGGCCATCCTAGTGCTGTGGAGCTTGTCCCTTAGGGCCATCTTCCTGTTCTAGTTCTTGTTCTCGTACAAGTTTGTCAGTGCATCCGACATCTCCTTGGCTGTCTTCTTCTTAGCCAAATGTGGAATTAGGTGGTCTTTTACCCCATTTAAGAGTATCCTCTGTGTCCTTGCTTTCTTCACCTCATGGAGGTCTAGGGAAATGGGATCCGACGAAGGCATTGTCACTGTGGTACTCACAAAATTCCACAGCTTGTTCTCCCTGAGAACAACTGCAATCGTCACCTTCCATTGTAGGTAGTTGGAGATCTCCTCCAACCTATCCTCATACTTGATACTGGAAGCCATCCTTGTCCAACTGACCAAGAATCTTTTTCCCTTCTTTCTTCCTAGCAAGAACCCATGCAAGTCACTGCAATCCAAGTGCCAAAATCTTTTCCACTGAACCTCAAATCCCAAGATTTGATACCATGCAGAAATTTCACCTACAAACTAGTTTCACCATTTGTAGGAATTTCATCAAACACTTAGCCAAACTCTGATTTTTGTCTTCAATAAAACTTCAACAATAATGCATTTAAACCGAAAACATTCATCTGTATTTTATAAGCAGAAATACAAATGACTAAGAACTTTGTAGAGGAAATAAATGAACAAAAGACAAATATCATTCACATTTGACACAGATATTCGGGCAATGCCCTTGGAAAAACCCCGAAGGGAAAACCAACCCAAGAGAGAGATTCTATTAATGAGCTCATGGAAATTTCTGAGTTATAGCAACAATCTTTTTCAGTAAGAAATACACAGTACTTATCTCGTAAATTGTGCCTATCTTGTAAATTGTGCCAACAATCCACCTCGAGAACTGTGTCAAAGACCTTTAAAAACTAAACATGATTTCTGCCTCGAAATCTGTGCCCATATTTATGTTGTACGACTATCCTGTACAGTCTTTTCTGGCAGCAGTAACACCTCGATTTTTGTGCACAACTGTTGTACTTTTCTGTACATATTTCTGTCAGCTAGAAGCCCTGAAAATCGTGCCAAACTTCTACTATATGGCTTCCTCAATTTCAGTGCATAAAACTAGCTGTACGGCCCAACAAATCCGTACTGTATGACCCTCCTTTAATGCTGTACAATATTGTATTAATGGCTGAAATTTTCTTGGGATGCATGCCCCCTCTTCTCCTTGGGATTTGTGCCAATCCTTCTTTGCTGTTCCTCCTCTCTTTCTTTCAGCTCTTCTCTCAATCTCTCTTGGAAAGTTATGTGCCTCTTCAGCTCTCCATTTCACCTTTTATTCTCATTAATGATTAAAACCCCTAACCCTAGATCTCAATGGCCAAGATTAAATCTTGCCATCTCAAGATCAACGGTCTTGACTTAATTTCACATTGAGTTCATTTAAATCACTTAAGTGACCCAAATTTTATAAAGTCACTTTTAGTCATTAAATTAAAAAGTAAACTTACCAACTTTATAAAATGATTTTATAAAGTAAAGTGCCTAGAGAGTGAAATATGCTCAATCACTTCCGCATTCTAGGTCTTTCCGCCTTATACACACCTTGGGTAACGTAGAAGAAATCTTCAATCCACTGGGTGTGTTCTTGGGGGCAAGTCTCGAGTTGAGATACCATCACTCAACACCCAACTCTTTTGTCTAGGCCAACTCCCAGCGAAGCCAAGGGGGGTGGTCCCTAAGAAAATAACTAAGGCTAAGTAAGCTAAGTACAAAGAAAAATCTAGGAGTTTATTTTGAGACAAAAGCAAAAACAACTATTCTAGTAGCATATATGACACAAAATAGAATTTGCTTATGATAAAGATATAAAGCATGTAAAGTGACTTGCATTTAAAAGTTACAATATTGAAAATAGATACAAGTGTTTGAAAGGTAAATGATAAGCAATATAAAGACCAGTGCCAATAACGTAAAGGTTGCTGCGAGATGTGAAATGTTGCTTAAATGAAGATATGTTGTGTATGCTCTTGACAAATTTTATTATTAAAGATGAGTTGCTTAAGTTAGAGGTTTTGGTTCGTGAAGTGTCTTGATGAGTTGCAAGCCACTTTGTGATTGTTAGTAAGAAGTGTGAAACATAAATAAATCTAAGCTAATGTTTGGCCCTTTAGAGGTTATCCCTCATGTGGGTACAAAGAACAATGCCGAAGGTCCAACGAGAAGAGAACTGATCTCATTAGAGAGTATCCCCCCGACTTCACATGCAAGTTTGATGTATTGTCCCAAGTGAACAATAACAACTATTGTATTGTCCTATTAAACTAAATCCACACTGGCCAGTCCCCGTTCTGATGGACTCCACACCTTAGATCAAGCAAAAGCTCGCAAAGGAGGGGCCAGAGCAATACTAGGGGAAGCTGTGAGGATGGTTTATTTGCCAACTTGAAAATTGCAGAAATGCAATAACTGAAAGGAAATCTAAACTAAACTAATCTAGAAAATGAAATCTAATTACTGTTTTGCGGTGCAATTTTCGTTTTAATCCTTATGTTAGTAAAGAAAAAGCAAAGAAAGACAAAATTGAAACAATCACACAAAGATACTGATCCCCCCCGGGGGGATTGCATACTGGGCGCTGGGTAGCCCACTTATTTTATTGATGTTACAATGATCTCTTTTGGGAATGTTTGTGTTCCTTTTATTAATGGGGGACCATCAAACTTACAAGGTTTTTCAGAAAATGTTATCAAAGGAAGAAAATGATTTTTGGGGTCCTGGATGGTCCGAATCTGCCAAAATTTGGCAGCACTTTCTCTTGGCCGTACGCAAATCTTCAAAAATCAGCAAGCTAAATGTGCTAAAAGATGCTGAAAAGGCCTTTGAAAGTGCTTGCAAAAGGTGTTAAGGATTATACGAGAAAATACTAAGTAAATTAATTATAAACTAAGCTAAAAAAGGCTAAGAAAGGAAGCAAAATGCAAGCTTTCTTAGTGACTTTTGTTTTCTGTTCGGAACAGCAAACAAATGGCATTAAGATATGTCTGATATGAAGATGACAGCTCTTGAAATTAAACTACCTTTTAGCCTTGAAAGATTTAAAATAAAGCTTGCTGAAAGATGACTTTTATGATGGATCTAGCTCTTTTAAGATAGTGAAATTAACATGAAGTCTAGATCTATAATTCAAGCATGCATAAGTAAAGATCTATATATAATTTTTAATTGGAAACTAGATCTACTTGCATGCAAGACAATGTAACCAAGAGAAATTTAACTTTATGAGAGAGAGAGATAGAAAGAAAGAGCTTGTGGATTTCCTTTGGGCTATGGGGTCTTTCGGTGAATAGTAGAGGGACTCTGTTCATCAATATCTTGGAATAAGGGAGGGATTGAACTCCAATCGATCACCTCTCCAAGTTTAGGAACCTGTAAACTTGATCAACCTTGCCAAAGAAGTTCATTAGAGGAGTTGGTTCCTACACAAAAGACTTAGAAAGCATGTTAGTCCATCCAGAAAGGCATGCAATTTGAAATCTTTAAATGTAGAGATTTCAGTAAAATCTCGAAGCAAACTAGCTAAGTAGATCTTACCCTATAGTGATAGCACACCTTTAAGGCCTCTTCTAAAGAAAGCACATGCAAAATTGAACTAAACCAAGATTAACTCAAATCAAAGCACAACATCAAGCATCCACATCATTGACACCATTCACCATATGACATCAATAGTCTTGTATTATTCCAGTAACAAAATAATTAAAACAAAAGCTTACAAGCTTCTCTCCAACATCCAAAATCCAACTTTACAAAGGGAGCAAAGGCCTCATTTTATAGCTCAATGTGTGAAGATCCCAAAGAGGGGGGCGCACCACTTGGAGAGGGAGGGCGCACCACTTGATGAGGAGATGTGTGACAAGTGTGAGAGATGTGGCTGCCACATCTATGTTGTTGGGAAAAACACCCTACGGACTAGCAATATAGAGTTCAGACTTTGCATGCAGATTTGACCGAATAGAGACTACCTTATACCTACATCCCTAGATTTAAATTCCTTTTTCTCAGTAAATGCATGGAAAGGATCACCTACCTTATTACCAACGTTCGATGTCGATCCTCCGTTGTGCTTGATTACTTGTTAGCACTGCTCCTTCCAAAGATGACCTGCACTCAAGACAAACAACAACTATGCATGCATGCTACTTCTATACTCAAGGGTTAGAAATCAAACATAAACTAATCAAATCATAGACAACTCATGAATTGGGACGGGAAAAGCATTCTTTTTATTACGTAAAGTGAATCAACTTACAAAAGCTGATACCGGCCACCGCTCCTTGAACTTGATCCTGGGCTCCTCTTCTTCTGTCCTTCAAMTGCTTTGCGTTAAATCTCCTTTGGCATGAGGAAAGGCTAAAGGGTTGGGACAATGGAATATGTAAATGGGCAGAGTTTCTTCGCTATATTTTTTCCTCCTCCAAATGGTACCCCTACCCCTTCCTTATAGGCTAGAAGGAGCTAGGGTTTTGGACGAACCCTCGGCAATGCATGGCCTGGGAGTTTCAGTTAACTCACCCATAGCTTTTTGTTCCGTCGGCAACTTTCCTTTTTTCATGCTTTTGTAGGTACACACGGGCTGTTGTGAGCCAGCCAGTGTGTACACGCGTGCAGTAATGGGTTAGGACGCGTGGGCCTTTACACAAGAGGATTTTCAAAGAGTTGTTCAGCAAAGTTTTGGCAAAGAAGGGAAATGAGTTGGCCTGATGCCAGGTAAGCATATGTGGTGCAATTTAGGGTTATAACAATCTACGAAAGCTCCAATAACTTGTCACATGTGGGAGACTAAGGGAGAGGGAGGTCGCCACCTCTCAAGAGGTAGGCCCCTCACCTCAAGTATGCACCACCTCTTGAGAGGGGGCACATCTTCTCTTGGAGATCTCCACTAACTTGGGACAAGACTCAAGTGACTCATCCCCTGACTCTTCCTTAAGTGCCAACAAGGCTCAGTGAACTCAAGAGAGGGTGAGTTAACTTAAAATATGTCTCCGACATGTTTCCCAAAAGATAGCTTTTGCTGATTTTTTGTCCTTCATGTCTTTTATTCACCTTTTGTGAGAGAAATTGACTTTTAGTGATTAAAAATCACTATTTTCACTCACAAAAGGGGTACATAGGTAAAGTGGGTACTCCGAGCAAGAAAATGAGTACCCCCAAGGCATATGATGCCGCCTAGTACCACGTATTTCACTTATACATGAATTACAATTAAAATATCCCGTTTTTGTGGGAAATTGTTTATTCGTTGAAAACATTAAAAATCCTAAAGGGGACTTAGCGCATTTCCATAACACTCAAATGTGATGACTAGCATGGTAATATACATTAGACACTAGACCAATGTTGCATGAAGCGACAGCGTGGGAAGCGTCATTTTCCAAAAATCCTCGGAAGCGAAGCGTCCTGAAAGCGTTTGTTATATATATATATATATAATTTTTTTTTATATATATTGCGTTTATATTAAAAAAAAATGCATAAAGACAAATTAGCTGCAAAATGTATGAAACCATGCATATTTGTACATTGTAACATTAATATGGAATCCATAGTAGTAAGTAGTAGTACATCATTGATTAATCATTCGAGCATCAACCATCTAGAATCTAGCAATTACAAACTTACAAACCAACATACAAATTTTTAAGCCATATAATAGAAAGTAGACCACTAAGTTATGGAATGAAATCAATCATCTAGCAACTGTCAACAATAACACGAGTCATGACTCATGACCAAATAGTTATGATTACAAAATAGGCCATCTTCACTGAATTATGAAGATCGAAAGGTCCAAAACAATAGAGTTTAAACTGTGCTAGACTCTAGAGTCTAGTTGCTAAATGCTATGAATCTATCATTTATGGATTGACATGTAAAGTAATGAAGCGCCCCATGGAGCTTCCTGTCACTAAACCATTTTGTAACTCTACAAGTCACATTTTTTTGCAACATGTTTGAAGTACATGATTGGTTTCTTTGGTTAATTGTGCTAATCAATTTAAGGTAATTCACGCTTCCACTCTAATATATAATGACTTAGCTTAATTGACTTTAGGGTTTCCCCCYAGGCTAGGGTAGTTTCCTAAGTCCTTAGTCTGAAGTCATAGAAACAGAGCCAGTGTAAGATCCATAGATGCTAGTCAAAATAGAGGAATGAACTGTATAAACAGTGTGTTATCCCTAACCTAGGGATAACTAAGGAGATTATGTCTCGAGGCCCACAGGTCCTAGACATAGAGTACCAAGAGCCAGATCGGCTTGAGCATGGCCTTGGAGGGCCCATCCTTTCATTCTTCAACGCCTCCACTTTGTCAGCAGCAACAACATCCATCACATCGCCCTGGTCTTGCAACACAAATGGGTCTTGCTCCATGAGGTAATGAGTCCGGGTATCATGGTATGTGTCACTCTGATCCTCAAAACCTTTGAATATGTGCATTTAATTCTTTTGTCTTATAACGTGTGCTTGGACCTTACGCTTGTCCACTTGACGACACCTGGGGGGAATGACAGGATGCCCTAGTAAGCTGGTCCCCATAGGGTTTGTGTTTCCACTGGGGGGATTCATGAAAGGCCATCGTCTGCTCCCACCATACATACCACTTTTCATCTTTTACTCGCTCATCCATCCCATTACATTGGTCTGGGCATTGGGTTGGCCAAATATCTAAGGGTTGTACCTTACCTTGTGGGAAGAAGGGGCTAAAGGCCCAGAGGGTAAAAGTAGCTGGCAAAAGATAAAAGCCAAAAGAATAAAACCTTGAGATGCTTCGCCCAGGGATCCCTGAGAAAGCAATAAAAAGATTCTCAGCAAGAAACTGAGGGACCCATAAAAAATAAATAAAACAAGACCTAGTTAGAGGATAGGGGGTCTCATCACGAGCCAACCTATTAGGTCCATGGGCATGTAGCGGTATGACACTACCAATAGCTGGTCACCACGCCAGGGTAGTGGCTCTTGGTGGCATAGCAAAGAAAAAGGGGGTCTCATCACGAGCCAACCTTCTCATTTCCGTGAAATGCTTGTGGGTAACATTGCCACCACTGGTCACCACGCCAGGCCAGTGTCCCCTAACTAGTCTCTTGAAAGAAAAAGCAATAAGAATAAAAGATAAAAGACATGAATGGGCTTGGAAACATTTGCATCCATGACAGGTGCAACTCACCCTCTTCAGAGGCACCCACAGGTAAGCCATACATTTCCCTGCTATCACTGCACCCATTGCCCAAACATCCCTTGCCACCTCATCCACTCACATGGCCTTGATTTGACTTCTCCCGGGAACATCACACATCCAATGAGCATTAGCCCAATAGGACGTCCTAGCGTCCCCTCCAAACTTGGCTTGCAGATTAGCATAATGTCTTTGAGCACTTGTCTGGGTAAAGGGGGTTTTATGCACATGTTTAATAACTTGATGATTAGATGTGATTGAGATTGCTATGATCCCTTTGACTTATGAGCCCATGGAGGGTGTATTTGTTAATGTTTCAGGGCTACACCCGATGGACAGGTACTCGATGGATAGGTACACATGGGGAGATGATTAGTTCGGACCTCCATGGGGCTAAAATCCCACCAGATGGATGCTGAGACCCCAGCAGGGGGCAAAGACAGATCAGAGGATTACACCAGAGAGAGAGGAGGACGTTTCACTAGGGGCAGCCTGGCAGGCCTTGACCTAGGGGGTTGTGCCCTTTTCACCATGATGTAGGCCTTGGAAGGCCCATGACGTCACCCAGGTCACCCATGACGTCATCCAGCGTTTTGGGATGTTTTGGAGGTAGTTGTGTGCCAAGTGGCACGTGTGGCAGGTTCTTGAGGCCCAAGAAGGCCCAACATTTTGTTCCAGGAGGCCAACGTTGCCCAAAAAGGGCCTAACGTCACCCTAAAAGCGCATGACATCACCTTAGAAGCTTGTTTTAGGGTTTTAATTATGACATTTAATGTAAAAACTGGATATTATTTGTAACTGGCCATGTCGGCCTTTTTGACCTAATTCTGGTCATTATTATTGTATATATTAGGGGAAATTACCTCTTATTCATCATCTTTTACTCACACTTGTGAGGTGTGAAATTTGTGCCCTACTTAGGGTTTTGTGACTGAAATTTAGTGCGCGCTTGTTGGAGGAAGACTAATCTTGGTGTTTTTGGTCATTTTCTTGGTGGAAAGTCTTCAACTAGGGCATGCGCTAGATATTCTTGGTGAATGTAAGTAAAATTCTGCAATTCTTCTTTCCTTTTAATGGTTATAGTATCTTTAATTTGCATTTTACTAACATCATGAAATTGCTAGCTTAAAACCCTAGGAGATTAAGCAGATGTTATTGTCCTTATCTCAATAACTATTCACCTACTAGATTTTGCCAAGAAGCCGTTTTTATTGAAGCCATTGCTAAGGGCCTTGCCATTGCAACACCCTAGCACTTATTGCTTCATCTTAGCCATCATTTACTTCATCTTTGAGTTAAAGAGGGAGAAAAATCTACTAAGGCCTAGGGTTACCTACACCTTAGTGGTCATTTTCCCCTAGGGTTTGGTGGTTGAAGCCTTGGCTTACCAACACTTCAATTATCAACTCCTCTTGTCTTTGGCTTTCCTATTATCATTCTTGGCCTTCAACATTTGCTGCCACTTTATTGACTCCATTTTCCCTAAGAAAGCACTAGTCTAATTCCTCCCTTGAGTAATTGATCAACACGACCTTCAAAACCTACTCTTTGAACAACCTACTAACACTTTCTAACCCTAGAATAGCTTGACCTACTAAAAACATTGCTGCTGTTACTAAATTAAGCTACAACCATTAGATGCAGCCTTAAAATCTCATAAAAGCAATTATAAAGGCTGAATTATACTTTGTCTTATATGCTTATGTCAAATGCTAATGTTATGACTTCAATGGTTAATGGTTTTTAGTCATTTTGAAGCTAGTTTCAAGACATTTTATGTGAAGTATTCTCTATAAATATTGTTGTTATAAGATTTCTGTTTACTTCGCCATATTCGATAGATTGCTTTATTTGAGAAAGTCAATGGTTTTATGAAGTGCTAACCAACAAGTGCTCTTGTAAATATATAGTTTTCCTGTTGCTTTGTTTCGGGAAGGTACACTTCTGGCATATTATTTCTTCATTGGTTATTTAAACCGGACTTTCTAATCGGTGGTGACTTGTGAGAGGGGACCCTTACCTAGCTACTTTCACTTTGCCTTCTCAAAACCCCAGGTCACCGGGGATGTCTCCCCTGGGCCTTCCACCCTAATAGAAAGAGATATCCTATTGAGGTGACAGTGATAGGATAGTCTCCTGTTACCCCAATTTGATTTCCTTTTACCTTCTCTTCTATCAAAGTACAAATTGTGCGATAACATTTTGGCGCCGTTGTTGGGGAACACTGAGTCAATCTTCCTCAAAGGACACTTTTTCGGTAAGCCTTTCTTCAAGAATCTTTATCTTACAAGCTTGCGTGGTGACTCCACTAAGGGTGATTCCCTTGTCTCTTTGATAATTTCAAGAAAATTATCTGGTGACTCCACAATCCACAAGGAGGTGCAACAACCCTCCCCTATCCTTTAGAAGAAAGCCTCCTTGAAACTCTCCTATAGTAAAATCACTCTTCGGAGGCAGTCTTCCTTTGAACACAATATCTAGCACAGGAACTCAGACCACCATTCCAACCCAATCCAATAACCAAAGACAATGGTCATCCAATATTTTCAAACCGCTAGACATGACAACTATACCAGGCTACCCTAGGCAAATGCTCCCCAAGTATGAGAAATGACTGCCTAAATTCACCGGTAATGATGCAATCAGTGCCGAGGATCATATGAGCAAATTTTGGGCATTTTTCCAGCTTCATCCCATTAGTGTTGATGCTGAAGACTTGGCTATGAAACTGTTCTCCGCTACCCTCCTTGATGGCTTAAGGCGTTGGTACAATAGTCTTCCTGATGGCAGTATTAAACCATGGATAAGTTAGAAGAAGTTTTTCTTAAACGATGGAGTATTAAGGAAGACGCCAACATGCTATTGACAAGGCTGAATAACCTCGTGAAACAAGAGAATGAGACTATTAGAGAATTCCACAGTAGGTTTGAAACCTTGTTGCAAAAAATCCCTGTGAGTCATCATCCAGCTCATAGTTTCCTTCTTTTCATCTATACCAAAGCCTTTACTGGTCAACTAGGGTATCTCCTCAGAGATAAGAACCCCCAAATGATCCAAGAAGCTCAAGAAATAGCCACAAGGATCGAAGACAACCTTCTATCATCCAAAGTTGAACCTTTCTCAGCCCCAAGAGTCAGAATATACACTAAACCCAAGATAGTCCACAATGCTGAGCCTACCTCGGATATTAGTGTTAGCTTGGCTAAATTGCAGATGACTATTGATGGCATGTTAAAAACCCAAGAATTGATGATGAATAATATTGTCAACCTAGAAAGGGCTCAACATCAAGCCCCTATGGTTTCATACAAGGATCAATTCTAGAAAGGGAACCAAGTTTTCAAACCAAAGAATGATCAAGAGGTCCCAAATACTTTAGCTCTTGCAAATATGGTGGATGAAAACCTAAGGTGTTTGCAATGTAGTGAGGCACACTGGGAGCATGAATGTCCTTACAACAATGGAGGCCATGACCAAGTAAACATAATGAACCATACCATAGAGGGTCCCTAGATCTGCCTTAATATTTCCCCTGAGAAACATCAAGAGGGCATAAAGGAAGCATCCATGAAGGTTAGGATGGAGGTGATAAATAACTTGGATCAAGAATCAAGAGAGAAATTGAAGAAACAAGAATTCCAGGTGTATACTAGACAAAAGAAACTAAAC
>JZKD02S1907299.1:448943-461911 GCA_000966675.3 Picea glauca | reverse complement strand
GGGCCCTCCAGGGCCATGCTCAGGTCAATCCTGCTCTCGGTACTCCATGTCTAGGACCTGTGGGCCTCGAGACATGATCTCCTAGTTATCCCATGAAATCGGGGATAACAGGACCCTTCAAAATTGGAAGGAAGTCGGTCAATGATGCCTACTATTTATCTACATTGGAAGGAAGAGGGCGTCCATTACCAGTTAGCGGGCACCTCCTCAAACCCCATCAGGGGTGGAGACTCGACTTCACAGGTAAGTGCAGGTAAGTAAGTAGGCATTTGCATTCATTGTATATACCATTTGCATTTCATGCTAGAGTAGTTGTATTTCCACTTGTACACATGCTTGTTTTCATTTTTCACTATATGTATATGAGTCGGGGGTGATATCACCACCCCAAATGATTGCTAACAACCTTATGTTGATATCAAGCAGGTCACATGTTATGCCAAAGATGTTGAGGTTCTCATGCGTTCCACGGTGAGCACATGTCCCCGAGTTGGAGTCAGATGTTATCCCCTAACCTAGGGATAACTAAGGAGATTATGTCTCGAGGTCCACAGGTCCTAGACATGGAGTACCAAGAGCCAGATCGACTTGAGCATGGCCCTGGAGTGCCCATCCTTTCATTCTTTAGCGCCTTCTCTTTGTCAACAACAACAACATCCATCACATCGGCCTGGTCTTGCAACACAGATGGGTCTTGCTCCATGAGGTAATGAGTCCGGGTATCATTGTATGTGTCACTCTGATCCTCAAAACCTTTGAGTATGTGCATTTAATTCTTTTTGCTTCTAACGTGTGCTTGGACCTTATGCTTGTCCACTTGACCACACTTGGGGGGAATGACAGGATGCCCTAGTAAGTTGGTACCCATAGGGTTTGTGTTGCCATTGGGGGGATTCATTAAAGGCCATTGTCCGCTCCCACCATACTTACCACTTTTCATCTTTTTCTCGCTCATCCATCCCAACGATGGGTGCCTCCTCCGCCAGGTTCTGATATCCATTTTGCTCTTTGCTGATGAGGTGGTCCTCCTATCATCTTCTCGAGAGGGGCGAGAGAGAGAGAGTTGGATGCCTCGAACCTTGATTTCTTTTTCAGAGGGAATGAGATCGAGATCACTAGCGCCTACACATACTTGGGGGTGCAATTCTCAGGACCCTGCTTCAGTTTGCGACCGACACTCCAGCCTGATCAACAAGGGATATGGATCCTTAGCCCTCCTTGAGAGACAATGCTTCTGACACCATTTTTAGGACATCTCATCCAAGATGTCCCTCATGGACTCCCTTATCTGACCCCACTGTTCTCTATGGATAAGAGATTTGGGGACCTTCTTTACTTGAGTCTGATTGGGCCTTAGCTGAGAGAGTCCATACCCTTCTCCTCCGACGCATCATTAGATGCAAACATATAGTTCCTCAACACATCAACCTAGCAGAGTTTGGGGTCCAACCCTTCCAACTTGAGACAACGTTCAGACTAGTCTCTTTTCTGCATCGCATGAGGTGCTTTGCTGATTGGGGGAAGGGGCGAGACTGGTACTCGTACTTGGCCTATTGTTCTTTAGAGACCATTGCTCTCTCTAGTCCTTCGGGTCGGGCTTGAGGTTGGTTCACGTGGGTTTCAGATCATTTAGAGTCCATGGCATTCAGATGGACCGTCTCCCTCCGTTTAGATATTCCTTCGATGCACCTGGCCACCTCCCACCCACCAGACATGAGTTGAACACGATCATCATGGATGATATTTACAGGCAGTTTATCCAGATCACTTGGGTTACCCCCCAGGGTGGGTTATGCCCAAAGATGGCTTTCTATGTTGCGCACTTCTTGGAGCTTAGAGACGGGTTCATTGTTCGGCCACATTATACACTTTTCCATTGGATTCATGCCCTTCGCATTCCCCTAGCCCAGTTCAAAGTGGGTTGTCATAGACTTTGTGTAGAGACCGATCACCATATCGATCGATGAGATAGGATCTACCAACTATCCATCTACAGGAGGTCGAGACTGAGGAACACTTCATCTTTCGCTGCCCCATCTATTGCGAGATCAGTGAGAGGTTCCATTGCCTATTTAGGGGGATTCAGACCCTCACTAGCTTCTTCAGATATTTCGACTAGAGGTGCTTAGCCCAACCTTATACATGCAGGAGGCTCTTAGGATTTGAGTCCATATTCTTCAGCCTCCTACTAGACCAGGCTCTACCCAATGGATTGCTTCGTTCTTCACGGTTTTACCTTCAGGAAAGGGCACTAAGAGACAAACCAATATCAACATAGCTCTGGACTCTAGATCAGTACGGACCCGTGGGACCTCCCCCTTCCATGAGATTTCAGCAACATGACCAAATCATATCCCTCCACAAGAGATGGAGGAGATCCCTGGGCGTTAGAGGCGAACTACCTCTTTCAAACAGTAGCGCAATGGACGATTGAGGCATCTAACTAGTTCTCCCCCTAGACATCATACTATACTCAACTACCTTTGTTCAACCTCGGATGGTAGGAGAGATGGGTCTATTCCATGACAGACCTATCTCATTAGTTTTGGTTCTTCTTGTTCCTAGATCTTATCCTCTTGTACATCTCCACTTCAGAGCAAGTTGTTGGGCTTGGGGTCAAGGGTTGTTCATGACTCCGGGTCAAGGGTTGTTCATGACTCCGCTTAGATTTCACTCTCTACTCTACCCTACTTTACTTTACTTTTTGCATCTTTCCTTTTAGAGGAGACTTTTGGTACTCCTGCTTTGTAATGACATCATTGTACTCAACAGTCCCTTTGACCTACTTTTGTGGTCATTAGTCATACATGAATAAAATAAATTATCTTATCCTCCTCAATTCCTCAAATTCTCGGTTCCTCGCTCCTCCTTGCGCTGCTCCTCTTTGTGGCGACATTCTTACAAGTTGTCTCGTATCGCTCACTCGGACTAACATCCAGAGGCCTTACTTCCAGTCATTGTCTCTCACAATTTATCTCCCACAACCATGTTTTTATATCGAACACTATCAAGAACGAAATCTTAGGAGCTAAACCAACTCTGATACCACTTGATGTAGAAACCCTCAAATCGTGTACTCAACCAACTATAGAAATCTCAGTCTTTTCCTACAGAGCGCACACGTACCAGTCTGCTAGGGTCGACAAAATTAAAATTAAACTAATATGATGAGGAATTTTACAGTTACAAAAAAGGAGACAAGAGACAAAAACAATTGTAACTGGTCTGAAGATTTCTTTATTCTCATTGACAAGAATTTATATCTTACAGTTTGAGTACATTTCCAGATAGTCTGGATTTGTTTCTCATTCTATATTTAATGAACTGCGTGCATTTCCTTCGTTCCACACTGTGAAATAAAAAAACTGAGAATTCACTTCCTCTGTGCTATAGCTCTATAGATGTACCCTTTTGTCAAGCCGTCCTGACTCCTGAGACTCAAACCATCGATTCTTCAGAGCTATAAATCATCCTCCGTCCAAGATCTCAGAGAAACTTGTCGAATCTGAACCCCTTCCTTTGTTTCCCTCCTTTCTCTTCAATGGTCTGTTGGAAGTTGGACAATTGCAACGGTTTAAGTTCTTTAATCCGTTTCCAAATCGATTACTCTTCCTGTAGTAGATGACCCACCAATTGGCACGAAGTCCTCATAAGACACATGGATTTGCAGCATGACATGATCTGCGAGTTGTAGCAGGAGTTGCAATAGAACATGATCTACGAGTTGTAGCAGGAGTTGCATCACCCTTATTTCATCCTACAAACTATTAACTTGAAATTGATATGTTTTTGGTCAATGCTAATTATCTAACACCAAAGATGCTCCTGCATCATAAGTACTTTGTCACATGGCATTGTATCAGTCATTATCTATCTCATATTCATTTATTATTGATATTATTTGTCCTATATGGATTTCAATCTATTGTCCTTATCTTGGATATTCCTCAGTAAGTGAATTATTGTTCATTTCATTGGCATCAAAGCTAAGTTTGATCCCATCCTTTGGCCATACTCCTTTTAAATCTTGTTTGATCTAGCTTTTGGCCACCCACTTTTTTTTAGAGTTTGTCTAATCCCCGGGTTTTTGAGCACAACCAACCCTTAGCTATCTAACTAATTTCATCATTGATTGTTGCTAAACTATTGTTTAAAACTTTAGAAGATCCCATTGCAACTTGAAAGAAGCATATACCAGAAGTTAAAAATGTAAATTATTGAAAAAGATTCAATGGATGAAATCACCCCTGCCTACAGAAATTAAATCCATTCAATTAGAGAAAAATCGCTTCAGGGTGATCATTGTCAGGGAAATTAGCATATTATTAGATAGAAATACATAAAGAAAGACTATTGCACAACTCATAGAATCATGGGACCATTGTCGTTGATTATTAAGGAAATTGGACTGTATGGGTAGAATATAAGCCACCAAAATATAGTTGCGGACTATTGAGATTGCTGAAAACATGTCGAGAAAGAGATAGTGGAAAAACAATTTTAGTAACATGTGTCGCCAATCTCTAGGGTGCATACTCGAGTAATAAATAGAATTGGGGTTGGCATTCCCAAGAAGTGGGCTAGATCAAAATCTCGTTTTTCGTGAAGCATCTGGACATTGGGCTATCAACCCCTGTGTGTTGTCGGGGAAAGGAAAGACAAGTGAATAAGTGTTAGAGACACTGACGTATTCATCCATTGTCGGGTCAATATATGAAGATCAAATCCAAGAGCCTTCATCATGATGGTTGTGTTGAGAGACGAGTATCATCAAAGGCCTCAAAAGAACTATCAAGGCCCTATCCTTAATTAGTGGAATAAAAAGGATAAAAGGGTTATGTTCCAAAGTTCGACTGAATAAAAAGGAAAAATGGTATTACAGGTATTACCAAGTGCCTAAATACTCGTATATAAGTAGTGTGTTGTTAGTATAGTAAGAATATATCCAGCTTCACATTGAAGAAGTGCGTCCCTCGCACTTCGTGTGCTCAATTATTATGAAGAATATATAAGTTGTAATCATGGTATCCTTTGAAAATAATTTCTATGAAAATAGAATGAGGCCTAGTGGTGAAAAACGGAAAGATTCCCTTTCACTTATACAAAATGCATTATTGCTCTATTAAAACTTAAGGGGATTATTCAAGGAAAAGATATGAGCATCGCTATTTCTTTGTATGACGAGAAAAATCACATTAACATCAACTTGGCGAATCAATTATTAATTCCAAAGCCAAGTATAATCGAAAAGAAAAACACTCTTGACAAGAGGCAATATGAAATTAAGGACACACAATGAACAATTGATGGTTATAAATTCACATCCAATTCAATGTTGCAACTATGTATCTAAATGAAGTTGTCATAATTCTAGGTTATAGGAAATTAACCTTGTAGGACTTTACAATGAAGTCAGATTTAGTAGTCCCTTCATTAGAGGACTTTAAAGATGTAATGTCCCCATTTTTGGATTCCCCTGCCTTGCAGCTAGAGGCGACCTTATGAGTTTATGTCAGCGTGACCAGAGGAGGAGTTATATGGGGCAATTTGGAGGAGTTATATGGGGTCCAGGCTAGTCCATTCACCATCTTTCATCATCGGGATCATTTCCGCACAGTTCACTCTTGCTTCTGTGGCATTTCGACGATTTCCGTAATTTTGGGTTATTATGAGCATACTTTAATTAAATACACTAAAGGTATTATTCAGATTATTTGAGGGGACACCTTAGTGTAATAACTCATTGGAATCGAGACTAAAAACTCTAAAGGTTGAGATGATAAAAAAATGACTTCCAGTGGTCGGAAAGGCTTTAAAGTCAAATAAATCACTTTTTGGAGTAAAAAGGTTCATTAAATTGATAAAGTGATTTTATGAGAAAATATTAAAGATGAATTAAAAGTCACTTAAGGGGAAAAAGGTGAAAGGGGGTATGAAAGAGAGATAGGGGCTCATATTCTCTCATTATGTTGATGATCATTTTCACTTGCATCTTTGAGCTTTGGCAGCTTGAGCATTTTGAGGGTTTTGACTAGACAAACCCTAAAGAGCAACACGAAGGTGAAAGATCCCTCCTTTCCTGGTCCAAGATTGGCCAAGGTGGTGAAATATTCCACCCTCGTCATTCTATTCAGTTCAGATCTACTTCAGCTATTATCTTCGAGGAGGGGTGCACTGTTTGAGGGTTTTTTGTAGGAAGGGTGTACTATCCAAGCTGAGGAGGTTTGATTTGGGGTTCGACAGTTGGGATCTTGGAGAGATCTCACCTTGCCTGCATTTTCCATAGCTGGGGTGACTCTCCTGGGTATTCTTGGGAGGTTTCCTCTATAATTATTATATTTGGAGCTGGGCGAATTTTCTGAAGGAGGGCGCAATTGGAGCTAGATATCTTTTGCTGGGTGGACATATTAGACATTTTTAGCAGGGGAGATTCATCTTATGAACCAACCATACCCTTTCCTACAGGAGATCAACATTATTTTGGGGTTTGGAGGTCAGATCTGAAGAGATCGAATCTCCTTGGGTAGCTTTAGCTAGTGAGGGCACAACTCAGCCATAATTTACTGCAATTTGGAGGAAGGGAAAGAGTTTGATATTGTAGATCTCTTGCATGCATCCTGTGGAGGTTCTTGGGAGCCAAACTCTCTGTTCTCTTGGTATTTTGGAGGTGCTGGCAACCACATCTTCTATTATTCTATGTATTTCCAGATCTGCTCTTCCATTGTATTGAGGTTAGCTAATAGCTATATAATAAATAAATACAGATATGAGTTTTGTGGCTATTCTTGTTGTTGTTTCTATTAGCTTCTTTGCTGTTTACGTTCATGTCCATCATCACAAACAATTTGTGCTATAAAACTCAATATCAAACTCCATTATGAGCTCAAGGAAGCTACAGGTGCGAACTGTTTGACAAAATGCCTAAACCAGAAAACCATAAACTGAAAGCATTCGATACACATCTATTTGGGACAAAAGATGTCTCAAAGGTGATCTTGTAGGATAAACAGAAGTCAATACAAAACATATAAAAAGTTTGACAAGGTTCTCACTGAAAAAGATGAAGAAATTTCTTGCCTTAATAATCATAGTCAAAACTTAATCGCATAGACGAAGAGAAGTCACAACGAGAAACTGGAGCAACTTACTAGCAAAGAATCAATGATTGATAAAAAAACAATTACCGATCCCGTTGAAATAGAGAAGACATCAAATGTAAAAATCTAGACCTTGGAGAAGGGAACCAATATAGATCCAATCAAAATCTTATCAACCAATAAATCATCATAAGTATCAAAAGACATAGATTCCAAGAACAAGACACAAGATACAAGGAGGCCTTATCATCGTCCTAATTATAAAAGTCATTGTATTATTCAACGAACTAACCAAAGTTGAAACCAATATGAGAAACTAAGTGAAGATCCTATTATATTGAAGAGAAGCTTAGGTGTGAAATATTATAATTTTCCAAATCACAGAAGTTGTTGCCACACAGTGTTGCAAAAAATTCAATTAGCATGGTCTAACCCTTTCGCAGTAACTCATATTGTGTCATATTGTCAACCATCACAACACAGAGAATCATGAGAAGGCATTACAAGCCAAAACAAAGACATAAAGCTTTTCAATAAAAATGCTTTGAGGACAAAGCATCTTTGAAGGGATAGGCAATGCAATGAACATAAATATATAAATAAGCATCAAATAAATAAAATAATAATTATAACAATAAAAAAATTGACATGCTAACTAAAGGACTTGACCTAACCAAGGGACATGACCCATCAACCATTGTGATTAGTCAATGCGTATAAGTACACTTTCACATGGCATTGTATCAATATCAATTGTTATCTGTCTCCTATTTATTTATTATTTATATTATTTATCCAATATGGATTTCAATCTATTGTCCTTATTTTGGATATTCCTCACTAAATGAACTATTGTTCATTTTAGATTCTCTCCCATAATAATGCAAAAGAGAGGAAGTATGCAATAATGAGAGGATATTGCTAGAAATGTACACATAGTGTACACAATTGTATTACTATATAGAGTACAAAATTGTGGGGAAAGTGATGAAAGTTGACCAAGCTTCAATAATATACATCAAAATGGGTGAGCGATCTATGTAGGCAAAGTCATCCCGAAGAGATACGAATAAAGTACAAAATAGAAAAGAACAAATATGAGAGATACGCCCTCATAGGCTCACACTATATATTGAGATGTCTTTTACATTCTTACGGTCAGATTTTTGTGGCAGCAGCACATATTACACTTCTTCTCTCTCTCCCAATCTATAGTCTAGCTACTTTCTCTTGACCAAGGATTTTCATTGTACCGGTTGTGGAGTTGTTGATTGTGGCGCAATCAACCCCTTGACAAGCCTATAATAAAGAAGTTTTGAGTTTGTTTTTCGAACCTTCCTTCTTGTTGGTGTTTGATTTATTCTTGCAAATTGATTAAGTGGCTCTTTACTATTCATTGTGATTTAGCTATCTTATGAGTAGTTTCTCTTTCTCTTTCTTTCTTTTTTATCTTGTGCTAACCTTGCAGGATCCCTCCAAGCTAAAAACTATCTTTTCCCCCACGTCTTGGGCGGAATTAACACACTGTCAAAGACATTACAGCTGCTGTTTTTTGTCATATTTCGCAGAAAATCAGACCTTAAGACAGCAGCAAATCACTGTAGGGACTCCCCTTTGAGGCTGACAAGCACCATCCCAAACAGAGAGGGGTCTAGCCCGTGACAATTTGGGGCTTTACTCCTTTAATTAACCATTTTTTCATCGCTGAAATTTCAGATTTATCAGCTCAATTGGAGGGTGGAAAAGTGTGCTAACACGTTGAAAGCCAAAACAAACCTCAAAAGTAGAGTGTCTTGTAAAGGCACGAGTGGCTCTATTGTAGTTTTTCCCCGAAATGTGCAAGTAATAACCCCACTAAAAGTTTGCAGTCTCATTATAGGAAACATTCGACATTTCAACAGATTTATCAGTATTGCTTATTTCCAACGTTTCTAATTACAATAACTTTATGACTATCTTTACAATTCATGCTTGTCCCAAATAGAGTGCAAAATGTTCTATTATTCTAGAATTCCAATGGAGCAATCTCTTTGGATAAGAGTTCTTAGAAAAAAGTATTTCTTCTCACCATCTAACCAGTTTCAATATGTAAAATTCGAGTTGATGGCTTGAGCAATGGGCGAAGATGTTAGTTGCATTATTTAAGCTTTGGAACATGGTTACTTAGACCCTTAGAGGCAGTGCACGGCCTAAGAGTTTCAAAATGTTCTATTATTCTAGAATTCCAATGGAGCAATCTCTTTGGATAAGAGTTTTTAGAAAAAAGTATTTCTTCTCACCATATAACCAGTTTCAATATGTAAAATTCGAGTTGATGGCTTGAGCAATGGGCGAAGATGTTAGTTGCATTATTTAAGCTTTGGAACATGGTTACTTAGACCCTTAGAGGCAGTGCACGGCCTATGGTTTGTTTTTCTACCTTTGTTTTTGGATTGTTGTCTCTTGTTAACTAGTGTGAAAAATTGTAAAGATGTTTGACCATCAACTTGGAATGTAACACATCCATCCTTGTTGTGAGCAAGAGTCTCTCATATAAATAAAACAAAGCATATAATGCCATTGTCTTAAAATATGTAGGGCTTAAACATGTCATTCAACAAATATTGTATACTATTGTTTCTTATCTTATCACTCTATAGTGTGGCTCACTATGCTGGGTAGATTTTGTGGTGAGGATAATCATTGTCGAACTCACCCCCAACTCATCCGTACTATCTTTGGAACTTGACTTGCTAGCAAGGCACCACCATACACCATGGAACTTTGATAGTACACTAGCTTGCATAAAAATTGCGCAATGCCAAGGTTGGTTAAATGATATTTATTATCTTCCATGATATTGTATATCATGGTCAAAGAAAGATAAGAAACAATTGTAATATGTATGCTTGTTTCTTCTTGCCTATGTTTTTTACTGTAATGTGCTCCTCAAATCACACACATTTCACACACACATGCCCACTTCCTTCAACACTCAAATATATCATGCGTTATTAAAACCAACCATATAGATATTAAATTCATAGAACTCCCAAACATCAATTGCGCTAAATCATGGATTGCCTTTAATGATGCCCAAATTGTGCATGGCTATGTTCCTCTCCTTGTATTACAAGATTTGTCTAAGGTTATTGATAGCCTTGTTATCCCCTATCCTAGGGATAAATAAGGAGATCATGTCTCGAGGCCCACAGGTCCTAGACATGGAGTACTGAGAGCCATATTGACTTGAGCTTGGCCCTGGAGGGTCCATCTTTTCTTCTTCAGCGCCTCCATTCTATCAGCAGCAACAACATTCGTCCCATCGACCTGGTTTTGAAGGAGCAGTGGGTCTTGCTCCATGAGGTAATGAGTCCGGGTATCATGATATGTGTCACTCTGATTCTCAAAGAATTTGAATATGTGCATTTAATTCTCTTTTGCTTCATGACGTTTGCTTGGACATTATGCCTTTTAACTTGTCCATACCTGGGGGGGATGACATAGTGCCCTAGCAAGTTGGTTCCCTTAGGGATGAGTTGCCACTGGGTGGGTCTATCAAAGGTCATCATCCATTCCTTCCATACTTATCATTTTTCATCATTTTCCCTCTCATCTATCCCCTACATTGGTTCGGGCATGGGGTTTGCCAAGCTAGTAAGGGTTGTACCTTTCCTTGTGGGAAGAAGGGGCTAAAGGCCTAGAGGGTAAAAGTAGCTGGCAAAAGTTAAAAGCCAAGATCAAACCTTGAGATGCTTTGCCTAGGGATCGTCGAGAAAGCAATAAAAGGCTTCTTAGCAAGAAAAAGGGGGGACCCATAAAATAGAATAAAACTCAAGACCTAGTTGGTGGATAGGGGGTCTCATCACGAGCCAACCTATTAGGTCCATGGGCATGTAGCGATATGACACTACTATTCATCTAGTCACCACGCTAGGGTAGTGGCTCTTGGTGGCATAGCCAAGAGAAAGGGGGTCTCATCATGAGCCAACCTTCTCATCTCCGTGAAATGCTTGTGGGTAACGCTGTCACCACTGGTCACCATGCCAGGGCAGTGTCCTCCAACTATTCTCTTGAAAGAAAAAGCAATAAGACAAAGAGTTAAGAGGCATTGAATGGGCTAGGAAACAATTGCATCCATGACAAGGTGCAACTCACGCTCTTCAGAGGCACCCACAGGTAAGACCTACAGTTTCTTGTTATCACTGCACCCCTTGCCCAAACATCCCCCACACCATCTCATGCATTTACATGACCTAGATTGGTCTTCACCTGGAAACACCCCATGCCTAAGGAGAATTAGCCCAATAGGACGTCCTGAAACTCTCTCCAAACCTGGCTTGTAGAATAACATAACGTCTTTGAGCACTTGTCTGGGAAAAGAGGGGTTTTATGCACATGTTTGGGTAAATTGATTATTAGATGTGATTGACATTGCTATGATCCCTGCGACTTATGAGCCCATGGAGGGCGTACTTCTTGTTGCTACAGGACCATGCCCGATGGACATGTACATATGGGGAGATGATTAGCTCAGACCTCCATAGGGCTAAAATCCCACTAGATGGATGCTGAAACCCTAGCCAGGGGCAGAGAGATACTAGAGGCTTGCACCAGAGAAAAGGGAGAACGTTCCACCAGAGGCACTTTGGCAGGCCTGGACCCAGGGGGTTCTTGCCCTCCCACCCTGACGTTGGCCCTTGAAGTCCCTTGACGTCATCATTTAGAGCCTTGACGTCACCCAATTGAGGTATCCAGCATGAGGACGGCTTTGGTTGGCACATGTAGTAGTTCCCGAGGGGTTTTGAGCCCCAACGTTTCACTTTGGAGGCCTAGCGTTCCAAAAGGGAGGCTAACTGTTGATGATTACAGCTGTGTGAAACATTCTCCAGGACACAAATCTGAGAGAGAGCTCCTGAGATGGGTGTGTGGTTCCTATCTGAGACAGAGCTGGAACATAGAGATGGCCTCCTCCTTAGAGAGAGTTGAGAAGAACTCCAGATGATTCTCCTGTGTAACGCAGTGAGAAAGGAGATCTGCAGAGTTGGACGTGCCTGTGGATGAGCACAAGGTGAACGTGTGAAATTCCAAAGTGCTGGGTGCATCGTCATGAGACATAAATGAAGATGATGTATTAGCCTCCTTTGAGGAGAGAGTTGATGAGAAACTCCAGATGACTCTCCTGTGTAATGCAGTGCGAAAGAAGATATGTTGAGTGGATGTGCCTGTGGACGAGCACAGGTGAACGTGATCCTACTGGCTGAGCACTAGTGAAGAAGTGGTTCTTCTGTGTAATGCAGTGAGCCAGAGATATGGACATCCCTATGGATGTGCCCCTAATGGTTGAGCACTAGTGGGTGTATGAGATCCCTTGCTATATTGTTCAAGAGTCAGACTTACTTGTAACCCTAATTGTAATTTAAAGGGTATAGGTCGGCCCCACCTTAATGTAAAAGATAATTAATATGATAATTATTAATTATATTTTGAGTTATTGAGGTCGACCCTATTGTGCCTGTTATCGCTCAGTTTGTAGGGTAGGCTTAATAGCTTGAAGGCAAGGGTCAAACTGGCGTAACAGGAGCTTCCCCACCCACTGTCACCTCGATGGGGAGCTCTTTCTATTTAGGGTGGCTGGTCCCAAGGGAGACGTCCCTAGTAATCTGGGGTTTTGAAGGGAAAGGATCAAAGGATTAAGGCTCAAAGGTCAAAGTGGTCTTTCCTTTCACAGATTACTGCCAAGAGAGATAGTCAAAGAGAAGTAATTCCACTGAAAAGGCACCTGTTTGCGAGACAAGGCAAATAAAACTAAAACATGCAAGCAGTGGTTAGTACTTCAATTGCTAATGACTATCTTCAATATATATATGAGCAATGATAAAATGTAATTAT
>JZKD02S1907299.1:258465-272456 GCA_000966675.3 Picea glauca | reverse complement strand
ATTTCTTTGGATTTGTTGTCACTGCTAGGAAAGGATCCTTTAACATTTTTTCCAAGGGAACAAACTTTGCAAACACCTTCATGATGGATTTGGATCTCTGGTAGACCTGTTACCATTTTCCTTAGAGATGGAAGAGCTCTATAATGAATGTGAGAAAATCTTCTATGCCATAACTCACTTAGGCTGATAGTGTCATGTAGTAAGGCTTGAACTGGTTTGATGGTCAACTTGTATAAGTTTTTTTCTCTGACACCAATTACTTTGGAATAGCTTATATGAGAGTCTTTGTGCCATGCAAGGACTCTTCCTTCTAAGAAAGTAATTTTGTAACCTTTGTCTTCAAGGGCCGAAATAGAGACAAGGTTTCTCCTTGTTACTGGTACATATATAACCTCTTCTAGTTTGAGCTGCATATCTGAATCTAGTTGGATGGTGGAAGTTCCAACTCCTCTCACGTTATATCTAGCATCATTTCCAAGGAAAACATGTAGATGTGTCTCTTTCTCAATGAAGTGTGTTAGATGATTTCTAATACCGGTCATGTGCTCGGAGGCACCACTGTCAATTAGCCAAGTATTATCATTGATAGGAATCATACCTGAGAGTTCTGAGATGTTGATGTCTTCATTTCTTTGGAGTTTTGTGTTGATCTTGCTTCCCATCATGAATTTGCTCATATTCACGAACCCTTGTCAACTAGGCTAGAAAACCTAATGGCTAGGCTAGGCTAGAACTTTTAGGTTTTGTTGGACCTTTGACTACCAACAATAAGCCTTTAAATATGATAGCTTCTTCAAGAAATTCTCAGAAATATAATTTAGAATTTTCTGCGGAATTTTGACAAAACCCTAGAAACCCTTAGGGTCAAAATTTTGAAAATGCTCAGAATTTAGATTTGAGACTTGTTGGAGGTACGCTGAAGGAGGTCGTACCCTTCTATGTCTTTTTCATCCCAAGTGTCCAATTTTTGAGTGTTGAAACTTCTCTGAAAAGGAGGCCGTACGGATTTTCTGGAAACCCTAGGAGGGTCGTACGGTTTCTGCAAATGAGAGAGTGAAGGAGCTAGAAAATGCTTGTGCAATGGGATCTTCAAGACCTATGATCTGATACCATGTTGATTTTTCATAAGCATTAGGTTAATCATGTAGTTCATTTCAATTTCATCATGTCTTAACCATAAACAAGAATGTTGCAGCAACCAAGATCACAAGAAGAAACACCATGCAAAAGAACACAAGATATATCCTAGGAAACCCTTCTCAACAAGGGAAGAAAACCCAACCAAATCCTTTGCTATATTCTTCAAGAGAAAGACCTTTCAACACCAAGAATGACTTAGCACACAAGAGGGTGCTTAAGCCCTAGAACTCTAGCGCCCAAGACAGGTGCACACCTTTTGCCAAAGAGAAGTACTTGCTGAAATTTCCAAACACACAAGAAGGATATGATTCTACAATGGAGAATCATCTCCTACTTATATTAGACTTGTTCAATCAACAAAGATGTCTTAATATTAATATTAATCATTTATTATTAAACATATTAAGGTGGGGCCGACCTGTACCCTTTACATGACAATTAGGGTTACAGGTAGGTCTGAATCTTGAACAGTATATAGAAAAGGATCTGATACACCCACTAGTGCTCATCCACTAGGGGCACATCCATAGGAATGTCATAGCTCTGATTCACTGCATTACACAGAAGAACCAGATCTTCACATGTTCATCTGTGCTCATCCACAGGAATGCCCACTCTATAGATCTGCTTTCCCACTGCCACCGATGGGAGAATCATCTAGAGTCTTCTCGTCAACTCCACTTCTCAGAGGAGGCTATCACATCATCTTCATTTTTGTTCACATGACGATGTGCCCAACACTTTTGGGATTTCACACGTTCACCTTATGCTCAACCACAACATGTCCTAACTCAACATATCGCTTTTCCACCAGATAATCATCTGGAGTTCTTCTCACTCACGTCATGGAGGAGGTAATCTCTACGTTCCTAGCTCTGTCCCAGGTAGGAACCACGAACCCTTCTTAGGGGCTTTCTCTTAGGTTTATAAGTTGAGAGAAAGGCTTCACATAGCTGCTATGTTCCACATCTCACAGGTTTGTAAGCCGGAGGATGTCTCCCATAACTGCATTCATCAACAGTAGTGATGTATTACAACATCCTCAAATAAACCTTGCCACCAATCTAAGGCAACCTCAAAATGCGATGTTGGTCTTCATTTAATTTTTCCTTTGTCTATATCATTTCTATATCAGTTCCCCTTACATCTTTTCCAACATTTCTAAAGAGACTCGTGTTTTCCTTTAAATTTTCTTAAACCTAAATTGATGAAAATCAAGGCGTCATAACCATAAATGGATTTAAAAGGAGTCATAAATGTGACTTTTTCTTAACATTATCCTATATAAACCCCCAAAAATTAGAATATTTAAGCCTTACAAGATAGAGCCCTACATTCTATGAGATCTATTGACTCGTCACATATACCCTTGGTACATCTTCCCTTATCCATTTAATTAGGGAATCATTACCTTCATCAAATGATTATGTTACTATTTGCTCACACCATTGATCTTATTCCTATACTTGTGTCACCTCTTACATAGAGTTCCTTTGACCATAAGTTTGTGTTGACATGATAAATTCAAGATAATGCATGTTTTGTTTACTAAGCTTGTAAGTTGTGGCTTATCTTGGTTATTATTTATTAAAAGGCATGGTCCATCTATGTTCCCTAGATACAAGCTTCCACTTATGGAGGTCCTAGATACAAGCTTCCATTTATGGAGGAAAGATTATAAAGGCTTATTGTATATCACTAAATTAAATTCATTGGTTTATCTCTTGGTAAGATAATGAATACTTTTTTAATGAACTATATTTCGTCCATTTATCACATAGAAATCACTTTAATACATTTATCACATAGAGTCCATTTTTCCCATGTTTCCTTATAAACTCCTAATGAGTATCTTGATATCTCTTCTCTTTTCATCTTTTTTCATTTCCTTGTTTAGTCAAATATTAATGTACATTTTCCTAGATACTAAGTTTCTCTTTTATATACCTCCATTTAATCCCATCTTAGTGAGTTGGCCTTGAATCCCTAATAGTTCAACATCACATCTGAATACAAAAAAATACTACAATTGGCTAAAAACTTGCATAGAATTTTCTCTCTTTTATATACCTCCATTTAATCCCATCGTATTGGGTTGGCCTTGAATCCGTGAGAGTTCAACATCACATCTCAATTAAAAAAAAAAAACTACAATTTTCTTAAAACTTGCATAGAATTTTCAATAAGTTTATTAGTCCAAAGAAACTAGAAAGCTCATAGCAACTCACTTGTGCCCTTCACTAGTTTTCACGATCTCTTAAAGTTGATTGCAATGCCTCTAATACTATGTGCCGGAGCACTCTACTTGCAGAAATTACATTTTGACAATTTGCATATAATGACAGACTCTTAGCAAAAGCATGAATATAGTTTACTAGTCCAAGTAGGTTGGGGACAGCCCGTGCACAAGGGACCATTGACGACTCCCATTGGCGAAAGGAAGAATCTCAAGGTCTAAGGATTCAGGTTACTTCATGGAGCAACATGAGCTGATCAATGAGTTGCAATAGCCTTTAGCAGATTTGAGGTTAAGTGGATTAGAACACTTAACTCCATAATCAAAGAGTGTAATTGATGGTGAAAATTTCTCATTAAGATAGTATTGGCAATTATATATTTTGCATTTGTTGGGAGACAATACTAACTTAGCACATGCAAGTCTCTGCAGTGAAGTGAAAAGTAGTGCAGGCGATGTGTACAACTATAAGTTTTAAGTGTTACAATACTGACTATGTTGCTCCATCCTTTATCTTTTGAACATCAGTTCTATATTTCAGGTCAAGATTTTTTATTTTGTATATGATACAACTTTTTTGATAGGAAGAAAGTTTCAATTTTTTTTAGGAATATAGATGATTGAATACTTATTATTAATAATAATAATCTAATTTTAATGCCGAGCTAAGCATATAAAATTTTCTTGTTATCATTAGACCCACTCAAACTGTACCTTACGCTCTTCCTTAATCCTGCTAAAAATCATATACTCTATGACATTACCTATCTATGTACTTTATGCTCTTCCTTATTCCTGCTCAAGATCAAAATATGTCTAAGATAAACTTTGAAAGGGGTAGACTTCCGGTTAATCAATAGCATAAAAGTACCTGCAAAATTTGTTTTATTTTTTGCACATCTGTTGTGTGATTCTAACTTGATAGTACCCACTGCCCAAATCTTGCTTAAACAAACACAGTAACGCTTTTAAGTTTAATATTACTGTTCAGCGCGCAGCACCGCTTCATTCTATTTTAAAATACTGAGAAATCACCTTTGTTTTCTGAAATGCTGCTTATAGAAGTCACAACTGTCCTTAGGCTATATATGATACGAGGAGTGTTTTTATAGAGTCAACATCACCAAGCACTTGCACATTGTCTCATTCGCTCCCACCCAGCGATTTTGAACCTCAATCTGTGTTAATACAAGTTCGACCACTACGCAACTTGCCTCTAGACAACGCACCTATGATATAGAAGTAAAACTACTTTTGTTTGGCTGAACAAGATCGACACCGACACTCTTGGGATGCCTGGTTTGAGGAATCGACACTCTTGGGATGCCCGGCTTGAGGGCTTTGTCAGGTAAAGTCAATACAAGAATGTATTAAGAATCAATCTAGATAAATAAATTCCCACCAATCTACCAGTAAGCCACAACTCAACAGATAAGCTTTGAACACTGCCCACACCTCCAACAGCTGCATCAACAACTAAAGTTTATTTTCTTCATCTCCTGAGAGTGTATCTCCAATTGTCAGATCTTCCTCTTAGGGATTTTTTTTCTTCCTCTCCTGAGAGTGTATCTCCAATTGTCAGATCTTCCTCTTAGGGATTTTTTGCAGAGTTAGATGTCAGTGTCCTAATCAAACAGGTCCAACTTCTTGATCCAGCTAGCACAAACAGGAAAAATAGCTCCTTTAGGTATTCTATCAAGGTTTGATTATGTGTTAGGCAGCGCCGTAATACGAAAAATAATTGTAGTCATGTAGGGTGAACTATCAACTTTGGAATGCTTGCTTGATTACACTTCTTTTGATTACACGTCTTTGGAATGCTTGCTTGATTACACGTGGTCGATATTTTTTTTACTAAGGGAACTCATTTTGAAGGTGGTAAACCTAAATTTTTCACAATAACAACAGAACTCCAGTTAAAACAATTTATTCATAATGAACTCAACACGTCATTAAAAAAATATATATATATATTTAGAGGAGAGAATAACCCACTATCCTACAAGTACAAAAGCTAAATCCAATTAACAAACATAACCGATTCTATACAAATGATCTAACCATTCCTTAAAAAAACTCTTACCTCTAATAAGAACGAGTTATGTCAATACAGAAAAAAATGCATCGCTCAATAATAACGAGTCGTGCCTACCTACCAAAATCAATTTGAGATTAGTGGTTTCTGCTAGATCCAAGGAAGGGAACAAAGAGATTTTACAGTAAGAAAAGTTATTCCAAAACATTATGTTGGCACAGGGGCAGACCCAGGGTTCAACGCACCAACAAAGCCCTAACTACCGACCCTTTCGGTAACACCCGTGAAGTAGGCGAAGTCTCACCCGAGGTAGAGGTAGGGGGGTTATAGGACTTAGGTGTTTGTAACCAAGCTGGGACACGGATTTGTGATTACAATTACTTCGCAGAGTACTTAAGAGCTACATGCATTAGTTTATCAACTTTATTCACAGCGTAGAATGAACCCTAAGAATAGATCGACGCAGTAACACTGAACAAATACACATCACACTTAGCATCATAAGTTAGATCTAACACATTCAACATAAATAAAGCACTAAGCATTCATAGATCTATCTATCATACATAACAATCAATGCACTAAGCAAATCCACAATATAAACATCATAGCAAAAAGCAAACCATCAACACATGATGTACATGGTTCACCCTAGTGTGGGGCTACGTCCACCAACTGCTTCTTTTTCTTTATTAGGCTTCAATCTCTTACATTCATCTGCTCCTGTGCACTAAGCCACAGAGCCAAGCTTCACACCGGACAGGTGACCTTCGCACTAAGCACCGGATCCACCTTCCCAAAATCAAGTCAAGGAATAGAGCCAATTCTTCTATCAAGCACAGAGCCTTACATACACAGTTTGTTGCAATAAGCAACCCAAAACTGCTTGTGCTTAGCCTTGCAAGCTATCAACTCCTTTCTACATTACATTCTTACTTATTTATACTTTTACATTTACAAAAAGGCCTAATCATGGGTAAACTCATGGGACGACATCGCATAACCCATTACAAAACCTTAAAAACTCCATGTTGGGTCCACAAAGCCCACAAAACAAGTGAGATTTGCGATCTCAGCTCCTCTTGGGCGCTCCTGCGTCGAAGTCCAAAAAGTGGTCAAACCTGACCAAGACTTTCTCAAAACTTGGTCGAGGGCCAGTAGGCCCCCAATACTCACTTGTGACTCATCTCGAGTCACTCAGATCTGGGCAGTGCTACTTCGAAGGCCTCGAGCTTAGCTCGAGCTGCCTCGACTTGCTGCTTCACCTGAGCCTTCTACTCAGCGAGCTCTTGGATCATCTGCGTTGTAATAGGCCCTTTGAGGCATTGTTCCACTCTCGCAACCACTTGGTCCAGTTGTGAGCCTTGTCCTTCGATCTCTTCAAACACTGTGTAGGCTTCATTCGGCACCGGTTGTAGCCTCTGTGTGACTTCCATTACTCTTCCCTGGATGGCAGTAATATGTTGCTAGAATGCATGTTGCTCTTAAGATCTCTTCATTCTCTCGACTGCAATAAGTAATGTCATTTGTGCATGTACTGATAGTGCCTGCTGCTGCACCTCCTGTAGTTGCGCTTCCAGTTTCCTCAACTCTAGATCTTCTGCGAGGTGTTCATAAGTCTGCTCACTTCTTTTGCTCAACTGCTTGCATTCTGAGGTGGGGGCTCTAATCCTTTCAACTGCACTCTTAGCGGCTTCCTCCCTTTGATCGCGCACTTCTTGCGGAGTGCTTGGTACTACTTGGATCTCTAACTTCGTTACCCTTGCTTGAAGTTGTTGGATGGCCTCAGCGAGCTTCACCACTTGAACCTCAACTGACTCATGTTCTTCCTATGCCAAGCCTGACACAGAGCAAAGTGCTTTGTTCACCGCTTCTTTGACCGCAGTCTTCTCTGCAAGCAGATGGTCCTTTTCCCTCTGTATCTTCGCTTTGTCCTCCTCAAGCATAGCCCAAAACTCATCTTTCACATTTTCACACGTGGTTACACAATACCTCACAACTCATAGTTTCTTTAAGACTTCCTCTTTCTTTTTTTTCAGGGCTTCTATAGCATTTTCCTTTTCTTCTTGAAATTTTTTAAGCTGAGCCTCCGTTGCATCTGCTAATATTCTCAATTGGGTAGGCTCATCCCCCAATTCTGCAATCTCTGACAAGGAAGGTGCAGTAGGTATTGCGTGGATAACTTGAATAGCTCGATGTATCTCCTTCAGTTCCTTCTCGACCCTTACATACAACTCTTCCTGCTTCACTCCATATCTCTACAAGAGATCTTCAGACGCATCCTCCATCGCTCCACGGACTAGACCGATATCATCCTCTGTGAGCGTAGCCTCTAGCTGGGGCTTACTAGCGTGAGTCTTCTTTCTTTCTGAGGGTTTCTGCAGAGAAACCTTCCTCTTCTTCGGTGTTTATGTCTCGGTAGGGGGATCCTTCGGCGGTGTAGCTTCACCTTCTCCTTGCTTTTCTCCTTCATCCCCTCCTCCTTCTTCATTTACTTCATCTCCTCCTCCTACGGGTGAGCCAAATCCATTTTCTTCAGAGGCATTGTCTTCCTCATCAATCTGTACATCCTGGACTTCCTCCTTTTTCTTTTTCTTCTTTGCGTTAGTCTGTCTGACATACTCGACCCAAGTGACCAAGGGGCTTCCTATGATATCAGCGTCGGAGAGTTCTGCATCTGCAACCAGTAGAAGGAACTTCTCTGGCCATTCCTTGGTGATATGCTCCATGTCTTCATTGGTCATCTTACAATAATATTGTAACTCTTCCTTGCTCTCATCGTTGTGCACAATGATATAAATAAAATGTGGATTTGCGTGGAACTTGGCTATCGGTCTGTACTGGTGCAAGGTGCGTGGTGTCATGCACGGAAACGACTCTATGGAAACCTTCAGTTGCTGATACTAGGCATGGAACACTGCGTTCGACTACCATTTCTTCAACATGTCATTTGTGTACCATAATGTAGAAAATCTAGCTGTCAATGGCTCCGATGGTTCAATTTCTGGAAAAGTTGCTCCCTCAGGCATTTGCCAAGCGATAAATGAAATCAACATAAGTAGGCAGCTGAAGTGGAACTCGTATCCCCGATCCTACGCTTCACGACAGTCTTTCTCAAGCTCGTTGAGGAGATAACTTGTCCAATTCATCTGCATCCCCTCCACGCATTTTCCTACGAGGTCCACCACGAAGTCGGTGACTTGCGTGGGGTGATTCTTTCTTACAAGCTTGTCAACTATGAGTTGGCAAGTGAGGTGCACCGCACCATCCTGGATAGAGGCTACCTTGTAGCCTCACTTTCCCTTCTCAACTTCACCTTATGCCTCCTTGATGTGCTGTACCAGGGAACGATCTGAGGTCTTCCCTGGGTAGAATTGCTGAGGGTCGGGTCCCTGCATGCTCAATCCTGTAATTAAGTGGATCATTGTCGGATCCACAGTAATACGCCTATCGAGCCATGGGTATCCACCATGATAGCATGATAAGAGGATTTTAACACAAGCGTTAACCTCCTGATGTCAGCCAAAATGAAGAATCTTCATCACGTTAAGTATCGTGGACTGCGCCAGCTCCTTTATCCACGACTGGGCGGTGATGTGAGGCTTCTTCCCAGTGGCCTTCATCAAATATCTATGGCACGCGAGCATGGTGTAGTTCTTTCTATCTCCAAGGTTGAAATCATTGTTCTTTAGTAGAGGGATCTATCCCAACTGGATTCCAACTACGTGTATTCCCTTTAGAATGTATGTGGTGATCAATGTGTACTCGAAGTCCCATGGGATTCTATCGCAGTTAACCATGCCAGCCAAAGGCAAGATATAATCAGGTAAGATCGATGGGATCTGCTTCGCATTAGCCAGTTTGTCGTGATGCTTACTTCGCTTGTCAGTCGCGGGGTTAGTACGGCCCAAGCATCATCCAGTCGAAGGGGAATGATGGAGTGCCCTAGTCGACGATGCCTGAACACCTTCAGACATATCTCTGTTAGCCATAAACTTCTTAAGAACCTCTTCGACGGACTTCTCTAACTCAGTCTGTTTGCTCGACATTCTCTCTTTTAAATGGACGGGTCGAGGTAGGTGAACGAAAAGATGGAGTAAACAACGGATGACAAGGTCTAGGTTCCAAAATCACAATTTGACACACAATCAATTCTCTGATAGCTCATTTAATCACGAATGGCGAAAAGTGGTTTCGATGCAGCGACCAACAGGTTGAATAAGCGACTGTCGTAACAAATTCTTCCAACGGGCAGGGCAACTTCCATCAATGCAAATTTGTCCGTTATGGTGTGGTCTCAACATCCCAAACACAGTCTATTTTCCCATAAATGCATTTCCTAGCCATTCTGGAGCGTCATTCTAATGGTTGGGGTGCCTCCGATGGTCATATAGCTTCGCCAGGGCGAAGTCCCATTCTGTGTGGTTCAGATGTTCTAGCGAGGTTCAAATCTTACAAACCTGCTTCCTGCGATGTCTTCTCTGTAACTCCCAATAGCTTTTCCAACTTGGCTTTCTTCTTACTAAGCTTCCTTGCCTTCTTTCCTGTGATCTGAGTCTCTCTAACTGTTTCTGGAATTCTCTTTCCATTCTTATTCTTATCTTCTCCTAGCATAGTGACTTCACATTGTTGATGTGCTATCAAAGGGTTCAAAGTTAATTTCCCTTCCCTTACCACTTCCCGGGTGGATATACTTTCTTCTTGCATGGATAGGTCCTTCAACCCTTCTTGCGTTCTTTCAACCTCAACAACTAATTCTCTTGCCTTATGTTGCTTCGACTTATCTTCTCATTCTTCTATCAATGGATATATTTTTCTATCTATGAAATCCCTTAGTTCCTGCTTTTTCTTTTATTTAGTTGCTTCCTCTACTTTCCTTCTGATCTGATCTTTCTCAATCCAAGTCTTACCTAGCAAAAGGGGGAAAGGGGTGTTGTTCTCAACAAAATTAATAACTTCAAATTCCTCTTCAGTTGATGTTCCATGAATAATAACAGGTACATTAGTAACTCTTCCACATAGAGTTATCATATTTCCTTTGAACAAGCCTATCCTTCCCAATGAAGGTACCACAGTAGGCTTCCCCAAAATTTCCCAAGTACCTTTTGTCATAATATTCACTTGTGTATCTTCATCCAAGACAAAGTCTATGTCGAAGTCTCCTATTCTTGCACTTATGCATTGTTTTACTTTCAAGATCTCTAGTAAATTGACATATTTGTAATCATTCATCGTTTCTTTCAATTGTTCTAATGTAGTTTGAACTTTCTTTGATTCTTTCCCTTGATGATTCTTTAACATGCTCTTATTCTCTTGACTCACTTCATAGTTCTCTTGTCTCATGTTCATTTGTTCTACTTTAACAATCATTCTTGGACAATCCTCAATCTCATGACCAACAACTTTACAACAAAGACAAATAGGACCTGTACTAGGGAATTCCTTAGCAAGATGTCTCGGTTTTCTGTAGTTATAATATAGTGCCAATCCTCTCTTTCTTTTAAACGTTCCCCAACCTCTCCTGTACTGTGCACTAGGATCATAGTGTTGGACCTGGAATCTGCAAAAATTCTTTCCAGGTTCCTGCATCCAATTATTAGTCCAAAAATTATTTATATGCATAGGAATAACATGTATATCTTTATTTCTATCAAATTTATTCAGACCAACTCTTTCTTCCAGTTGTGCCCTATCTTTCAGACTAGGTCATAATCTATTAAACATACTTAAATTCATGCTTTCAAAACAAAAATTTCCACTTATCTTACTCTATCAAAGCACAAAGCTTTACCTCTTTCAAGATCTTACCTCTTTTCTTCAGATCGGGTTTCTTTCTTGGCATAGAGATTTGCAAGTCAAGTAGAGTGTTGTGCACTACAACAACAGATCCACGCACAGAGCTTCCCTTTTCTTTACTTCAGTTCCCATCAATCACAGTTTTAGGTCCCGACAACAGAACCAATTGTTGGCATAGGGGTAGACCCAAGGTTCAATGCTTCAACAACGCACCAACAAAACCCTAATTACCGGCCCTTTCGGAAACACCCGCGAAGCAGGCGAAGTCTCACCCGAGGTAGAGGCAGGGGGTGTTACAAGACTCGGGTGTTTATAACCAAGCTGGGACACAGCTCTGTGATTACAATTAGTTCGCATAGTACTTAAGAGCTACATGCATTAGTTTATCAACTGTATTCACATCGCAGAACAAAACCTAAGAATAGATCGGCGCAGTAACGCTGACAAAATAGACACCGCACTTAGCATCATAAGTTATATCTAACACATTCAACATAAATAAAACACTAAGCATTCATATATCTATCTATCATACATAACAATCAATGCACTAAGAAGATCCATAGTATGCATATCATAGCACAAAGAAAACCATCAACACATGATATACGTGGTTCACCCCAATGTGGAGCTACCTCCACCAACTGCTTCTTCTTCTTTATTAGGCTTCAATCTCTTACATTCATCTGCTCCTGTGCACTAATCCACAGAGCCAAGCTTCGCACCGGAAAAGTGACATGTGCACTAAGCACTAGATTCACCTTCCCAAAATCAGGTCAAGGCATAGAGCAACTCCTCTATCAAGCACAGAGCCTTACATACATAGTCTGTTGCACTAAGCAACCCAAAACTTATTTCACTTATCCTTGTAAGATATCAACTCCTTTCTACATTAAATTCTTACTTATTTATATTTTTTCATTTACAAAAAGGCCTAATCATGGGTAAACCCATGGGACGACATTCCATAACCTGTTACAAAACCCTAAGAACCCCATGCTGGGTCCACAAAGCCCACAAAACAAGTGAGATCCGCGATCTCAGCTCCGCCTGGGCACTCCTGTGTCGAAGTCCAAAAAGTGGTCAAACCTAACCAATATTTCCACAAAACTTGGTCGAGGGCCAACACATTACCAGAACAAAATGTATTTTGAAGGATATCTCATTTTAGTGTTTTGGTTGAAAATGCATTTGTTTTTTTAAGTTTTTCCTTATAGTTTTGAGTTTCTAAAGGATATCTCATTTTAGTGTTTTGGTTGAAAATGCATTTTTTTTTTTTACTTTTTCCTTATAGTTTTGAGTTTCTATTTTCCTTGTTTTTTTTCTAGTGTTTTGGGTGATTTTTTTTTTAAGATTTTCCTTATAGTTTTGAGTTTTTAGAGGATATCTCATTTTAGTGTTTTGAGTTAAAAAATTATATTTTTAAGATTTTCACTATAGTTTTGAGTTTCTATATTGTTTTTAAGGAAGAACAAGAATGTAATCTACAAATTCACAAAGAGTACATTTTGAAAAAAAATAGCATATATATGTTGGAAAATGGAAAAGAATTCAAAAACTAGCAGATGAACTAGTGGTCACAACAATAAGAACAATAACATACATACTCTGCAAAATGGAATTTGAAAACTGATAGAGGAGGCAATAGTCACAACAATAAAAATAAAAACATACATACTTGAGAAAATGGAAAAGAATAACAAAATTGACAGATGATCTAGTAGTCACTGTTAGCGTCAGAAGTCACTCCTGGATTGCCTGCAGGAGCAAAGCCCAATGCCCATCAGTTTTAGGTCACAATAGTTTTAATGGGGTGATTGAATGGATAGAGATTCAAGAAGATATAGCTTTAACTCAGGAAACCGGGCCTGGTGTGTAGAAAACAAGGGAGGTCTTGATCCAACTTCCGTCAGTAAGCTGAGTATAAGATGGATAGATGGAAGACTTAATGAGATGAGTGAGCAAGACTACCTCAGGCATCAGGCCTTCGACAACTTGAGGAGAAAAAAATCAGATGACAAGATCCTCTTGACCCTGAGTTTCAAAGAACTGAAAGGTGGCTCGAATGGATCCTCCAATTCTGAGCCATTCAGCATTGAGAAAGCACAAGAATTGATTAGAAACCCTGCGACTATTACAGTGATCCAACCTACATCATCCTATAATAGTGCAACTCGACTGGATCCTCCAATTCCGAGCTGTTCTAATGCAGTGTAAACAAAGAGATGGAAAGAGGTTGACATCCATAAAGTAAGAAGTCTCAAATGCCAATACATAACCAGAGCGACCAACGCTTCATAAAAAACTTTACAATCAAGTGCCTTTCTCAACCATTGATCATTACAAAAATGGCGAAAATGCCTACATATACTAAAAAACAACAACAACAAAAACGAGATGCTGCATTAAAGAATTGTGTCTGCATGGCTTCTGACAGCCTGCCTATGCAGACTTAGGATGATCGTGTGCCTATGACGGACGCCATCAGATTTTGGATTGTCCTTCTGCAGGTGAGTCGACGTGAATTAGTCCTTTGCCAGACCTTCCTTTTATGGTGGAGATGATGTTCAACCACCAGCAATTGCCGCAATAACTTCTTTTTTGGGATCGGGGACGACCTCGGTCAACTCTGCCTTTTGGGACATGGAGGTCTCCTAATGGTGCCACCTGGATCAGCCGAACGATCCTTCTTTGGACGCTACTTCGTTGGACTGCTGCGAGGGACCCCCATGGCGGATGTGGACGAGGGTGTGACGGGGGTTAAAGGCATGAACACTGTGGAGG
>JZKD02S1907299.1:240654-258455 GCA_000966675.3 Picea glauca | reverse complement strand
ATATATATATATATATATATATATATATATATATATATATATAATAGAACCACAATTTTTATTATTATTTTAATGCATTATTATATTTGTTTTTACACATCGTAATGGTTTTATATGTTATGTAAAATTCCTTTGATTTCTTAGTTTCTCTTGATACAATGAATAACTTTATACAACTAAGTTTTAAAATTCCAAATAGATTTTACACATTTTTAAACCCTAAGCCTTAACTAAGCCATTTAAAATCCCAAATGGATTATACACATTTTTAAACCCTAAACCTTAACTAACCATCTAATGGAAAATTGATATTTATTTTATTACTTAGCACAATGTTAGAAAATGAAAAGCAAGGTACTCACAACATTTAAACCTCTTCTTAATAAGCCCCACTCAACATTCAACATTCAACTATCAACCAAAGGAAATAGTCATTCCTCTATGTGAAGATATGGCATCTAAACTTCAACGTGGGCCTTAGAGAATTCAAGTCCATTCCTAATTTGATTAGGTTTCAGACCTCCCTCTCTATTTTTAGGTTAATGATATTTTAAAAACATTGAAAAAAAAAACATTTTTAAATGGTGTATAAGGATATATATGGGAGTGAACATTCATAAAATACATTTTTAAATGGTGTATAAGGATATACATGGGAGTGAACAATCATAAAATATTTTCATAAGAACAAACTATTATTAAAGATTTGAAGGATACAAATTAAAAAATGTTATCTTTTGATATAAAATTTAATGAGCACTTCATATTTTTCCCTCAAAAAAATTTCTAATTGGTACAAGAAGGGGGTGGGGTAGTTTTAAAGTTGGATAAAAAGAATATAGGAAACTAAATGAAAATAAGGAAGAAAACATCTTTGAAGTTAATGAAGATAAAGAAGAAAATAAATACCTAATCAAGAAAGATTCAAATGGCTTTAGTAGAAAAATGAATCTCTCTTGAAAATGATGACACTTATCTAAAAATATTTAGAAGAAGAAATTCATTATGAAAGATCAGAAAAATGTAGTAATAAAATTAAAAGCTTAGATTCAACCTCACCTCTTATGAAAAATATTCAAGACCTCTAAGAATTCTAAAGCAATGGAGGTAAAAGACTCTGAACTCCTTTCAAATATCAAAATTGAGAAAAATAAATGAAAACGATAGAAATTGATAAGCTAAGATTGTTGTTGATTGCACATACTATTTTAAAATCTAATCACTCATTTTTGAGTAACTAATGGCAACAAAAGATGATATTACCTCAACAATGAATTTACAAGAAAACACACGATCATTTGAGTTTAGTATGAAGATCCTAGATTGTTATTTTGTCCAAAAACTAGAAGTTTAACTTATTGTGTCTACCCTGTTTTAAACTCACAAATGGAATGTTTACAGACAACACGTTGTTGATATCCATGTCTATGAACAATTATTTGTCTCTCTAATATGCAATGATCCTTTGAGCTTCTACAATGACCACTTATGTTATGAAAAAAGTAAATTAATTGAAAGAGAAAGAAGGGGAGAGTAATCATATGAACTCATTGCATATTATCTTGATATAATAACATATGCATGCCAATGAGAAAATTTGTACAATCATTTTTCTCAGGATTGTGTCTAGATTCCCAAGGATTTTGATCTTGGACTGGAATGGTGCTTATTGTTAGATTGATAGAGCTTGGGATCCTCACTCATTGTTTTTGTGTTCTTGTCTAGAAAGACAATAAGGGATATATGTGTTTTCCTTTCCATGTTAAGAATTGATACATGCTACCACTTTTAGACTAAGTTTTTGGAGCTTGGAGTCTTGTTTCAAACCATCAATATTGCTTTTCACAAGAGACAATTGCTATAAAATCTTTGTAGCATCACTTAATTGTTATACTATCTTTATTGAACTTCTTATACATAATTTTTTAAGATAGGTTTCTTATTGAATAGTAGCAACTTATTACCTTCACCAACCATGTTTCTTTGTGTCATGTCCCCATTTTTTAGTCCACCGGTTTTGTATTAGAAGGGACTCATGTGGCTTGTTAGTGGAGAAATATGAGAGAAAAATGGGTCATTTAATGTCACTTAGTTAGGAGATATTATATTATTAAAGTGGTATTAGAGAATGTAAAGTAACTTTAGATTAATAAATTACTTAATTATTATTAAAGTGAAAACTGGAGGGAAAATAAGGGTTAAATATTCGATTTAGTAAAAAAGAGACAAATCCTAGAAGTTACATTTGATTTGGTAAAAAAGGGAAAGATATAGAATGATTGATGTAGTCCAAAAGGGGAAATTCTATAAGGGGTTGGAAAAGTATAAAATAAGGGTAACCTGCCACTTCTCATTATTATGTTTTGATATCTTATTGAGTGTTTTTGTAGCCGGTGTTTTCATTGGGGTTTTGGGAAAAATATTTCCACTACTGGTTTGGTTTCGGTGGTGCAATATCCACCCTAGCTAGACAAGAGGGGAATCCATCCAAGATTTCCATTGGAGCTAGACAAGAAAGAGGAGGATTCATACATGGTCTTCATTGGAGCTTCATTTGAGAGTTTAGCCTACTGTTGGAGGACATCGAAGTGTGCAGGAGGTTTACATAATTTTTTGGATAGGGTCGAGCTCAAACATCTGCAGGATTCCAGAGGGTTTCGGGGAAAAATAGGTTTAGGGCACCCTCGTGGGTTGAGACTAGGTTGTCCTGTGAGGCCCCACTGGACGATGAGCTTCGTCCCCCGAAGACCTATGTAATCAGATTTTTCAACAGTCTGTCAGGGTTTGATCCATGAAGTTTACAGGAGGGAACAAAAAGATGCTCGCAGAGAAGACAACATTGCAGAAGACATGCTAGGAGATATTATGTAGTTTCCACCATCTATTTGCATCATTCCAGGTTTCTTGAGATGTTTTTTGTTTAGTGAATATTGTAGTTTCCTTGTAGCTAGTAGTTGTAGTGTTGTTGAAGCTACCTAACAACCATTAAACTTCTATTGTTTTTTGTATTTCTAGTCTTCATAATAAAAGATGTCAAATGTTGTCACTCTCATTCATTGTGTACTTGGACTAGTAATGTGTTCACCCAATGTGATGCATGAAAACCATTTGTGAAAAGCACTCAATCAGTTGATAACACATATAATACAAGGATTTGACAAAAGTACAAAACTAGAACCACATAATGGACAAGAGACCTTCATTTCCCTAGCATATTCCTATAGGGGGATATTATAGTGGTATCAGAGTTGGAGATATTGCTAGCTTGAGGGAATTTTACAGTATGGAGACAAATCAAGAAATCATGACAAAATTATTACAAGCATGTCAGAACTACCAAAAAAGTCTAGAGAACTATCAAAAGAATTTCACAACATTGTTAGAAAATGTTAAGTTGTTGAAGCCTCTATTTGGGAAGAAGAAGAAAAATGGGTTCTATTATCTCTCCAAGAATCACTCCCAGACTATAATGGGAACAAGCTTGGTAACATACAAGTCTGATTTTAATGAGTAGAATTCTCAATAGTGGATAATCCTATATGACTGTTAAAACTTGCACTCATAAGACAAGCAAGAATATACTCTAGCAAAATTAGCTTCACACGAACTAATCAAATGCTCATATAAGATTAAATGAATATGAAAAAGTTACTATAATATGTAAAATCATACATACATCAGATATACATGATAGTCAAGTTATAACAATGAAAGATGTATTTGCAACTCATACCGTTAATGCAATGAAAAACATACTTCTTCCAATCATTAAACAAAACAAGAATAAAGTGAATCAGTCACTTATATCACAAACACATAGAATAATAGATATGAATAAGAGAAAAGTATGATTTCATTCACTGAAGAGTCAAAAAAATCCAAAAATACAGTCTTCTTATCCTTCAAGCTATACAAGCCTTCTCGAGTCTACAAGATCGATCCCCCCTAGCTCATTCTAACCCTCTAGCAGACTTACAATAGTCATTTTATAGCTAAGACTGTCAATGACAGCGCTAAAATTTCAATAAAAACTCTATCATAGGATCCTTCTTCCCTCAAAGTGGCGTGGAAACAGATGGATAACATAAAACAACAAAGCACTAAAATTTAGGCTAATGCTGGTAATGTCTCCGACATCCTCTTTATGGTTGATGAAGTGTCCCTTTGAGCGCTTCTCCTTTTGGTAGGTAGCTTCCCAGATCATAATTGACCCTTTAGACATCTGGCATGCATCCATCGAACACCGGGCAACTGATTACTCCTTCAAAACTTCCAGAACAAGATTTTGCAACACAGTTCACAGAGCCTGTCTGTAATTAAAACCAAAGCACCAATGTTCTTGAAATACAATACTAAAATCGAATGCCACCTACAGTTATGGATGGTGTTTGATGATATTTTTAAGGAGGAGTCGCCATATGTTCCTAAAATTACTCCAGCTGAGTCAAAATTTGGATTTTTGACCAAAATTAGGCAATCTTTCACCTACAGGAAAGTTTTTTAACTGTTTTTAATCACTTTGAGTAGTGTCAACACCTTGTCTATATTTTGGAGGTGGGAACAAAGTTGGAATAGGTGCTATAAATCCATATTGAACTGCTCCATGAAGTTGACATGACGTATTTGCATGTCCCTGGACACCAAGCCTTCTGATAAGGCATTCTCCTCCTTGTCATTCCAACATGAACCCTAAACAAAACTGTCCAAAGGATAAAAACATAGGTACCTTGTTTTCTCTTTGAGTTGTGTGTCATTGGGCTAATCCTTCTCCATAACTAGCTTTCTCTTCACTGATCTTTAACCTTATTACATTCCATGCTTCCATATGTTCCCTCAAAGATGAAATTAATTCAAAAAAATCCAGCTATAAGAATCTGAGAATGTTCTGACAAATTTGAAAAAGTGTAGTGTTTCATCATAATTCCTCAGAATCGAAGGCCATCAGCTAACATGTATGATAGATATGGAAAGAGCACAAATAGGTAGCACTCCAAATTTTGAAGATTGTAAATATCAAATCCGACATACTTGAACAGTAAAGCAGAACTCATCGCCACTGCAGCTCCTAATGTTTTCTTCTATATTTGAAATGTTTGCCAACCCACCAATAATCAGACCACTCAGAAGAGAAGCGTTGGCCTCGTGCAGATAGTAGAATTTATGCCTGCGCAAGACATGGCTGACCACAAATGCAAGCACGATCATCATGATCTGGAGGAGAATTTCGACGCCTGCAGCCTGCGTTTCGATCTTAACAGCCCTGGAACGTGAGTTGTTTCTCAATAAGCTCTCGTAAGAGGATTTTGCATCATCATCATCATTCCAAATTGGCTCGTAAGTCGAAGCATCCTTCACAGTGGCAGCTGAGGATCCATCTTCACTAGTTGTAACTTTTATAGTATGGCCATCATCTGGCATGACAATAGGCTACATAAGCATCAAAATTAACACGAAATGATTAGTACCCTTACAAAATGAAGTTACCCAATTTCTCATAACTGGCAGACTTGTTGTAGTGTCAAATAGATTCTTTGTTCTTCTTCAATCCAAAAGAGACCTTCTGAATAGACTTAGAGATACATAAATCCACACACAACATCAGATGGGTCCTTATGGATGAGATCTATAGTAACGCAAAGAATATTGAAAACATCCTAGAGGTGAAGAGTTGAGACCAAAAGATTTATTTTCATGAGCAGAGTAAGTAGTTTTCCTAATGCCTCCTGAGGCCCTGAGAATATCCACCTTGAATCCATAAACTCTGCCTTGTCGACATATACTTTGCCATTCAATCTTAGCATCTACCTTCATATCATCATTTGGAATTGTTCTTTGGACATTGTTTGTTTGACACCAGTCTTGACACCTGGGGACTGGAAATCGAACAACTGTTTGAAAGGGTCGGTCACAACATGAATACTGCAATCACACTAGCTTTCGAGCAAGGCATATACCAGTTGAGCAAAGGTATGCTGCCTCGTGACCTCCTTCCATGTGTCTTGCACTGAGTTTTGATTTGACATATATGCTTTCGATGCTCTGATCATGGGCCTTGGGTGACTGTATGCTTATGAGATGGAAGGACCGATAATACAAAATTTTTGATGAGAAAAACAATTGTGTACACAATATATTTGGAATTTTTAATGTTTCTTTATGTCCAGGATTTGTCCCACATGCAGCAACAAAGGTGACTTTGAAATCCGTATATGCATCAGTATGAATATATATTATTGATATGTAGTGCACGAGACTTGCTCCCTTCTCCTCGTTGGCTTGGTGATGGGCTTTGTGTTAGACATGGCCTGGGCCCAATATTTTAACCCAAAAATAATAAGCCCGAAAGACCAAATTGGCTTAAAGCCAATATAACTTTTTGTTTCCCAATAATGCTGCCCAAATCTCTTCTAACAATATGATTTTTGACATTAATTGGATGACATATCCAATATATTTATTTTGCTTGGGTAGATTATAATAGGAATTATAACATTTATAATGCAGACTTATTACAAGGCAAACCATGAAACTTCTTGGAAAAAAGTGCAACGAGAGCTCATCAAGACTTAACAAAATATTTTGAAAACTATAGGAATTGGTTAAAGATACGAGAATTTGGAAAATTTAGCTTTAATCTAATGAAGGCACTAAAAGTTTTGATGGTACATTTTGAGCACTAACATTGCCTCCAACTGGGAAGGATACTTCCTTACGAGGCTCCAAGAACCTAGCAGTTCTAGTGGTCTTATAATTGGGCTATGGAGTTATCTGTACAACCAATCTCTGTAATACTGCCAAAATTTTCCACTTATTCAAGCAAACTAACTGATAAACTTGTTGTAAATTTGATCACACTATGCAATTTCAATAAAATCAAATGATCGGGAAGCGAGCTTATTCCCTACGCTACCCTAGCTATAACCAACTCAACAATTTGCTCAAGTAAATGCAAACTTCCACAATAACCATTCAAGAAAATTCATGACTAAAGGAATCCCATCTATACCACCGATCAATAAAGAATAACACAAATTTAAAAGCAACGATAGAAACTTTTTCAGAGAATCATACTCACCCAGAAGTGCCGATGAATTGATAAAATATGAAATTTTCAGAGAATCTGAAAGGTATGACTCCAACAAGGCTGCTACTGAATCCTCAAAACCATAGTCACAAAATTGTTGATTGAGAAAAGGTGATTTTCGTTGCATAAATTCCCCTTTGCTAAGAAAGATATGACCTCCCTATGCTTTCACGAGCATCTCTTGATCATCAAGAATGAAAGTTTCCTCTTCATAAACACGATCATATGATAATTGCATAGCAGGACTTAAAGCATTATGACTATGATCAACTAAAAACATATAGTTATATATGCAATCATCCACTACTGTATGCTCAAACTGATTTTGAAAATGGACATAATCATGATGTACATTTGGAAGGAGGCTCCAACCCCCTAGTTTCTTAGGCTACAACCCGAGGGAAGCTTCAACTCCTCAATTCTCTAGCTACAACCAGAAGGAGGCTACAACCCCCTATGTTCTTCGGTTACAACCACCTATCCTTTTCCCGTCCAATCGCCCTGACGTAGAAGTAGAATGATGGAACCATTTTCACATTATCACTGTGAGATATACCACTGTAAAACTATACCAACCTGTACTGCTAACCTGCAGCCAACCTGTACTACTGCCCTGCAATTAACCTATACCTGAACTGAGCATGTATCAAACAAATACAACATGTACACAACTTGTAGTTCTGTAACAGACGTATGAATGTGTCCTATCTATACAACAACCTGCGTATGTACACGACCTATCTGTTATGCAACCTATGTATGCCTTCTGAAAACTAGGGTTTTCTTTCTTCTGAAAACTTCTGACCCTATGCAACCTCTTTCACACAGATCTGCAACCTGTCACTGTATACAAATTGTAACTGTACCATGTGCATGCATCATCATACATAATATTTACACAAAGACTCTATATCTCTCTCTAGTCATGTGCCAAAAAGTGTGTGTTATCATGAACCAATATAATAACCCTCACATGAACTAGACATAAAACCCTTTCTCATATTCAACCTTTCAATACTTAAACTACTTCATGTATCACAAGAACCCTTAACCATATGCCAAAAATACAAATGTGCCTCAACTCCAACATTGATAAATATTGCTTATACTGGCACTATATTTTTGTAGATCTGATTTATATAGAAGATCCCATGCAACCACTAGTTTCTCTAGGGAGAATCCTCAAATCTCCATAACCATTTCTCATGCATACATCAAAATCCAACTACTCATAGAAATAAGAAATACTTTTTGAACTAGTGGATAGATCTGACGTATATGATCACTGTAGACCTTCCTGGGAGCTTGTTCTCAGAATCTAGAACCTTGGCTTCTTCATCTCCTCAAATTTCTATGGCTTTTCCCTCACGTACGTGTCCTGTTATACTGATAACCTGTGTACACACGTGCTCTGTTATACTGGTAGCTCATGTATGTATTCCCTCTGTTGTACTGTTAGCCCGTGTACACCTCAAAACTTAGGGTTTTTTAGTATTCATTGTAATTCTGAAACTTTCATCGTTAGCCCTTCGAGCTACCTCAAACTTTCGCAACTCCAGATATATCAATGAGTACCTGCAATAATCCTTACACAATAATAGATATTCAATGTGCTCAATAATGATCAAATGAGAGACCCTTGCCTCTTATTTATACTTTCATGTAGCTTCCTCAAGGGGTTACCTTCTAACCAACTTAACCCACTTTCTTTATTTTAGGGCTAACCCACTTCTAACCACTTCTCCGCTTAACTTAACCACTTTCCACAAATAGTAAGTTATCCACTAACTTTATTATTTAAATAATTTCTTTTGCAACCACTTTGACTTACCCATAAATAGTAAACTCACCACTTATTGTTGCAACCACTTTATTATATAAAGAATTTTTTATTTGCAACCACTTTGACTACTTTGTTCTTTTAGAGGCTTCTAGATAACTCATGAGGGTTCTTCAACTTCACATGGCCATAAATCTCTAACCATGAGGAGTTATCCGGCGTTCCACATACCACCAGAAATGTAATGACATGTACTATCCATCTAGAATAGCCTTACCTGAAAATATATTAAAACTCATACCATTATACATCAAACAAACATGGGTCCATTACCCATACCTTTGTGCTACCAGAATTTTCTACCATACTTTCTTTAAGAGTTGACATCAATGACAACCAACCCGATTAATCAACAATCTCCCCCTTTGGCATTGATGAAAACACTCCAATGCAATACTGAATTCTTATCACTCATGCTCCCACTGTTACCATCACTCCCCCTGGAACCATGCCTTTGTTCTCTTTCTCTAAGCATTTTAACTCTCTATCATGCATCTGATAAATCTCTCCCCCTTTATCATCAATGGAAAATGTATCTTTCCATCTAGGGATTCTCCCCCTAACTAAACTGTCCTTGGGGATACTCCCCCTGACTGAACTCTTCCTGAAAATGATCTCCCAACCTGAACTGTCATCTTTATGGTGCTTCCTCGTGTAAATATAAGACATATAAGAGAAGCATTCAAAATAATTCATTTTGGAGTAGAAATTAATCTGAGTCTCTAGCAAAGATACTCAAAGGCTTCCCTTGGAAGTGGTTTTGTAAAGATGTCTACCACTTGTTCTTTTGTGCCTACATATTCAACTATGATGTTCTTATCTGCAACATGTTCCCATAGAAAGTGATACTTGATTGGAATGTGCTTCATCTTGGAGTGCATCACTGGGTTCTTTGAGATACTGATAGCGCTTGTATTATCACAATAGATTGGAATGGGCTCATCATACTCAACCTGTATCTCTATCAGAGTTTGTTTTATCCATAGAACCTATGTACAACATTCTGCTGCTGCAATATACTCTGCTTCAATTGTAGATAAAGATATTGATGATTGTTTCTTACTTAGCCAAGATATTAAACACTCACCCAAGTAGAACGATGTTCCATTGGTGCTTCATCGGTCATCAATGCAACCTGCCCAATCTGCATCTGTGTAGGAAATAAGTGATAGATCCTTTCCTTTTGGATACCATAATCCAAAATCTTTTGTTCCTTTGAGATATATGAAAATCCTCTTCAATGCTAAGACATGTGATTCCTTTGGTGCTTCTTGAAATCGTGCCACCTGTCCAACTGCCTACATTACATCCGGTCTGGATGTTGTCACATATAGTAAGCTACCAATCATTGACCTGTATTTCCTCTAGTCTGTAGACTTTGAATCATCATCTTTGCTCAACTTGCAACTGGTTTTCATAGGAGTGGTAACTGGTTTGCAATCTTCCATTCCAAACTTATTTAGCATTTCTCTGCTATAATTAGTTTGAGAAATAAAAATTCCTTGGTTTCTTTGACATATATGAAGATCCAACAAGAAGGATAGTTCTCTGAGTAATGACATTTCAAATTTATTCTGCATATCCTTTGCAAATTTTGGGCTTAACTTGTCATCATTACTTTCAAAAATAATATCATCAACATAAATTTCAATTAATAGAATACTATCTTGAGTTACTTTGATGTAGAGGTTGTTGTTTGCAATTCCTTTTCTAAACCCTACCTATTGTAGATATTTATCCAGTCTAGATTACCATGCTCTAGGAGCATGTTTTAGACTATATAATGCCTTCTTCAATTTACACACATAATCTGTATTCTTTGACAACTGAAATCCTTCTAGTTGTTCAATGTAGACTTCTTCTTCAAGTTCCTCGTTCAGAAAAGCTAATTTCACGTCCATCTGATACACTTTAATATTCTTGGAGTATGCATAAGATAAGAGCAATTAGATTGCTTCCATTCTGGCAATTGAGGAAAATTCATCTTCAAAGTCGATTCCTTCAACCTGTGTGTATCCTTTACATACCAATCTAGCTTTGTTCCTTGTAACATGTCCATCTTCATTCAATTTATTTCTAAAACCCACTTTTTCCAATCACATTCTTATTCCTTGGTCTTGGAATCAATTCTCAAGTGTCATTCTTCTCTATTTGATCCAATTCTTCATTCATGGCCTTATTCTAGAATTCATCATTGCCGGCCTCTTCAAAATTGTTTGGTTCAATCGTAGATAAGAGTGCTAGGTGCATTTGTTCTAGTGAACAGATTCTTCTTCTAGTCTCAACTCCTGCATCCTTGTTTCTAATAATCTAATATGAAGGATGATTCTTTTGTACTCATTTTCTAGGTTTCTTTGGAGACACTTTCTCTTATACTTCTGTCTGATCTTCTTCATCTTCCCCTTCTACTTCTTATTCTTCTTTTGATTCTTCTTCGTAAAGTTGTTCCACTTATTCATTTTATTCTTCCTTTGATTCTCATCCACCTGTTTCATCAATTGTTACATTGATGCTTTCAACAACTTTGTTCAATCTCAGATTGTAACACTTGTATGCTTTCATTGTACTTGAGTAACCAACAAGTACTCCTTTGTCCACATGAGAGTCAAACTTTCCCATTCTGCCATCTTCTCTTTTGATGTAGCATTTTCTTCCAAATACTCTGAAGTGCTTCACATTTGTTGGTTTTCCATTCCATAGCTTGTAGGGAGTTTTTTCATTGTTGTTTATTAGCATTACTCCTTTTTGAATGTGAACTATTGTATGCACTGCATGTGTCCAAAAAATATCTGTCAATTTGGAATCCATTAACATTGTTCGAGCCATTTCCTGTAATGTCCTATTCTTTCTTTCAACAACTCCATTCTGTTGATGTGTCCTAGCAATGAAGAATTTCATTTTTATTCCATGCTTGCTGCAGAATTCCATAAATTCATTTGAAGTGAACTCTCATTCATTATCAAATCTCAAACATTTGATTTTTGAATCCATTTCATTTTCAACCATTTCCTTCTAGACCTTGAAGTTTTCAAAAGATTCTGACTTATTCCTGAGAAAGAAAACTGCAATCATTCTTGTATAATCATCAACTAGTAACATAAAGTATTTCTCACCTTTTAAACCCTTTGTTGTAGTTGGTCCAACTATATCAGTATGCACAATTTCTAGTGGTTTTGTCATTGCATATTCCTTTGATTTGAACCCAGTCTTTGTTTGCATTCCTTGTTGACAATGCTTGCATAAAGTGTTGGTTGGTTTTGTGATCTGGGCCATTTCTCTAACTGTTTCCTTTTTGCTGACTTTGACAAGGTTATCAAAGTTTATGTGACCCATTCTTTTGTGTCATAGCCATCTTTCATCTTTCTTTCCTAGACAACACTTTTCTTTTCCAATTTCACTTAATACATATATGTTGCTTGAAGTTCTTGTAGCTCTTACAATCAATTTTCCTAAACCTTATTTTCTTATCTCACACTTATTTCAGTTGAAAGTAATTTTATTACCTTGGTCACACATTTGACTTACACTTAGAAGATTATGTTTCATATCTTCTACTAGTAGAACATTTTCTTCCTTTGTATTCTTGTTTCCAATTCTGACTGTTCCTTTTCCAATGATTTTAGTTGAATCATCATTTTCGAAGGAGAGTGATCCATCTCTTTCCTTTCTTAATTTAAGAAACCTATCTTTATCACCTTTCAGGTGTTTTGAACAACCACTGTCAACATACCAACCACGTTTCTTATGCTTAGCTTGTAGAGTGAGTGTGCATTCTTCATTGCTATACTGATTCCTCTTTCTTATTCATGTTCTCTTATGAGGTTCATGTCTGTGATTGTTGTTTTTCTCTAGGAGGGACTGTCATGTGTCCAAATTTGTTGCACTTGTAGAATTCTACTTTAGTTCTCAATGATTCAAACCTGTTGTAGCTTCTTCTCCGTGTTTCACTAGGCCTTATTGGATAACCATTGTGTATGAATTTCAAAGTTGTTTATGTCCCTGCTATTAGCTTTGCAATTTATAGCTTTATGTCCAAAATTATTTCATGCATAACATAAACCAAGAAAGATAGTTTGATACCTGGGAGTTGAAGATCTTCTGAAAGGAGTTACTCTTATGAATCATTCTTCTTCCTGAGACCTATTTGTTTTTGTCGGTCGTTGATTATAAAATATGAATCTTCTCGGTGGAGGAGTGTCTGTCACATACCCACTACGCAAATCAAACTTTTTTTGTTGATTTCTCAACAATGAGAATCTTCGAAGTCCTACGGGGCTTAGCGTAGGCTAGCCATTTCCTTTTTCCACCTTCATATGATTGTAGTTCACGACTATGGGACGAATTAGTACGACATATTTTTGCACTTTGTGAATCAGTGCTACCGGAACGTCGAGTCTCTCTACTCTGCAAACCCTGAAGCTTGAAACAGCGAAACGTCGAACCCCGACGGGGCTAGCAAGGGGCAAGTTTCCCTCCAAAGGGAGATCAACAATTGTAAGCCTCCCCTGATCCAATGGCATGGATCCTTTCAGGGTTTCGGTACTCGGGGAGTTCAAAATGAAACGACTCCAAAAATTTTCGTCATTCAAATCTCTGAATTCAGATATGGAAAGTCGTGTAAGAGATCGAAGGCTCTTAGGAGCGTGGATCCAACGGTCCATGAGATTTTCGATATCGGGAGTTCATGACTCGTGAAGGCAAGGTTTCTAGCCTTTTGGTTTCCCAGATGTCGAAACGCCAAAACATCAACCGGAAACCACGTGTCCCTTCGATGGACGGCAGCGGCCCTCAACCAAAATCAACGGTCGTGGTCTTTTTGGGATGATCAATGGTCATGATCAAATGCCGGCTTTTCTCAATATTAATCACACCTCACGCCATTTTGAGGCTTCGATGATCGGAATTCCGCGACTCGCGAAGAAAAGGGTTCTTTGCCCTTTTGTTTTCCAGGTGCCGAAACGCCGAAGCTCTTACCAACGACCACGTGTGCTCTATAGATGGATAGTCTAGGCACTTCCATGGACCATGGGGTCTATGGTCCTGATTCCTTCATCTCTTGCAAGAGAAAAAGAAGGGGTCGTGGCATTAATGCCTGTGTCTCTTTCTTAAATCAAACGGTCATTACAGACCCTGGGATCCTCCGAAGGGATCCTGTTCGTGCATTGCTTACAAAGGCGGAGAGGGGTCAAGGAATTATCATCCCTATGTCCTCCCTCAGATGAACGGTCCTCGTTGTTTCATGATTTCACGACTTGCGACTCCCAGTGACGCAAATCCTTTGTCAACTCGAATCCCCGGTATCCGAAATACTGATGGACTCTCGATCTCCGCCACGTGTCCTTCATAGATGAACGATCTAGATCTATATCGGGACTTTCATCCTTGTTCACGAGGGATTAACCCACATGCATCTCTTAACAGATCAAACGGTTGTCGGGTTTTTCTAGCTAAGATCTAACAGCTCAAATCTGTCCCATGACGCGCACTCTCCCACTACTTCTTGGACATGGAAAAATCAATGGTCCAGATGTTCTCATGGACCTTGGGGATCTACGATCCCGATTTCCTCGCTATTCAAGAAGATAGAGGAAAAGGGGCGAGGTATGTAACGCCCTTGTTTCTTTCGTGAATCTAACAGTCGTGAATGACCATGGATCTTCCGATGGGATCTCGTCCGTTGATCGATACTTATCCCTACGTTGCTACTTCGAGATTTTAAGAGGGTCATTCCTCCTCGTACAGGTTTGTTAAGACTTGCACATTCAAGTCCTTTTTCCAGGTTCTTGGTAAACCTTTCCAAGGAGGGAATCTTTGTGAAAAGATCTATTCTAGGGCATTCCTGGAGACAGATAAGGGGAAACAAATTTCCGAGAATGGACTGGAAGTCTGACTTGGTTCGACTTATGCATAATTAAATTCATTTATCAACATAAGCCATGCGTGGTTTTTCTGTTATAAGCATACATCTACCATTTCTTATTAAAACACTGTACAGACATTCTTATACTGTAATCGTTCACAATTTCACAGTTTATGAGCATATATGTCAGCATATGAATTTCAAGATGCAATATGTAAAACACTTATCAGAAATAACACCAGAAGTGAGTGCAACTGCTGAGAGGGGTGCTCATTTCCACCCAACCGTAGGCTTAGCGACTCCCAACGGATTTACCACTAGCCACCCCCGAGATGATACCACGATGATGTGAGACTGAGTCTCTGCCTGCCAGTGACCAGGAGCGAAGGTTGAAATCCTTCCTCTCTGCTATCACTCACTCTGCATATCACCAGAGTTCTCCCCTCGTGTCTTGCCCCCGCAATCGATTCTACCCCACACCTTATCCTCTTGTGAGGTTGCGTGTGGCATGATTACCCTCGCGCTGGTCAGTCATGATGGCTCTACGGATAGGCGGTTCACCTCCCCATCCCTCATTAAGCCATCTACCTACCAGCCTGCGAGTCATTTAATTCAGGGCCAACGAGAAGCTTTTGGTTCTCTAGGCCAGTGGAGTCCAAATACAGTATTAATTCTCGGTGGAAGTTAACGCCACCTTTCCAGGTGCCTTCCACCACCATCGTGGTCTCTTTTTCTGCACATCCCCTCTCAGCAGTCCTNCCATAGTTCTTGGCCAATCCTGTTATTTTTACAAACTGAGGGAAACAGGGTGTTACAGTGTCCCTGTAATCTTCCTTGTAGGTCTTCCTATCCCCTTTGATTGTTTTTGCATAGATTTTTGGACAAGTTTCTTGTTTTTTTTGTTTTGGAGCTTGATCCCTTTTTAGACTGATTGTATCCAAGTTCGGACTTGTCATGATGAGGATTTTGACTACTGATAATATCATCCAAAACTTTTGAGTTGTTCTGCATATTTTTCTTTTGAAGATCATTTCTCAATGTGACAATCTCTGCTTCCAAATTTCCAATGATCTTGTCTCTTTCTTCTAACTATTCTTTGAGTGATTCTTCAATTCTTTTATTTTCTTCTATTTGAACCTTCAATTTCGTGATCATTTGTTCTAGTTCCTGCGTGTCTTCTTTCTTGTCTAGTTATGCTTATAGCTTCTTGTTTTTCTTCTTTTCTATTCTTATAACTTCTATGGCACTCAAAAATTCTTCTCGGTAGTCAACTTCTTCCTCTTCATATTCTTCTTCGGTGTCTTTTTTATCATATGATTCTATTTCCATGAATATAAATTGTTTTGTCTCACTGTCACTGACTTCATCTTCATCTGAGGAGGATATGTCTTCTTTGGTGCATAATATTTTCTTGAAAGCTTTCTTTTTTTTTCTTTTGCCTTTATATGTTTGTTTGCTATTTGAGTAATCTTCATCATTGCTCTTATTTTTATTATGAGGACATTTGTTATCAAAATGACCAATACCATCACAATTAAAAAAAATCAATGGAATCTTACCTTTATATCTGTCGTTGGTTCCCTTGTTCAATCTTCTAACAAAGTTGGCCACTTCTTCATCATCTTCCGAGAAGTCACTGTTGCTGCTATGTTCTTTTTCTTTTTTCTTTCCCTTTTTCTTTGACCTCTTGGATGCTTTGAAAACTTTTTCTTTTATATCTGGATTTTCCTGTTCAGTTCTCATTTCATATGATGTGAATATTCCATGTAGTTTGTCCATGATTATTGAGTCTAGATCTTCTCTTTCTTCTAGAGCTGATATCTTAGGATCAAATTTCATAGGAAGAGATCTTAGTACCTTTTGAACAATTACAGATTCTTTAATTTCTTCTGCCAATCCTATGATTTCATTCACTGTTTCATCGACTTGTAAGAAGTAAGATGCAGTATTCTCATATTCCTTCATCTTTAGTTGTTCGAATTGACCTCTGTAAGTTTGAATATTTGTTGCTTTGAATTTTGAATCTCCTTCATAAATATTTTGAAGTTTGTCCCAAATATATTTAGCGGATTTACAATGTATAACATTGGTATATACTGATTCACCAAGACCATTCATAAGTGAATTTGTGTCTTTGGAATTATTTAGACTAAGTTTCATTTCTCTTTCATGTGTTGGCGGAACTGCTAGTTCTTTGTATCCATCTACAACTGATTTCCAAATTTCAAATACATGTGCAGTATATATGTTTTCATCCTTCTGCTCCAAAATGAATACTTTTGTCCATCAAACTGTGGTATTCCATTTTTATACATGTTGCTCTCCATGATCTACCTTTCAGTGGTTAAATTGATTTCTGAAGGAACCTGCTCTGATACCAATTGTTGGATTACTAAGAGGGTGGGGGGGGAGTGAATCAATAATAGAGAAATCTAACCATTTTTAACCATAATATGCAAGTGTTATATCTCTTTATGATCAATGTGGCATTATCATCCAATAGTTTCAGAGTAAATAAACAACGAAAAAATGAGCAATAATACACATACACAGTACACCAAAGTTTTTACGTGGAAAACCAAAGAGAGAGAAAACCACATAATGTTTTTTCTTATGTGTCTTTAAGAATTACATTCATTGGAAGCACCAACTTCCTTTGTTTTCCAGCTGCAACTGGAAGGAGGCTCCAACCCCCTAGTTTCTCAGGATACAACTGTTGAGCACTCAACACACCCTACAAGTCTACATCAAATTTCACTTTTTGGGTACCACTTGATCTCTTGTGAATGTCTAATTCGATATTAGTATGAAAATGTTGCCTTTGCTCATCTTTTGTTTTTCATTTTAAGTCTTTCAAAGTTGTCCGAGAAAACTAAAATCATCATGAATTAACAAAGACTAACATTTGATTAAAGAACCAGGAGGACCAAAATAGTTGAGCCCCAACCCCCATCGGCGTCGGCAGATGACAGTCTTAATTATGCGACAGGCGCTACGCAAGAAATGTTGCCAATGAC
>JZKD02S1907299.1:190082-216564 GCA_000966675.3 Picea glauca | reverse complement strand
TCTTTTGAGACAAGGTAACAATACTCTTCATAGTTCTTGTATATACCATGTTTTCTGTACATATCTTGCATATCTATTTTCTAGAAGATAATATGTTCCAAGAGAAGAACAACAATATTGCTATCACTATGACTACAAGATGAGACAATACACATGAAAGGATGAAGTACATCAACAAACCTTGGTAACAATTCATGTGGAAGTTATCACAAAAGTAACATCTAAGCATAAATCAACAATCAAGAGGAAATTAGATTAAGGCTTATGACACTTTACAAGAAGGCAATAGGGATGCAGACAGAAGCGTGGATTATGTTAGATGGAAGGAGCCGATTAAATACTTCCAAAAGAAAAACATGCACTCATACATGAAGCAAGGATTAGGATGGAGCTAATCCTATGATCCATTGAAGATGATGAAGTATATATCCATGGTAGCATCCATGAAAAGCAGTACGTGTTCGGTTTGAATTTAGAAGAATCCTTCTTCGAAAAGAAGACTAAAAGTATCCCTGATTCTCCATCCACATCTGTGATTCTATGATGAAAGAAAGAAGTGAAATATTTAGGGCATGGAATCTATAAGAAACTCGATGGATCCAAGAAGCTAAAGAGAAACATGAGGAAGAACATGAAGATTCCAAGAAAGAAAGAAAAGACAGAAAAACAAGACATTGTATCGAGAATCACAAGACTATCAGCTTGATATAAACTCACAAAAAAGAAATCAAGCAAAGGAAATGAAAAGTGTGATGAAGAACAGTGTATGGAAGACTTATGAATGTAATCATTGTGAGATCCAGAACTAGAAGTTCTCCCAGATGAAGGGAGAAGACTATGATGATTGTTTGCTCCAAGTAAACTAGACATACCTCTACATGAGCCAATATATCGTTCACAATATCCATGGGTTGGAGTTTACATGTAGAGCAACCTCAAGGCTTTGAGTTATACCAGAAAGAGACCCTTGTATGATGATGGAAGAAGACGACATGGTGAAGAACCTCCAATGCATAGCAGAAGCATGGTGAAGACTTTATATATCAGAGATATTGTATCAAAATGGTTACTCGGAAGCTCAGAATGATGGATTGTTAATCCATGACAAACTCTCATGATGGCAGAAGAAGTACCACTTGGATATGTTCTAGTATGACCCTTTCCATGATGTTATGAGCTAGCAGGAAACCAAGAGGAATCCAAAAATGATATACTTTATTAATTAGAGCTATATGAAGCCTTCAGAGAAGAACAATGTTCCAAAAAGATTGAAGTACATTTAAGATCAGGCATTACATTCTCCAAAAAAGAGAAAGTGGTTCTCAAATATATATCTCCATAGATGAGCAGATAAGCAGACATTTTGGTAAATCCTCTATCCAAGATGAAATAGTTTGTGTACTCAAGTTGGAGCTCATGGAGACAAATTCCTTATTGAAAAAGGAAGAGATGACTGTCGGGTTGGGAGGGAGAACTAATGTGTTATTGATTTATGGACAATCATTTTTCAGTTCGAAAAATGGTCCAAGCTGAGCAGTTCCTTTCCAGTTCGGAAAGTGGTTTGAGATTTCTGACAGACATGCATTTTCTAGTTCAGAAAATGGTCCAGATCGAATGGTCATTTTTGTAATGAAAATGGTTCGATGGATTGATGATGTACCATAGACAACGATTTCCCATTGTGGTTAACATGGGGAATGGTCTAGGACAACCTCTCTTCTTGATGGTTAATCAATAAGACTGGTTTGCCTCGTCGAACAGTCATTCTTTCGAGGATCACAGTTGTGAGAAGATTTGAATACTGGTCCATTTTGGAGGTTGGTACAAGAAAGTCATTTCCTTTGGAAATGGTCCAGACAGTCATTCCTTAGGGCAGATTCATTCTCTCCAAATTGCACTTTGTTTAGTGCCAGAGGAATGGACCAGGTTTGGGAATGGTCCAGGTTCAACAATCAGGGACATACATTCCTTGTGGAAGACTCATTCTCTCCAAGCTGCACTTTGTTTAGTGCCAGAGGAATGGCCTAGGGTGGGGTATGGTCCAGGCTCAGAAATCAGAATAATTATTCTTCCTTGCTTGAGAAGAATAGTCCAGATAGCTCATCACTGATGTTTGACTTTCTGAGGGAAGATTCTCTTCCATATCCCACATATGTGAGTGGAAGCATGGCCCATATGATTTAGTTTATATCATAACAATGTTTTCTGTGTAGGTTGATATCAAATGATTTTTATGGAGACTGTATGTCTCTAGACAATAGATGCATGCTACTATGGTGTATGTGTTCCACTAATTATGATTATTTGTCATTGATCAAGTATCTGTGTGCTACTTGGTGTGGTAGTGTACCACTAGATAGTAGTTGTGTACTACTATGGATAGAAACAATTGTGTTCTATTGAATGACTTTGTTCCGATTTCCTTGAAGACTATCAGTAATGTTGGAAAATGTTTAATCAACTAGATAGATGATCAATGGACAAATATTTACCAGGCAAAAAATGGTCCAGGACATTTATTCCTCCAGGACATATGTCCAGATTAGAAGAATGGTTCTTGTGTCACTCTGTGGAGTGAGTGACTTATCCAACATCATGTCTGATTACTCAGATGGAGTATGGTTTCGAGAGATGATGCAGCTGATGACATTGATAGTGATGATGGTTCTCATGATCTAGTCATGAGATAGTCTATACAACCATGTTGATGCTACCGGGTGAATGGTATGTTTTGTGCTAAATACCATTATCTTCAATACCTCCCTAGCTAGGAGGGAGTGTTGATATTATGGTAGTTGCAGGAGGTATTTACCTCCACGTGTAAACCTGATGGGAACAAAATATTCTGGAAAGAAAGAGGAAACCCTAATGAGTTGGCTAATAACCCTAGAAGACAAGTCAACTCAAGAGGATAAATTGTATTAGGTTATTAGCCTCCAAGAGAAGAAGTCAGCTAGAAGAAATATTATATAATAAAGAATCAGTACCCAGAATGAGAAGTCAACCCTGGTAGTCTACCAGATTTAGTATAAATACAGGAGGCCAGTATTCATTCTAGCCAGTATTCTCAGAACTGCAGAGCACACTTGTGTGCACTGCAGTTGTGCAGTTTTTTGCGCAAGTCTGGAGGAGAGTTGTCGTTGTAGCTGCTGCAGCTAGCAGATTTAGTTTTGTCTTGGAATATCTCTTGGTTATGGTTTGGACTATCTAATCAACTCTTGTTTTGTTCTCTATCCTTGGAGAAAGGTGTGCTACCCTATTTTTGGCTATCTAGCCTAGGTTTTGCTTCAAGAATGATTCTCTGTCAAGGTTAAGGTGCTTGGAGGGTGGCTTCGGCCTATGGTTGGGTGACAATAGTGATATTGTCTATGGTAAAACGAGCACAATCCATCAATTTCTAACATCTGGTTAGGATATTTTCTCCCTACTGGACGGTTTCTCAGGTTACAACCAAGTCTTGGTTTCGAAGGAAGATCATTTAAAAACTACCTTCCGAACCAAGTGGGGAACCTTCACTTATAAACACATGCCTTTTGGGTTAATCAATGCAAGAGAAACCTTTCAAAGTGCCATGGACTTATCATTTCAAGGACTAATCAACAAGTGTGTGGTAGTGTATCTAGACGACGTAACTGTGTATTCAAAGAACAAAGAAGAACACATCAAACAATTAACTCAAATTTTCGAAAGGTGTAGGAAATACGGTATATCCTTAAATCTAAAGAAAACCATTTTTGGCTTCAGGGAAGGTAAGTTGTTAGGTCATATTATATCACAAGCAGGTATTCACATAGACCCAGAAAGGATTAGAGCCATATCTCAACTCCCGTTACCCCATAACAAGAAAGCTATGCAATCCTTTTTTGGGCAAATAATTTTTGTGAGGAAATTCACTCATGATTTCGCGGAAATCATCAAACCCTTAAAAAAGATGGTTCAAAAAGATACTGAATTTAAGTAGGATGATGAATGAAAGGACACTTTCAACAATATTAAAAATTCCATATCCTGAGCCCCTGTGCTACGAAGTCCCAATTTCAATAGGGACTTCTTCGTCTATACTTTCACCTCCGACCGATCATTAGTCACTGTATTGAGTCACTATTGACTCAGAAGGATGATGAAAACAATGAAGCTCTGGTTTCATTCATGAGCACTAATCTCCAAGGAGCCGAGTTTACCTATCCCGTTGTTGACAAACATGCCTATGCAGTTTACAAGGCAGTAAAACACTTCAGGTCTTACATCCTCAAGAACCACACCAAAGTGATTGTGCCTCACCCTGTAGTCCAATCCTTGTTTACTCAACAATATATGGGGGAAAGAAGAGGGAAATCGATGGCAGTAGTTCAGTAATTCAACCTAGATATAAAACCTGCCAAACTTGTTAAGGGGCAAGGGTTGTGCAAACTTGTAGCTGAAGCCCAGGACCAAGCAAATGAAGATTCCATATGGGAGAATGAAATAGAATTATGGTGTGGTGAAGATTCATACATTTCCCTAGGACTCGAGTCTTAGTTTAAGAATCTGACCTACCTCCTACACCATGGGGCCTGCCCAAAAAATCTCAACCCCAGGGAAAGGAGAGCTCTTAGGTTAAAATCTACACAATACCGCCTCATAAATTTGGTACTCTTCCAAATTAATTATGATGGAGTACTCTTAAGATGTCTCGAACGTGAATATGCAGAAAAAGTACTGAAGGAACTCCATGATGGCCTTGCTGGTGGACATTTCGTAGGAAACACCACCGCTCATAAGATACTGAGGGTTGTTTATTACTGACCCACCTTATTCAAACACACTCACACTTATTCTAGAAACTACAAAACTTGTCAAGTAAGTGTTGGGAGAGAAAAGAGAGCAACAATTCCACTTCAACCTATGACTGCCTCTAGGCCTTTTGAGAAATGGGGGTTAGATATCATAGGAGAAATCACACTAAGATCTTCAAAACAACACAAGTACATTTTGACCGCCACTGATTACTTCACAAAATGGGCAGAGGCTATCCCTTTGACTCATGTAAATGGAAAAGTAGTGATCCAATTCATAGAACAATAGCCAATTACAAGGTTTGGTGTCCTTTATGTCCTAGTTTTTGATAATGCATCCTATTTTTCCTCCACCCTATTGAAAGATTTCTCTCTGGACAAAGGAACCATAATCAAGTACTTTGTAAATTATTATCCACAAGGAAACTAGGTGGCAGAATCCACTAATAAGAACCTAGTGAGAATATTAAAGAGGATGGTTGCGGATAACCAAAGAAATTGGCATAATATACTCCATAACACTTTATGGGATGATAGGGTAACACCCAAGGAAGCTATAGGAAATTCCCCTTACTTTCTAGTTTATGGACAGGAATCCATTCTCCCAAATGGTCTTTATCTCCCATCTCTTCAACTAGCCCAAGATTCTGGAGGACAACCTTCATCAGTCATACAACAAAGGATTGACACTCTCCTCATGCTAGAAGAAGAGAGAGAAAAGGATAAGTCAAAATTCCTAGCTCAACAACAGATAGTGAAAAGATGGTTTGATAAACATAAGGCTAAAGAGAAGAGTTTTGAAGTAGGATACCTAGTCCTAAGGTGGGACAGAGCAAATGAACCAAAGGGGAAGCATTCTAAGTTTCAGAATCTGTGGCTCGGACCTTTCCAAGTAGCTGAGAAGATTGGGGTAGGCACTTATCAGTTACAGAATCTGAGGGGAGAACCTGATGCCCTCCCGGTTAATGGCCAAGCCCTAAAACAATATTTCATTAAAAAAAAAAAACTTTTTGTTTGTATGTTGTTATCATGTTTTTGGTTCTAGATAGATCTTTGTGATTTTGATTTATTTTCTTTTTGCAGTTTTTTTTTCCTCATTTTTGAAGTTTGTGTTTAGCAAGACAATGGTTGACCTAAAATCATGTGACATAGCGAACTTTGTTCCTAACTCGTCGCTCACAAACAACACAAGAAGCATCAAGGAACCTACGGTTGCTTTGAAGAGTCCTCTATCCAACTTGTGCAAATGAACAAATTTGGAGAAATGTCAGAAGTGTCTTCTTAGTGGTTTGGTAAGACCATAATGGAAAGTTGGAAAGCTGAAAAGGACTACATGAACCCGAAAGGAAAATATAGCAAAGAATTCACCTTAACCATCTCTCTTTGCAAATTAAATAGATGTCATCCTCTCTCACTCACTCAAGGAATTCTGCCGAAATAAAATTTAACTATAGCAAATGAGTGAACAGTGGGAGAGGGTATGCAAATATCTTTGTTAGGGCTATAGATGCTCACTGGAAGCAGAGCAGGGTCTATGATGTCAGGGTGACTTCGATGGGGCTATGGATGCTCGGTGGTAGTGGAGCAACACCATAGCAAGTGATCAAAGGTAACTAAATGATTCATGCCAGTGAGTACTTTGCTATATTTTTTTCTAAAAGGGCATGAGTCAGGGTTACAGGAACGAAGGAGGAATAAAGGTTAAAACCCCACTAGCAGACCTGGAAGAATCAAGTGAAGAAGTTCAAAATGCAAGGGTAAAAGAGGCTCGGATTCAAAGCCAATTAAGTTCTCCACCTGCTTATGTCTCAGCCAAGCCCTGAGGAAGGAACACATATTATGCTTTCGCCAGTGAATCGCCATTTGTTGAGCACTCAACACACCCTAAAAGTATACGTCAAATTTCTTTTTTTGGGTACCACTTGATCTCTTGTGAATGTCTAATTCGATCATAGTATGAAAATGTTTCCTTTGCTCATCTTCTATTTTTCATTTTAAGTCTTTCAAAGTTGTTCGGGAAAGTAAAAATCATCATGAATTAACAAAGAATAATGTTTTATTAAAGAACCGAGAGGACCAAAATATTTGAGCCCCAACCCCCATCGGCATCATCAGACGACAATCTTAATTACATGATAGGCGCTACGCAAGAAATGTCATCGATGACCGACCCTCATCGGTGTCGGGAAGTTTGGAAGAGAGTAAGCATCGCGCGAGTAAAGGAAGGATATTGTCGATCGTCGACTGTCGAAATGTTATCAACATTGGGGATTTACAAAGATATAACCTGCAAAGAAACAATGCGCTTGAACAGATCTCCGATTGTCGATCCTCGATACCCGTCGGCATCAGAATTTTTCTAAGGAGGATACCAACGGAAACATATGCAAGGTGTCGCCAATCCCCGACCTGTTCACTGAGAAATGCGACATGATGGGACATTTTAGCTCTAAGATATGCTAGATACAACACAATTAAAAGGTTAGTTAATTCTAGGAACACGCATTAGTTGCTAATTCATGCGTAAAACAAAAGGACTATTTAAGCCTCCCGATACAATGCATCTCCCTCCACCATCAACCAACGTAGAATTTATTTGTAGATATTTGACGGTAGGTTGTTTTGAATTTCATCCATCACTCGTATTAACTGGTTGATATGAATGGTAGGATCTCTCCCATTATATTATTTTGATTCATTGTGTATGATCTTATTTTACGTGCAAAGAAGTTTGGAGCACCCAGAGGAGCAAGACGAGCGATCCAGAGAAAGCTTCCAAGGTCCAGTGAGTATTAAAAAAAAAAAATTAGCAAGCACTATAGGAACAATGCCTTCGAAGAAACCCACCACCAATAAGTCCCCAAGGGTGCCAAAGCTACAAGAACCAGAGGTGGGGGAAGGTTCCTCCCTAGTAGTCGCAAGGCAATTGGAATTCGCTCCAAATCCAGTGCCCATCATCAAGACATCCACCAAGAAGGCCTTCGTCCAGCCCCTAGCCTTTGGAGACATAGAGGTGAACATCAAGATCAAAACAGTATTTCCTCGTTGGGAAGAACTGGTTAAGAAAATCAAGAAGGAGGAAACCCTTGAGTATGCCCCGCACAACGATCCTGATACGAGAAAACTCGATGATGAAGTTCTCCTGAATGTCCACAAGGCTTATTTTCACATGGTGGCAAGTAGGAATTCAGTATTTCCCTACATTGAACTCTTGAAATGGATTATTGATCACACTGATGTAAAGAGGTGTTTAATTAAATACGACAATGGAGGATGCGTCGAGATTTTCCTCCCAGTAGAAGTTCAGAGTTACTACAAGCTCAAGGAGCTGGAAGAATGTTTAAGCACTAAATTTGTTTTGAGTTTCTATCAAAAGCACAACACCAGCAATATTATGGCATCTTGGTGGAGAGAGGATAAAAAGTTCATGAATTGGACCTCCATCTAGTACCCAACAGCCAACCTGAGAGAGCCTTACATCTATCTAATGGCCCTCCTATGTTGATTGCATGGGGAGAAAGATTGTGCCAGGTTTTCAGAGGTGTGGATGCCTTTGTCTTATACCGTAGCCATTTTTGGAATAGGTTTTAACTGGGGTGAAATCATCTCCAAACAACTGATCACTTGCATACAACAAGCTCAGACACTGAAAGAGGGAGAAACCCCTTCCTTCTACATGGCCTTGTATCTGTTGGACGTTGTTTATGCCAAGAACATCTTCGTTGGAATGAACTTAAACTGGCACTCCTCTAAGCTCCTGATCCATGTATACTTCAACATCCTTTGTGAAAATAGGTACAAGAAATATTATTCTCTCATCTGTGACCAATTTATTGCATGCATGTATTATCTATTGTTCAAGAAAGAATGCCCAAGGCTGTCGAAAGTGACCAAAAGGGTTGTATCGAAAGTGGGTCATTGGTATCTATATGAGTGCGAGACCTACATCAGTGTTTTCGGCACCAAAGGGGAACCCCATCTGTTGCCTATATATGTCCCCGATCGACTAGTATTAAGGGAAATTTTTTAACAGACCATTTTGCAAGGCTACAACACCACTTTATTGAAGGACAAGAAGCGAGCCTTCATACCTTATGGGTTTCATATTGGCTTCTACATGGTCAAAGACACCGCACAGGCCAAGCAAGAAGGGTTAAGTCAATTGGAAATCCGATTCCAGACTGTATGTTTCCGCAAGCATGACCCCAAGGGTCTAGTCCTGAAACATGCATCACAGGTATCATTCTGTTGGCCTTATGCCCATGACCAGTTTGAGGATGAAATTTTCACCAAAAACACTAAAGACTAGGATGAGGCGGTGGAAAGGATGGTTGATCCTAAAGAAACAAGTCAAGGCCATGAGTTGGCAGGAGAAAACAATGGCCTTGAAGCAGTCAACTCAAGATCTCATCGGGGCCAGAGAAGAAAGGATAGCATTTGAATTAGTCGAAGTGGTGGAAGCCCCTCGAGAAGGCATCCAAACAACGAATATTTCCCAAGTAACCCCGAGACAGAACATGAATTTCCCTGTGGTTTAAAATGCACAAGAGAGAGGGATGCTTATGTATAAATATGCCTGCAGATGATGGGTCTGATGTAGGATATCTCGGACGCCATCAGGTTGCCAAGGCTTCCAACTAATAGCCCAGAAGAAATCCTGGCAGAGCCAAGCAGCCCTGATTTCATAATCCTTGATAATGCCAATGGGTCAGATGACCCTGAATCCACAACACCACCTGCCAATTCACTGGAAAGCATGACGAATCAACCAGAGGTAGGTCGAGCATCAATAGAAACAAGTGCACCCAATCCTATGACAAATTTCATCAATGTAAACAGTGATGATGAGAGCCTGGAAGCATCTCAAAGGACCCCTGTGTGTGTCCAAGAAGAAAAGTGACCTAAGAAGGATTCTTCTCCTGAGCCTGAGGTCCAAACCTAGCAAGACCCAAAAAAGGAAACACAATCTGAAAGTGGCCTCGAAATGAAGGGACCCGATGCATCGGAAACCAGAGTAGATAATCCAAAGGACGAGCCCAAACCAGATGATCCAAAAGAAGGATCCCCACAAAAGGAAATAAAAAATTCAACGACCAACGAGAAAGTAAGAAACAAGTCTGTACCTGAAGTCTCTACTCCGCTCAATACTTAGGTCCCCGACAAGCAACAGGCAAAGGTCGAGCCCTCGGAACACAATGAGGGAGTTCAGGAACCCAACCTTGAACAAGTATACACCATCGATAACCTAGGAAACACACTCACATGGTGTTATTAGCAGATACCTGAGCTGGTAGATGAGGTATTAGATATCTATGTGATCTGTTACGATCAAAAAAAAAAGGCCATCATCGAAAGAACCACCAAGAAAAGGAGGATCACGTTGGACCACTCCATCCTCATCACTACAGAGGAGAATTTGATAAACACAACTTATGCCCGAACGTTAGAGATTCTTGGTATGGTGATGGCACTCTCGGATGCCACCCTGGACATGGCTAAATGAGATGAAAAAGAGTTGGCCATCGCTGGGAAGGAAATAGAAAATTTACGTCACCTGGTTGAGTACTGCGGGGGAGCCACCCAGACCACAATATATCTAAGAAGCAATTTTGAAGAATCTTACAAAAAATTCACAAAAGAGCAGCACCTTTTTAGAAAAAATATAGTTGAGTTCCAGGAGGACACTCTCATGGTGCTCGCAACATGCAAGGACATGGAACGATGGTACCAAAGGGCGCAACAAGCAGTAGAAAGACTTGAGTACATTGATGCAGTCTAGCAGGGCTGAGACAAAGAAGAACATGGCATCCAAATTTTAGGAAAAAGAAGTCTTAATCACATGAAACGATCAACTGAGTATTGGGCTAAGATGTCTCAGGACCCATGCCAAGAAATTCAAAAGCAATGGGTCAGATGCGAGAAACACTAGGGGAAAATAAACAAAGCAATGAAGGATATCAGACTCCCCGATTTTGGCACCCTCGACAACTTTGTCGACTTGTGCGACATAGTCGAGTCGCATGCTAAACAAGATTCAAGGTGGGCCGAAGAGCTTGTGAAGATGATTGACATGGTATCAGGGCAAGTGCAACGATTTATGGACCATCCAATTAGAGCTCGAACTGTGTTACATCAATTAAAATCCAGTCTGGCGAAGTACTTGAAGCATGCAATGGACATCATAGGGATACATGTGGCTCCGATGGAGCAACACAGGTTCCCATCGACTCAAACATGAGACAATCTATTTATCAGTTGGTCTGAGTATGAGAAAATTCATCCATTCAGAGAACTATCTTGAGTTGATTGTTAAAGAAATTGTTAGAAGATGATGCCATGCGGTGTATTTTTATTTTCTTAAACTACACTTAGTCATTGTTTTCAGTTGAACCCTATATTATAAATAAAGACATCGACCAATTAGTTAAGGGTCGATGGTTGTTGCAAGAACTCTTTCTTTCTGGTTGTTAAGAATTATTTTGAAGCCGCTATGAATTCATCCTTTCAGAGAACTATCTTGAGTTGACTGTTAAAGAAACTGTTAGAAGATGACGCCATGTGGTGTATTTTTATTTGCTTAAACTGCACTTAGTCTTTTTTTTCAATTGAACCTTAGATTATAAATAAAGACATCGACCAATTAGTTAAGGGTCGATGTTTGTTGCAAGAAATCTTTCTTTCTGGTTGTTAAGAATTATTTTGAAGCCGCTATGAATTGAGAAGTCCTTCTGGACCAAAGACAAAGTTATTTTCATCAAATGCATGTGTGAGTGGATGTAGAGAAGAACTATTTCCTATCTCGTTTCATGAATAGATGTAACAAGTAAGAGTTGTCCAATTTATTGTCAAGTTATCTGGTGAAATGCTTTGTTGTTCTTTTCTTTAATGATGAAGATGATGAATTGTTGTGTGATTATGTGATGAATGATTATGGTAGATGAATTATTTTTCTTGCTATTATATTATTGCATATGTATTTTCTTTCTGATAATTAATAATCTCAGATAGTAATTGGATGCTCACATGGTTAACATATTAGTACTAGGCATGTGGTATAGAATTGTCATCTGTATGTTTGAGTAGAGGGTTATCCCAATCTCAGCCTCTTCCCCAGTAATTAGAACTTAATTCTATTTTGTTTCCAAGTTGGTTTATATCGGCTTACACCTCACATCGGTCCCACCCAAGAGAAAATAAAAAAGAGAGAGTGTCCAAACTGAAGGAAGAGCCTTCACAATAAAACGTTAAAGCCCATTGATTAATTGGTTGGATCACAAGATGTGGAGAACCATTCCATTCCAAACGTTGCAGAGTCTAATTGGGCCTCGGTGGTGGGTTTGGCTCCTACTATTGAACCAGGGATTTAAGACCCATCAACAACAACTTGAGGGAAGCTCCAACTCCCCAATTCTTTGGCTACAACCATAAGGAGGATACAACCCCCTGTGTTCTCCGAATACAACTGGAAGGTGGCTACAAACACCTATCATTTCCCCATCCAAATTCCCTGACGTAGAAGTAGAATGATGGAACGACTGTCACACTATCACTGTGAGATATACCACTGTAAAACTGTACCAACCTGTACCATTGACCTGCAACCAACATGTACTACTGCCCTGCAATTAATCTATACCTGAATTGAGCATGTATAAAAAAAATACAACATGTACATGACCTGTAGTTCTGCAGAAAGCATATGTATGCGCCCTATCTATACAACAGCCTGCGTATGTACACAACCTATCTATTATGAAACTTGTGTATGCCTTCTGAAAACTAGGGTTTTCTTTCTTCTGAAAAATTCTGACCCTTTGCAACCTCTTTCACATAGATCTTCAAATTGTCACTGTATCCAGACTGTAACTGTATCCTATGCATGCATCCTCATACATAACGTTTACCCAAAGACTCTATATCTCTCTCTCTATTCATGTGCCAAAAAGTGCGTGTTATCATGAACCAATATAATAACCCGCACACGAACTAGACATAAAAACCTTTTTGATATTTAACCTTTCAATACTTTAGCTACTTCATGTATCACAAGAACCCTTAACCATATGCCAAAAATACAAGATATGCCTCAACTCTAACACTGACAAATATTGCTTATACTGACACTATATTTCTGTAGATCTGATTTATACAGAATATCCCATGCAACCACTAGTCTCTCTAGGGAGAATCCTCAAATATCCATAACCATTTCTCATGCATACATAAAAATACCACTACTCATAGAAATAAGACATACCTTTTGAACCAATGGATATATCTGATGTATCTGATCACTGCAGACCTTCCTGGGAGCTTGTTCTCAGAATCTAGAACCTTGTCTTCTTCATCTCCTCAAATTTCCATGGCTTTTCCCTCACATATGTGTCCTATTATACTGACATCCTATGTGCATACATGCTCTGTTATACTGGTATCTCATGTATGTATTCCCTAGGTTGTACCATTAGCCCACGTACACCTTAAAACTTAGTGTTTTTTAGTATTCTCTGTAATTCCAAAAATTTCGCTGTCAACCCTTCGTGCTACCTCAGACTTTCACAACTCCAGATATATCAATGATTACTTACAATAAGCCTTACACAATAATAGATATTCAATGTGCTCAATAATGATCAAATGAGAGACCCTTAACTCTTATTTATAATTTCATGTAGCTTCCTCAAGGGGTTACCTTCTAACAAACTTAACCCACTTTCCTTATTTTAGGGCTAAACCACTTCTAACCACTTGTCCACTAACTTAACCACTTTCCACAAATAGTAAGTTCTCCACTAAATTTATTATTTAAATAATTTATTTTGCAACCACTTTGACTTACCCATAAATAATAAACTCACCACTTCTTGTTGCAACCACTTTATTATTTAAATAATTTCTTCTTTGCAACCACTTTGACTACTTTGACCTTTTAGGGTCTCCTAGATAACTCATGAGGGTTATCCAGCTTCACATGGCCATAACTTTCTAATCGTGAGGAGTTATGTGACATTCCACAAACCATCGAAAATGGCATGACATGTACTATCCATATAGAATAGTCTTGCCTACAAATATATTAAAACTCATACCATTATACATCAAAAAAACTTGGGCCCATTAGCCATACCTTTTTTCTACCATAATTTGCGATCGGACTTTATTCAAGGTTTGACATCAATGAAAATCAATCCAATTAATCAACAATGGACACAAACACCAAGGATTGCCCAAAAATGCACATGAAAACTGAGGAATTTTTTTTTCCCGCCATGCAAAGAATATAACAAAAACCAAACATTCTCCCACTTGTTTTTTTCTTTTCATATAGGGGTTTATAGGGTTACATAGTCAACCATCCAGGGCAGTAATGCCCATAGATACTCTACACCAAGAGAAATTCTCAGTTCTCACATATTTTGTTAATGAATCTGCAACATTCTTCAGGGTGTCCACCTTCATCAACAACACCTTTTTTTCTTCAACCATGTATCTCACAAAGTGATATTGAACATTAATATGCTTTGTCTTTGAATGATAATCTAGGTTCTCTTCCAAAAAAATTGTAGTCTGACTGTCACACTCTATCCTTACAAATTGTTGTACTACCCCAATACCTGAACACAATATCTATAAACAAATTTCTTCCTTGCTTGCATGAGTGGCTTCCATGTATTCAACTTCTATAGTTGAAAGTGCCACTACAGACTATATTTTTCTCATCCAATTGATTTCTCCTCCAAATAGGTTAAACACATACCCGCTTGTAGATCTTCTACGATCCATATCTCCAACCCAATTTGCATCCACAAAGCCATGTATGTCTAGAACTCTATCCAAACTTGGTCTTCCTTCGTAGAAAAATCCATAACTAGTAGTGCCACACAAATACATGAAAACCATATTTACTATTGTCTAGTGCTCCTTTCCTAGTTTTGACATATACCTGCTCAAAACTCCCACTGCATGTGAAATGTTTGGTCTAGTACATACCATTTCATACATCAGACTTCCAACCACACTCGCATATGGAACATGAGACATTTCCTCCTCCTCTTACTGTGTCTTGGGACACTAATCCATAGATAAATTTACACCTACAGAAATAGGGACCCTGGCCGGTTTACATTCCTACATATTGAACCTCTGCAATATTGTCTCAAAATATTTTCTCTGATTTAAATAGAGTTTCATGTTTTTCTAATCTCTTTTAATTTCCATTCCCAAAATGAAATTTGTAGCACCAAGATCCTTCATGTCAAATTTAGAGGACAACTAAGTTTTCACATCTTGGATAATCTCCTTCTTGTTTTCTATCAGAAACATGTCATCCACATACAATACCAAATAAATCAAATGATCACCAATTGATTTAAAATACACAAAGTGATCCTCTTTTCTTCTTGTAAAACCAAGTCCCAACATATAAGTATCAATTTTTTTAGATCGGATCCTTGGTGATTGTTTTAAACCATATAGGGACTTTTTCATCTTGCATACCAGCTCCTTCTTTCCCTTCACAACAAATCCTTATGGCTGCTTCATATGGATTTCTTCTTCCAGATACCCATGTAGGAATGTTGTCTACACATCCATATATTCTACTTCTAAATCAAATGCAACAACAACATATAACATAAATCTAATATAATTTAACTTGGAAACACGAGAAAAAATATCACCAAAATCAATTCCCTCAACTGGGGAATAACCCTTTTCTACTAACTGAGCTTTGTATTTCTCCACTTTTCCTTTTTCACTAAGCTTCCTTTTAAATACCCATTTGCTGCCAATAGGATTTCTTCCATTCAGAAAATCCACTAGATCCCAAGCCTCATTCTTATCCAAGGCTGTCATTTCTTCAACCATGGCCTTTTCCATAGTCTTTTTTCCTCCGAATCCATTGCCTCCCTTACAGTTCTAGGATCATCATCAGTAATAAACAAATAAAAATTTGAACATAAATCATATGGAGTATACCTTTCTGGTAGTCTTTTTTCCCATACTGATCTCCTCAATACTGGAGTACACAGATCTTCTTCTTCTGTAGAGTCCGATTCATCATCATTTTGCTCAAACTCTATTTTCTTTGGTTCTTCCTTACTTGGTAGGACTTCCTATTTGAAAACATCCTTCATTTCTCTAAATACCACTTCTTGGCTATACACAACCTTCTTATTTTCAGGGTTCCAAAGCTTATAATCTTCGAGACCATCTTTATACCCAATAAAGATACACTTTTCAGCCTTCTTATCTAGCTTACTCTTGTTTTCCTTTGGAACATGAACATAGGCCTCACAACCAAATACCTTGAGATGTGTGAGATAAGGTTTCTTACTAGTCCATACCTCTTGTGGAGTCTTGTCATCTAGTGCTAATGAGGGTGATTTGTTTACTAGGTAGCATGCAGTACCCACTACCTATGACCATAATTCTTTCCCTAACCTAGCACCACTGAGCATGCACCTTTATTTGTCCATCAATGACCTGTTCATATTTTCTACAACTCCATTATGATGAGGTGTATATGGATTAGTATTATACCTTTATATATTACACTTCTTACATAATTCTTCAAATTCATTCCTGCATAACTCTCCACCATTATTTGTCCTCAACACCTTAATTATTTTATCTGTTTGATTCTAAACAAGAGACTTAAACTCTTTAAACATGTCAAAGACTTCAAATTTATTCCTGAGGAAATATATCCAAGTATTCCTCAAGAACTCATCTATAAATGAGATGTGGTACACAAATTTTTCCAATGATGGAGTCGTCACAGGTCCAAACACATCACTTTGCACTAGCGGTAAATTCCTTCTGCCCTCATTGCACTAGAAGGGAATCTTACTTGATTATGATTCCCATATACACAATGTTCACAGAAATCAAAATCCAGAGAAAACTTAGACATACCTTCAACCATACCTTTACCATGTAGTAGTCAAATACCCTTCTCTCCGATATGCCCCAGTCTTTGATGCCATAACATAACCTTTTCTCTAGAGACTATAGGATTTTTTTCTTCTTCTTCTCCAATATCAGGAACAATGGAACTATTACACCCATTACTAATAGTGTTTTCTTGCAACTTATACACAGTTCCAATCCAAACTCACTTCAATAACACCATTTCTCCTTGAACCATCTTGCAGATTTCTTTTTCAAATATTGTTTTTACCCCTATATCATCCATTTTTCCTACAAAATTCAAGTTTCTAGCCAATCCTAGGATGTCCATAACACCAGGTAGTGTTCTAATCCTTCCATATATGAGCCTCAACTTGAATTTTCCTTGTCCTATGATTTTGGTTGTTGATTCATCACCTAGAAAACATTACCTCCATAATACCTTTCATATTCACAAAACCACTCCCTATGGGAAGTCAAATGAAAGGATGCACCTGAGTCAACCATCCATGCCTTATGATATTCATGTTTTCTTGAAGAATCCAAGTACATATCTCCTCCTTATTCCTTGTAGGTATTTTCTTCTATAAAGGGAGCACCTTCAGATCCCTTCACTTTCTCAACGCTTTTGGATCTGCATTGCTTCTTGAAGTGCCCTTATTTTCCAAATCTCCATCATACCTTTACAAAATTTCTGGGAGATTTAGATATACCCCTAGTCTTAGATCTGCCACGTGAGGACTTAGATCTATTTCTATCCTGAGAGAGTCCTCTTGCAAATAATGAATATGTGCTATGTCCTTCCATGTTCTTCTATCTCATCTCCTCCGACAAAAAGGATTAGACCACATCATCAAAACTCAGCGTAGTTTTATTACTACTTATGGCCACAACGATACTATCCCATGAGTTTGGTAAAGAGCATAATAAAATAATACACTTGTCTTCATATGAAATTTAAATCTCAACAGACAATAATTGACTTACCACAGTATTGAATGCATTCAGATGCTCTATCACCGAGTCTCCATTTCTCATCCTCAGGTTGTACAACTTCTTCCATAGGAATAGTTTATTTACTAGGGACTTAGGCTAATACAATTCCCCTAACTTATTCCATAACTCCTTGGTTTTAGCTTCCCCTGACACATTCAATAATACTGAATCTGCGAGACACAATCAAATTGTGCTCTTCTCCTTCCAATCCAAATTTTTCTAGTCATTTGTTGATGTTCCTGCAGGTGCAATACCTATATCCATCGTGATCCACTGATATTTTTCTACTAATAGATATTCCATCTTGAGCTTCCACAGCTCAAAACTTTCCCCATTAAATTTCTTGATCTCTATTTTCGAACTGCTCTCTATTTCTTTTCACTTGAAGAATCAATACCACTATCTCCCACTGTAATAAGGCTTATCACAATCCCGATCCAAACCCACGACCACAAAGGTGTCCCCCTGAAGCCAATAATTTCTTTGATACCAAATGTAGATTTTAATTTGATACAATTATTTACTGCAAACAGATTTTCAATAAAAGAACAAAAAAGATACAATGGAAAATACACACGTTATACAGATATTTTTCCCCTGTAAACCCAAACTGGAAAACAAACATATTCTATATTCATTAAACATACATTGTTTACAATAAAATATACATATAGGAGCCAACGACATCCAAAACCCTAATTCAATGACCTCTATTAGTCAACAATCCTAATTCCTTAATTGGAAATAGAAAACCATTGACGAAAAACCATGCGCCAAAAAACCACCCATAAATGGACATGAAAATTGAAGACCACCCAAAAATGGACACGAAAACCAAGGAAAAAAATTTGGGGGGATCACGTCCCCCCCTCTTACCCCCCTACATTCCATGAAAATAATATAACACAAACCCAACACATCACTAGAAAGAGTGTGGGCACAACATCTTTAATTGTATAGACATAGTCCCGCCCAATGAGTAAATTAAAGTCCAGGGGACCTTGGACTACCATAACATTGATATATATAGTTTTGCCTCATAAGGTGATGGGAAGTTGAGGAAGGATCCATAAAGGTTCACTGAATATTCTATTAAAACCCAACAAATGATGGGTAATTGGCACAAGCTGAGGGGAACCCATAGCTTGCCAAGAAGTTGAGGATAAAATGATAACATAAGCATATTCATCAACAATAGTTCCATGTATGGTCATATTATCGTATGGTTGTATGGTCACAAATGGATTTGGAAAGGCATGCAAGGAGGAAGGTGAGGCTTCACCAACCCATTCCAGTCAAAGGAAATGACCTCAATACTTGGAGGGGGTTCCATTGAAACATGTGAAATGCTCCTTTTTCCGGAGGAATCTAAAGTGACAAGAAAAACCTAAGTGGTATCCACTTCACTCTCTAAGGGAAGAGTGGGGTCGACTGATGATTGGATTGGACCAATCACTTCATAAACCAGTGTTTGGTTGGGAGAGGACTCATGGGAATCAACCGAAGGTTGTTGTTGGGAAACAACAATGTCTTCCAACAATTGTGAAGCTTCATCCATATGAGGGAAAAGGTAAGTGAGGTGCATTTCCTTGCATAACTAGCAAGGAATCTTGACTTTACCCTTTTTCCCCCAACCTGATGATCATTGTTTGATGTTGTCACTAGCATGACTTGCAATGGATGGCGACACATGTTGTTGAGAACCCGAGGAACACACTTCTAATACCTTGGGAATACCAAGGCAATGGTTAAGAAGGTGGTCACTCTTACAAAACTTGCAAGGGAATTTGGGTTTGAAACATATGTTGGTCGGCTTTGCAACATTATCAACACTCACCACAGTGGTTGGTTGATTTACCCCTTGCTTATTTTTCTTCTTCTTGTTCTTCCTTTTCTTCTTCTTCTTCTTAGACTCATGATTACTGGCTTCAAGGATTTCACCAGGAGAGGAATAATACAGGGAAGAAGACAAGATGAGTGAAGAAGGTGAAGAGTCAACATGAGGTTGATGTTCTAGGTCAAATCCACATTCATGCATGGAGGATTCGTATGTAAAGGTATGAGACAAAGCACTAACATAAAGGAGGAAAAATGAGCTCCAAATTCACCCAGAGAAAAGATTATCACTCCTATAATAATTCAAATAGAGATATAATAAAGTTTTCATCGCTCCCCAATACACTAAGGGGGAGGATAATCAAGGTTTCATTTCTCCCTAATACACTACTAGGGAGATTTGTTCAGGGTATTATCACTATGTATGCCTTTATAGGGGAGGAATAAAGTCCTAAAAGTGGTGAAAAAAAACAATTTTTTCCCAGATCTGAGAAAAGGTTAGGTGTTTGACTTGGTGAACTTCCCAATGGTGATGAGGGAAGGGGAGAATTCAAAGAAGAAGCATTAAAATAAAGAAGATCAAAGATCAAGTAACAATCAAAGCTTCAAAATTCTAGAAGACACTAATGAAATATCAAAGAGATCATTCCCAATGGAGTCACCAATTTCTGTTGTGGAAACGTTTTCCTTGTGGAAAAGTGAAACCCCCCTTGAATCAAGACCCATTTTATCCAAGAAAGAGAGAAACAAATGGTTACTACTTTTCCCCTATATATACTCTCTATGTCAACAATCAGAATGAGAAGAGAAATAGATGAATCACCTCTTTTGTGTTAGTTTTCCTCACTACTCCAACCCTTGATCTTGATGTCCAAGCTCCAAGAGAGGTCTTGTAAAGAACACAAAAATACCTTCTTCTTCTACACTATATTGACAAGTACAACAAATCTATCTATGATGAATTAGACAACAATAGACATGCATATAGTGAAAACGTAGGAATGAAGGGAATATTACAAGTTATATATTAATGGAAAGTAATCAATAGTGAAGCACTTACAATATCAATATTGATGTTGCAGCAACTCCTCCAAGCTCTCCTTTCTATCCCATTGAATGTCACAAATAATAGGTATGATGCTCTAATTTCTCCCCCATTTCACTCAAGCATGGCCTCCATCATATAGGCATTGAGGCATCAAAACCATAGGATATTATTGAGGAGGGGATGTGGTCAAATGAGGATTTGGATGAACAAACAAGATTGACATTTCCTTGAATAGAAGGTAGCTCGAACCAATCCCTAACCAACTCAAATATTATGGAAAAAACCTCACAAATCAAGGCATGATGGTTGCAACTACTTCATCCCCACCCATAACTGAGCACATGGCGAGACTACTGCTCCCCTATAATTGCGCAAGGAGTGATGATCTAGGTTTATTCCCCCCTTGTATATGGGTAGGGGGGAAATGAAGCTCAAACAAGGTCAAAATCTGAAGGAAAAATATGGTATTTAGACCTTCAGTTGATAGGTTTCTTCTTCAACATGTCTAGGGATTATGACATACACTTTCTCATGGTGATGAAGTCACAACACTCAAGTGAGACACTTGGTAAAGTGTGAAATTTAGATGTATAACCGATGTGACATTTGGTAATGCAACACTTGCAACACTTAAGTGAGACATTTGGTAGTACAATACTTGCGACACTTACGACACTTAAGTGTGACATTTGGTAGTGTGACACTTAGGTGTGTAACACCATCCATAGTGGTTTTTTCCTTTTGCGGTTTTTTTACATTTAGAACATCTTTCTAAAGGATGATTGCGCTTTCCACAATGATCACAAGGATGAATATCAAAGAATTGATCTTCGATGTGCCCAACTCGTTGAAAATCTTGGAATTTTGAAATATTCTCTTGAAATGGAACAAGTGAATATGAACTCTCTTGAAGTAATCTAGTGCTCTGGAACTGGATCGGTTCAGTATAATATGGAATATGAAAGGTGACTTCATTTTCATAGTCGATACGGGTTCTGTACTTATTGTTCCTTATTTCTTCCAAAGGTATGATGATTGGCACGAATAGAGGAAGTTGAATTTCATCTACATTAATATTTGAAGTTGGTTCACTGAGTTGCTTATGATATGAATCAACATCATCATCATCTTCTTTGAAAAGCAGGCTACTCTAAACAAGGACTAGTTTAGAATGTTGGATATTCTTTCACTCAAGTTCATCATGAAGAAGTTGAGACTGAGTTTGAAGCAATGCTACTTTGTCTTGCAAAACTTGCAAGCAAGTTACAATAGACTGAAGAGTTTCTTTGTCAGTGGTGATTGTATTATCCACATAAAGGAGTATTAGAATGCTCAGTAAATCTAATAATTCATCAATTCAATCCATTTAGACATTGGCTTAAACATCAAGAGATTGTTTGAACTCCACCCTCAAACTCAACAATGCAAACTAAGGAAACATTGTCTAGAATGAGTATATGTATACTTGGGGATTCAGACATATGTATGCAAAAATCAATAAACCCAATAGGTATTTTTATACAAAAAATATGGGGATTGTTCGACTAACTACATAGAATATACTATACCAAATTTGTCATTGGAAGCTGCAAGCATCAACACCACCATGTCACGTCTATCATCTAGCATGAATTACAAGTAGTCATCAAGCAAGTTCTAACTTTGTGTAACTGGCAAGAGATTTCCGAGACAAACCATCGTGAAGTGTGCCATGATACCATGAACAACTTCCTATAGAAGAGAGAGGGATCAAAACAACTTGGTGAAAATGGTGAATAGAATTGCATGTGTATATTCCAGATTCTATGACTTTCACCAATGGACATCACCAACCACAACCAAACATTAGAGGAAATTTTGGGCTAAAATGGGCCTTACAAGAAAAAAAAACACGATTGATGAGTTGGAAATTCAATAACCAATAGAATTTCAAAATTTTGGGTCAACGATAATGGTTGAGTTGGATATATAAAATTCAAATAAGCTTATTTGTCACATTTTCATTTGACAATAGTTAACCACACATAAACAACACCTTGGAAAAGATCTTGGTGAGATCATCCTTGATATGATAAATATTCTTGAGACAATAAACGCTTAATATTTTATAATATGTCTACCTCTAGATATTAAAAACAAATTATATTCCCATTTGATATCATAAGTATTCTTGAGACCCTAAATATTTAATATTTTAAAATACCATTGCCTCCACATATTAAAAAAAAATCCATAATAATTACTTCATAGTGGGTCATTTTGGAATATGAAAATTATTTCATATTATTAATCTATTTAAGAGAATAAATAATTTTTTGATTTAAGAAAAAAAACACATGTATTTTAAAGAAATGAGAATTGAAATACTATAAATTTAAAATATAATTAAAATTACTTTTTAATTGGAACCAGTGAATAAGTGGACAAAGTCAACATTTTGTCAAATATTTTTTCAATCGTATTCATCTTAGAATGTACCAAAATCATTGGGGAAAAGTATTTTGACTTTCAACAAAATTATTGTTCACTTATTAACTTTATTCTTTAATTATTAGCTAATAGCTAAAAACAATATAATATTGAAAATTTATTAAAATTAAATACTAAAGAAAAATTAATTTTTTATCTCCTTATTGAAATATAACGAAAGGAATATCCAATAATAATCTACTAAGTGTATTATCATTACAATTTAATAAATTGCAATAATGTATATTATCATTATAATTAATAAAAATGAAAAACATACATTACAATTGAGTTTTAATGAAACATAAATAAATAAAAAACAAAAATATTGAATTAAATTTTAGTAAAGATTAATTTGTTATTATTAATACTTAATTTAATTTAAATAAACATATGAAAAATAATAATTTCATTTTTTATAAGAAAATGATAAAACCATTCAAATTAAATATAATAAGAAAGAAAAATGTCTAAAATAAATTAAGTTTAAAATGTGATTCTAAAGTTAGGTTTATATGGTAATTACAAACAAATTCAAAAACTTAGAATAAATTTAGTTATTGTGAACTATAGAATAGCTAAAATTTGATTATAGTTAAAAAAATGTTTTAATAAGCCAAGTTTTTATTATGATTATAAAAAAACGTTTCATTATAAGATATGATTCATTGTTTCATTATAATCATTTTAGAATAACTAAAATTTGATTATAATTAAAAAAATATATTTTTATAAGGTAAGTTTTTCTATGATTATAAAGAATTGTTTTATTATAATGATATTTTTATATAATGAGATATTATATGTGTGGTGATCTTATAATAATAATAATAATAATAATTTTATTTCATTTACATCATTATTTAAATAATATTTTTTAATTATTATTGATTAAATTTCAATATATTATTTAAATTAAAATTTCTTATTAGATATCAAATATAGTTGTACAACATAATAAATTTATGATGATATAAATTTCAAAAAGAAAAATACTATATTTATTGTTTGTAAGTTATTTTTTATCCACTACCAATTATTATTTCTTGTATATGCAAAATAAATAATAATTATCATTTATTGTATGTGCACGAGAACTTAAAATTCTCATTATTATTTTTAACTCCCACCTCTTAACTCTATATTAACCCAGCTTACATGGAAAACACCATTAATGGATAAATATAGATAAACCTTCACTAGATATACCTCTAGCTTAGTGCGATGTGGCATACAGTTTTATTATTTTATATTTTCCTTAGGAGGCTCATTTTAGGCCAAATTTCCTCTATTGTTAACAACTGATTTTTCATGGGTACAAAGATATCCAAGGGTCTTGCAAGGTTAAGAACCGAGGAGTCCCAAGACCTCCACCAGTATTTCAACATTATTCCCTTTCTCCCTTTTTCTTATGGCTTGGGAAGGATCTTCTCGGGGATTTTAAATCAACACTATTGGCCATTGGAACTGACCATCAAACCTTTGGCACCTGCAATCACTTTTAATTCACATAAGAGATTCTTCCTCTGTCCCAAGTTTATCTATCCATTTCGAACCTCAAAACCTTTGCAAAGTATCTTTCAAGGAAAATAAATGCATTTGATAACAAATTGTAACGACTCTACGAAGTCTCCTGGCTTCTCATTCATATTCCTTGCTCATAAAGTTGTCCACACAATTGTTTCACCTTTCTCTCAATCACTCTAGTTTTGAAGTAAAATCCTTCAGCAATGATATCAAAATCTTCTTGGAGAATGAAAAGGTCAATGGCTTTAAAATCTCAGTCAGCTACCAAGAGTGTTGCATTGGAACACCACTTGGTTGGGAACTTTATCTTAGGGTAAAGTGAAACCAAATTTGTCTGAAAATTTTGGAGGGAGACATGTTTTTGTAAGTGACCTATCATCTGCTCGAACTATACGTGGAGGCCATACAAAGCTAATGTTGTATGCTAGTTTTTAGAATCACGGGTTTGGACTGGTCGGAGTGGTCACACCTCCATAAAATACTTGTGTGAATTCATTTTCAAAGCATCTTCTTTGTATCCATCACTTATTTTCAAAGACCCTTATAAGTCACACACGTGCATATTTTCTGGTAACCATTGCTAGAATTAGTTAGAACAATTGTTCGCATCTTCATTTTTTAGAGACTCCAACTCCCCATGGAACTGGAAAAATTGTTGTTGGTGGTATCATGTATTATATTGATATACCATGGTGGATAAAATCATCTATTTGTAGCCAAGGATTCAATATTACAATTCATGTGCCACATATTTTCAAATGCAATACTCCCACCCTTCTTATTGTAGAAGCATCATGCTCAACACAACTTCAGTCATTGTTGTTATCACTGAAATTCCATCCGCAACATTGCACGCAAATGGTTACATAAATACAACATTGCCAAAAAACCATTAGTTCACCTGCAACACCAAAATGCATTTCCAAAAGGAAAAAACTATATAACTGGGAAAAAATTGACATGCGCTAAATCACCAAAGGAAGCACGTGCACAAGGCATGGGCCAAAGAAGCCTGTAGAGTGCACATGCGCCATATGCACGACTGTGTACGAGAAAAGCCACGCACTCATGTGGACGACACATTTACGGTTCTTTTTGGACCCTCAACCACTTATGGACCAGCTCCCAACTTGATTTGACCCTTAGATCTAAGTTGAATCTGAATGGGGGGTTGGTCAAGGACCAAAGGGTGCCCTAAAGGGCCCCTTGTTCACACTAAGAACTAGTTGAATATTTCCTTAAAGACATGCTATAAATGGAGTCCATGGGTGCACTAAGAAATAAATGTTTTCATAGTATTGTTATGCTACCTCAATCCTCCCTTGATAATTCTCTTTTCTCCTTGGAGCAGTCTAGCAACATTCCAATAGGTCATTCCACTCACCTCTTGAGGGAATAGGCATTGATTTCTTTATCATTTGATTTCTTTTTTACCATTGTAAGAAGAGTTATCCATTAGGGAACTCAAGAGACCTCCCAAGAAGGAAGAGGGGACTCATAAGTCCTCATTTATCTATGGTGTTTTTCCAACTAATATAGCTATCCATTGGTGGCATAATCTTGGTCATTGGTTCATTGTTTTTTGTTCTAAAAGTTTCTTATGCATTCTAGTTTTATTTCCTTAGTTGTTTTTAGTTTGTTTACTTGTTTATTTCATGTGCTTTGATTGTTTAACTCATGCACTAACCTCTGTCTTGTCTAGCAGGCCCAACTAGACATGCAAGTGCCCTTGTTTTTCTCACCCAAGTGACCAAATGAACACAATATATTGGCGACCATACTGGGGAAAGGTATCAATTCCCACCCTATTTGGGCTTTGAGAGCACTTATTTTTGACCCACTTGTCTTGCAGGTACCAAAACCAACCTAGCCTTACCTTTCAAGAGCCAAGTTTGGAGCTGGAGGAGGAGAATTTCACTCA
>JZKD02S1907299.1:165087-175308 GCA_000966675.3 Picea glauca | reverse complement strand
CTACTTTGACCCTTTGGGGCTTCTAGATGACATATGAGGGTCCTCCAACTTCGTAAGGCCATAACTCTCAAACCGCGAGGAGTTATGTGACATTCCACATACCACCAGAAATGGAATGACATGTAATATCCATATAAAATAGTATTACCTGAAATTATATCAAAACTCATACCATTATCCATCAAACAAACTTGGGTCCATTACCCAAACCCGAGTTCTCCAACTTCTCATGGTCATAACTCTCTAACCGTGAGGAGTTATGTGGTGTTCCACATACCACTGGAAGTGACATGACAAGAAATATCCATATAGGATAGTTTCACTGAAAAATTCACTGACCTTAATCTCATTATTCCATATATAAGCATGGGTTCTCTAACCATACTTCTAGGATAACTCAATCTGCAAAGCGTCTTCCCGTGAGGGATTTCACCATAAGGGGACCACTTTGGAGTTCATCCATTTGCACTTATTATCAACCATGACAAGACAATAATGAGTCATCTTTACATCAAACAAACTTGGGTCCATTAACCAAACCTTTGTTCCTCTGGAATTTGTTATCGTACTTTCTCCAAGGGTTGACATCAATCACTAAGGGTTGACATCAACCTACAATATCACTCTCCAATATTTGACATCAATGACAACCAACCATCCATCAACCTAAGCCAACGGTATGACAATCCTGCCTCTTAATCACACTAGTTTCGATGCTTATTCACTCATTGATATGGGCCCCATAATTTTCAAGGACCCATCATTGTTGGGGGCATACCATGGAGCACCACCTCTCATACACCCTTCAACAAAGTGTGTGTTGTATATTCTAATGGAACTGACACCGAAGACACCATTTCTCCCACTAAGGCCTCTCCACACCTTGATGTCCCACCAATTGAATAAATTCTACCTCAGGGATTACCTGAGAACCCTACTACACCAATTATCCCCGATTTCACCCTCCATGTAGGGAAAATTCTGATTTGGGAGACAATCCCCCACGCCATCACTCAAATTCCCTTCTTCTACCCCCCACTGGGAGTACAAGCATTTTAGGTAGTTGTGACACTTACCCTTCCCAACATGGTGCTCGCCATCCCTGTATGGTAATGGTATCTACACCCACCCATGATGGTTCCTCAACCATCTCTCCCTCCTTAGTCAGAGGGAATCCCAATGCAAATTCCAGTACTAACTTCAACCACGCCACCTTCACCCCTAATTTCCAGCACCACTACTATGGTTAGGGGTAGACAGAATAAGAAATATCCCACGACTCCACTTCCTCCCCAATTTCAAACTCCTTGTGCACTCTACAAAAGAGAGGGACACCCCACCAATAGATGTCCTTCTCTTCCTTAATTACACAATCTGATTCAACTCCCTCGAGCAACCACAATGCTCACCACTTCACCAAGCACACCTAGTACTACCAAAACATCCCCAACTACATGTAGTAAAGGTTTGTGAACCAAATTTTTTTGTGCCATATGTTCAGAGTATGGCCACTACACTCATCATTTCCCATCTCTACCTAAGTTTTTCCATAAACTAACGGTAGTACGCCAAACTTTTCAGCAAGATCCCTTTCCATCAGTATTTGTGGGTACCCACGTCACCGAAATTTATTGTGTCTCTACCTCATTCCCCAAATGGATGAGATGCCCTTTCTCTCTTTGTGACTCACTTGCTTATTTCACATACCAATGTCATTTGATCATTGAATATAGGCATTGTCAAGTAACCCTTATTCAAAATCATTTGACCACCTCACCTCATGTGATGCAAGTGACTCCCCCCATCCCTTCTCCAGATATTGTTCACAATACCTCCCTTGAACTTGAGTCACTTCCCACCCCTCCATGGTTCATAGATAGACGGTCTGAGGATATTCTCCTAAATCCTCCCTATTCCCAGGTTCATTTCCCACAAGATATCTTACCCCCTACTACAATTTATCCCCCACAATATATGGACATTTGGTTTATGACAAGCAAGCCATCGAAACATACTTGTGTCATCCCCTCTACATCCTCACCACTTGAAGAAAATGACACGGTGACAGTCACCCATGTTACCTCCTAGAATCCCCTAGATATTCACATTTTCCACTGCAACGAAGATATCCTGAAGTAACTCACTACCCCGGATTTCCCATGGAATGCGCTCCATCATAGAGCACTTTTTCTCTCAAAGGAATCCTTTGACCCTCCTATCCAAGCCTCCATATGTAAAATCGAAGCTAATATTTTATTCCCACCCCTAAACCTACCCTAGTACAACCATCTTTATGACCCCTACCCAAAAACTAGAAACTACATACTATGCAGAAGGATGGGACCACTAATCTGACTCTCACAACTCCTGGATTAGTCGGCTCGAGCTCTCGTAATCATCAAAACTCCTCCAAATACTCTCATCAATTCACTATAGAAGTGGGTACAAATGAGGTGGCATTGTGGGCCCAACAACCATATATAGTCCATTTTTCCAAACTTCCACACTCAGCTACAGGACCCCAAATCCTTTGTTTCCCGATTCGTCTTCAGCCATGGGATCAGGGTCCCTCCATCTACATAGTCACATTCCCTGGATCACCATCTACACTCGGCCATAGGGGAGCATTTTTCTCACATAATGTCTAGGTATGCATGCTCATGTTCAAAATTATCAAATAACTATTATATGTTCTTTATCTTCAGATATTGTTAACGTCAGGTATTCGGTTTTAATGTGTGAAGGTACTTGGTCATCACAAACTAGTGCATCCCCTTTAAGTATATGATCGACATGGCATGTAATAATTCCCTTTGAATATCAATTGCATCTTCTAATCACACCCTCCGACATTCACCTTTAGGGTCCCTACATCCGGCTCTACAATACTATCACCTCTGCTGCATTTTGGTGTTGTCACTTGGTAGCACTCTCCCCCACATGAGTTGTCCCATTCATAGTTCCCCTTGGTACTTTGACACTCATTCTGCTTTCACCCCCTAGGGATGAGAGTCCCGATAGTCTTACGCATTTCCAAGAATAAGCCACATACTCCTTCTCATCATTTTCCTAGCCTTCCCAATGGACTCCCAAGTTATCTCATCTCGGTTCTATTTGAATGCACCCCCACAGTATCATTAACCCTCCATTTCATCAACAATCAATTTTCCCATCTGCAGCTTTCCCTCCATTCATTTACCTCATATAGAAACCCACCCATGGGTCCCCCACCCTCCACCAGTTCTCCACGCAACTTGCACCCTCATAGGCCAAGCCATATCGCATGGGGGCACCCATTTCTATATATGTACACTCATCCCAAATTATTCTTTGTATATTTGGTAATTCTACAAAGCCTTTGTTTCTAGCATTTACTTATCTTTTTGTCGTCACCCTTGATGACCTTCTTTTTTTCGGCAACACAACCCATGTCGCCCTTGGTTGGGGCATCCACTCTCCTTTTCTCATTCTGACATTGTTCATAAACCCTGAGTATCCCATAGTCCATGTACCCCTGATCTTTTATTTTGTCCACTTTGTCATGCCTCTGGCACCATTTAACCCCATGTCTATTCATTCCCTTGACACTAGATGCAGTTTTTCGGTTACTTCCAATCATCCTCCAAACATACCCCCAACCAAGGGCAGTATTGAGTCTCAACGCATCTTGACTTCATTCATGTTCCCTATCAGTCCCTGATCTTATCTTGTGGATTTCATGAAGCCCTTTTCTTCTTGGAGTCGCGTCTCCCTTTTTTTCGACATCAACATAGCTTCCATAAGGGCGACAATATATTGACTCTCATTACCTTTACAATGAGAAGTATCAGACGACACAGAGAGAACCATCATTTCTATCTGATGTCGTTGACCCCCATAACATTCAACTTCAAAAAAATCTCATGTTACGGTGGGTCTTACTATGCGACTATTGCAGTTATTTTATACTAGCCGAAGACCTCTGAATTTGTTAGGCCATCAATGCCTACGAGTCATCAAAACTTCTTACAGACATCCTTGCCTCTTTTTAGAGTATGTTCACCATCATAATTGTCATCTACCATTATCAAACCGCCCCGGAGGGTGCTGCATTTATCTACATCAGCATACAACTTTAGTTACTGCCTTACATTTTGAGTTACATGACATGAGCATGGGGCATGCCCGCCTCGTTTGTATACATATTTTCTTTTCTCTCCCTAGAGAATGCTTTGGGTCCCACCGTTTCCCTTCTCCCTCTGATGGATCGCTCTTGCAGTTCCTATTAGCACTCTTCATTACAATGGTACTCTCAGTACAAGAAACATTGATGTATTTCAGCTATACGTATGCTCCTAACCTCACACATTAGGGGGCATAGGTTATCAATGAAATTTCATCCGCAACATTGCACGCAAATGGTTACATAAATACAACATTGACAAACAACCATTAGTTAACCTGCAACACCAAAATTCATTTCCAAAAGGAAAAAACTATACAACTAGGAAAAAATTGACATGCTCTAAATCACTAAAGGAAGCACGTGCACAGTGTGCAAGCCAAAAAAGCTTGTAGAGTGCACATGTGCCATATGCACGACTATGTAAAAGAAAAGCCACACACTCCTATGAATGATGCATTTATGGTTCTTGCCGGCCCCTCAACCACTTATGGACCAGCTCCCAACTTGATTTGACCCTCATATCTGAGCTAAATCCGAATGAGGGGTTGGTCAAGGACCAAAGGGTGCCCTAAAGGGCCCCTTGTTCAGACTAAGAACCAGCTGAGTATTTTTTTGAATACATGTTATAAATGGAGGCCATGGGTGCACTAAGAAATGAAGGGTTTCATAGTATTGTTATGCTACATCAATCCTCCCTTGATAATCCTCTTTACTCCTTGGAGCATTCTAGCAACATTCCAATAGGCCATTCCACTCACCTCTTGAGGGAATAACCATTGGTTTATTCATCATTTTCTTTCTTTTTTACCATCGTAAGAAGATCTCTCCATTAGGGAACTAAAGATCCCTCCCAAGGAGGAAGAGGGGAATCACAAGTCCTCATTTCTCTATGGTGTTTTTCCAACTAATACAATTATCCATTGGTGGCATAATCTTGGTCATTGGTTCATTGTTTTTGGTTCTAAAAGTTTCTTATGCATTCTAGTTTTATTTTCTTAGTTGTTTTTAGTTTGTTTACTTGTTTGTTTCATGTGCTTGGATTGTTTAACTCATGCGCTAACCTCTGTAATGCCTAGAAGGCCCAACTAGACATGCAAGTGCCCTTGTTTTTCTCACCCAAGTGACGAAACAAACACAACACATTGGCAACCATATTGGGGAAAGGTATCAATTTCCACCCTATATGGGCTTTGAGAGCACTTCTTTTTGACCCATTTGTCTTGCAAGTACCAAAACTGGCCTAGCCTTACCTATCAACAGCCAAGTTTGGAGTTGGAGGAGGATAATTTCACTCAAAATGCCCCCCCCCCCCAAAGCGTATCAGAATGTGCATGGATATTTCAGCCCACAGACGCGCACTCAGTGCACTGTACGCCCAAAGTACTTATGTTCTCTATGAATTATGTGCACTGTGTGCCAAAAGTTCTTCTTTTCTCATCACATTCTATGCACTATGCACCACTGTGCCTCTGTCTGAACTGTAACCCGCGCACCTTTCCAGAGATTCAAAATTGTAAGAGTTTTTTTGATGATTTGAAGGCCCCTAGCCTTCAAAATATTTCTTTCATGCAATTTTTAAATGCACTCCACTTAGACTCCTTTCCCATATGAAAGGTTAGCTAAACATAGGCACTTAGGGGGTAAAAGGAACCATATTTTCTCCTCTTTTTGATTTGGTTGCCACATGGATGGCTTGTTTAGGTTGTAAAAGTTAAGTTGAGATTATTTGCTATCACATATAAAAAACACTTGCATTGGGACCAAAAATCAACTTTGATCATTGCGTATGTTCTTCTCTCGCACCATAGAGCGATCTTGAGAATAAGAAAGGTGGCTAAGGGGAAATTTCACCTCCCTTAACAAAATATTTAGGAGAGGACAAAGACCCCCCGGGGATCCTCTTAGTTTCTTTTTTGAAATCATCTTAAAGTTGTAAGGGCCCATCCATGCCCACATGTTGCAAAATTAGAATAGTTTCTTGAAATTACTTTCTTAGTTTACATCACTATGAGAGTTTAAAGATCAAAGTAACGGACCCATACATGCCCACATGCTTGCAATCTAGGATATTTTTTCAAGCTTTATTATTGTAAACAACATTAGGGAGTTTAAAGGATTAGTAGGGACCCATATGTTCACATGCTAGTTCTTTAGGGATTTTAAAATTCCGCAAGGTTGTACCAATGACAGCTAGTAAGATAGGTAACAAATATTTTTAAGGACCACAGGAAGTCCACATGTTGCAAATTCACACCTAACTTATTAAAATTTGGAACATTTTATCACTTTATCACACACAACATCACTCCTCACTCACATAATTTCCATATTGAATTGTGGATATTGAAGTAGTTTTTCTCCAAATTAATTCTAAAATGTCCCACTATTTCTTGAAGAAATTATCCACACCCACTTAATTCAATCCTCCCTTGAGAATCCTTTTTTTTCCTTGGATCATTATAGGAACATTCTAATAGGCCATTCCACTCACCTCTTGAGGGAATATGCATTGAATTCTTCATCATTTGATTTCTTTTTTACCATTGTAAGAAAATATCTCCATTAGGGAACTCAAGATCCCTCCCAAGGAGGAAGAGGGGACTCATAAGTCCTCATTTCTCTATGGTGTTTTTTCGACTAATATAGTTATCCATTGGTGGCATAATCTTGGTCATTGGTTCAATGTTTTTGGTTATAAAAGTTTCTTATGCATTCTAGTTTTATTTCCTTAGTTTTTTTTAGTTTGTTTACTTGTTTATTTCATGTGCTTGGATTGTTTAACTCATGCACTAACCTCTGTCTTGTCTATCAGGCCCAACTAGACATGCAAGTGACCTTGTTTTTCTCACCCAAGTGACGAAACAAACACAACAATTGTCTTACCTGGATACATCACAAATCCCACTCTTCTTGATCATATAACTTCCTTTTTCACTGCTTTCAAATGTTGTGAGAATGAATATATCTCTCCTAGATCATCCAAAAATGAGTGATGGAGGAAATAAGTGATGGAGGAAATGAGTGATGGAGGAAATCCAAAGTTTCACTTAGAAAGAGTAAGAATTATGAGGGAAAGAAGGAACACATTCAGATATGAGGTGCAATGGTAGTCATTTAGAAAACCATAGGAGGTGAATGGTCAATTAGATTAAGGTTTTAAGCAGGTAGAGAATTTATGAGTTGGAAGGTTTGGGAAGCCTTGTAGATGGATAGATAGCAGAATGGTAGGCTGATAGACAAAGGAACATTTTTGCAGACAGGAATGAAAAATTCCCATGTATGACTCAACTATGGATAAATCCTATAGCTCAATTTAGTCCTAAGAACTAAGGCTTTGATACCATTGTTAGATGCACACGAATTCAGATAAATGTGGAATACCATTTCATTAATATGATACAATTATAAATACATGATCTTGATCTTTGGATTCATATTCCAAAAGGTCACTTGGACTCCCAATAACAGTTACACTCACTTGACATTTCATATCCATTCACATGTGACTAATATTGTAACCCTAGCGGATTAGGTTTCCAACATATAACATTCAATTATGTAAAATATGGTTATGTGTGGTCAAACTTACATAGAAAGGTGGTGTGACACCACTTCTTTACTCAATATGTAAACCAACCAACACCTGTGGAGAATCATCCTATGTGTTTATGTTACACTTCTAAATACATGATCTTGATCTTTGGATTCATCTTCCAAAAGGTCACTTGGACTCTCAATAACAGTTACACTCACTTGTCGTTTCATATCCATTCACAAGTGACTAATATTGTAACCCTAGTGGACTAGGTTTCCAACATATAGCATTCAATTATGTAAAATATGGCCATGTATGGTCAAAATTACATAGAAGGGTGGTGTGACACCACTTCTTTACTCAAGATGTAAACCAACCAACACCTGTGGAGAATCATCCTACGTGTTTTTTTGGGTTGTAGGAGAGGAAATATTTAAAAATTTATCCAAGTTATTTTTGTAAGTATGATTGCTTACCAACCTAGTTAAAGGAATGGGAACCATAATCTTGTTAAGTTTATTTGTTAAATTAAAATAACTTGTTTAAATATTAGGTTGTCCCTAAAACTTATCAATTGGTTTGTTTTTGGAAGAACTTCCTACTTCATCTACTGTATTCTGTTTATTTTTCCCAATATCTTGATTTTGTTTAGTAGTTTTAGGAAGTGCTAGTTGTTTGTTTGATTTAGGCCTAAGGTTATATTTTCTATGCATTTTGTTAGCGTCGGAAGTCACTCCTGGATTGCTTACAGGAGCAGAGCCCGACACCCATCATTTTAATGTCACGATTTGTTTATAAGGATGATCGAAAGGAGATAATGTCTTGAGGAGGTATCACTCTAACTCAGGGATTGGATCTGGTACGTAAAGAACAAAGGAGGTCTGGAATCCTAACTTCAGCCAGCGGGTTGATTAAAAGGTGAACAGGTGGAAGACTTAGTGAGAAAGGTGAACAAATTACCTTGGGCAACAGGCTTTCGATCGTTTGCAGAAGAAAGACTCTGAATGCAAGATCCGCTTGGTTCAGGGTCTCAAGGAACTGAGAGGGGACTTGACTGGATCCTCCAATTCCAAGTCACTCAGTGCTGGGGAAATCACAAGAAATGATTAGAGACAGCGCAACTATTATAGTGATCCATTACAACATCATCCTATAATAGCTACAGCTCGACTGGATCCTCCAATTCCGAGTTGCTCTAACACAGTGTAAACAAGGACATGAAAGAAACTGGCATTCATAAGGCAAGAAGTCTCAAAAGTTCACACTTAACCAGAATAACAGTGCTTCATTAAAACTTTACAACCCGTGAGCTCTGCTCAACCATCGATGCTTACAAAATACAAAAATTGATTCTATATACTCAGGAAACTTCACCTCACAGAGGCGTGCATGGCTACTCAAAGCCGGGTGTCTCTTCAGTCAAACTCATACTGATGTCTTCTTTTAAGGGCCATCTTAACTAAGCATGGCTCTTGTAAGGATAGTAGCTCAGCCATTAAGTGCTGAGCTAGTGTGTGCAGACTTCTATGTTGATTTGAAGACTTTAGCATGGTGCCTTTGAGAAAATCGACACACAAGACCTCCTCGGGCAGACGTCTTGCCAAAACCTCCATTCCCTCACTTAATGAATGAGAGGAAGTCTCAACCACCCGCTCTTGCCATCATTTACTTCAGGCGGGAAATAATATGGAGATCGGATCTGATGGCGCTTAGAGACTGCAACGATCCTCTCTGTAACTGAACTCATCACTTTGGCCTTCTTGATCTGACGACTCTTACTTCTCCTGGCGATGTCGTGGGGCTGGGCCCGAGATTCTCTTAGCACCTCGCACCTCGGAAAATAACGGAGCTGCTTTTTTGCAAGTTGGAGTCGCGATGGGCGAAGCGTCCAGATGGCTCTACTCGCGCCAGGTGTCCACTTTAGATGGATGGTTGAGATATTCTCGATAATACTGTGGGCCCGGGTCCTCGCGACCTCGCAACCTCGCCAGTTGAACCGTCGAGTTTTCACCCTCCTATTTCGTGAGTCCCCGAGATGCGAGAATCCAATGGAATGCTGAATTTGTCTTCGGCCAACACGTGTCTACCCGTCGACCATGTGGTCCCACCTTATGCTTTGCCACACGTTCACACGAACCTCGGCACTTCGCACCTCATGAATCCTAATGCCAATACCTCGGGACTTCTCACAGCGAGATCTCGAGGGCTTCTGCCACTTGTATTCCACTTCGCTACTTTGTTGTGGCCACCTGTCCTCCAACAGTCAAAATCTCACAACCTCGCAAACTCGCGATCCTCGTGGCCAATTCCTTGGGTATTTTCTTATGAGACTCCGATGCACGAGTCCCCGATGTGGGTAATCTCGTGACAAGCATCCGCTCCCGAACCAACTGTTGGTTGTGGAGTCTAATTATCTTCCTGATTCAGAGGTCCTTGCTTTCAGCCGTGTTTATACCCCATGAAGTATTTACACCCCAGAAGTATGTACACTCTTCCACGCGGGGGAGTGCAGAGGGGGGGT
>JZKD02S1907299.1:130373-153704 GCA_000966675.3 Picea glauca | reverse complement strand
GAGTTTCTCTAACACAGTGTAAACAAGGACATGAAAGAAACTGGCATTCATAAGGCAAGAAGTCTCAAAAGTTCACACTTAACCAGAATAACAGTGCTTCATTAAAACTTTACAACCTGGGAGATCTGCTCAACCATCGATGCTTACAAAATACAAAAACTGAGTCTATATAATCAGGAAACTTCACCTCACAGAGGCATGCACGGCTACTCAAAGTCGGGTGTCTCTTCAGTCAAACTCGTACTGATGTCTTCTTTTAAGGCCCATCTTAACTAAGCATGGATCTTGTAAGGAGAGTAGTTGAGCCATTAAGTGTTGAGCTAGCGTGCACATACTTCTCTGTTGATTTGAAGACTTTTGCATGGTGCCTTTGAGAAAATCGACACACAGAACCTCCTCGGGCAGACGGCTTGCCAGAACCTCCATTCCCTCACTTAATGAATGAGAGGAAGTCTCAACCACCCGCTCTTTCCATCATTTACTTCAGGCGGGAAACAATATGGAGATCGGATCCGATGGCGCTTGGAGACTGCGAAGATCCTCTCTGTAACTAAACTTAGCGCTTCGGCCTTATTGATCTGATGGTTCTTACTTCTCCTGGTGATGTCGTGGGCCCGGGACCGAGATTCTCTCGGCACCTCGCACCTCAGAAAATAACAGAGCTTCTTTTTTGCGAGTTGGAGTCACGATGGGTGAAGCGCCGAGATGTCTCTACTCGCACCAGGTGTCCTCTTTAGATGGACGGCTGAGATATTCTCGGCAATACTGTGGGCCCGGGTCCTTGTGACCTCGCAACCTTGCCTATTGAACCGTCGAGTTTTCACCCTCCTATTTCGCGAATCCTCGAGATGCGAGAATCCAACAAAATGCTGACTTTTTATCCGGCCAATGCGTGTCTACCTGTCGACCACGTGGCCCCACCTTATGCTCTGCCACATGTTCACATGAACCTCAGCACTTCGCAATTCGCAAATCCTAATGCCAATACCTCGGGACTTCTCGCAGCGAGATCCCGAGGGCTTTTTCCACCTGTATTCCACTTCATCGCTTTGTTGTGGACACCTATCCTCCAATGGTCGAAATCTCACAACCTCGCAAAATCGTGATCCTCACGGCCAATTTCTTGGGTATTTTCTTACGAGACTCCGATGCATGAGTCCCCGATGTGGGTAATATCGTGACAAGCGTCTGCTCCCGAACCAACAGTCCAGATCTATTCTTCTACCGATCCGATAGCTGACACTGTTCACCTCTCTAATAGCATCTGCATTATACTTGGCATGACCCGGTTGACTGCAATTACCCACCGACCGTCGATATGTTTTGCAGAAAATAGACCCTGGACGCTGCCGACGACATTTTGCCCGCTCGCTTGACCTGCTACTTGGAAAAACAAGGATTCTCTTGTGTTGCGCTTGATCGTTTCATGCAACATGTAGACCTAACTTCTCTCGAGCTCATGAAAACATTTATTACTAACACATTTCATCTTGTAAAGCATATGAAAATAATATGTATTGAGTAGACCAAAATTCTTCACCTTATTCTTGAATAGTTTATGAAAAATCGTTATTAATTTCTAATGAATCGTGATATTTGTATTATGTCAAATGGGAAGAGATTCCTTCATATTCTAACCAATTCAAGTCTCTTGCTAGATCATGTTATTTGAGGAATTTGACCTCAGAATATTCAATGTTAACCTGATCCTCTACAAAAAGTTTCCTCATAGGGGGTGCAACAAGATTTCTATACTAAAAATTAGGATTTGTTTGTCCTAGGTTTTGTTGAGGATTTTTCTATCCAAATTTTTGTGGAGATGGACCAAAAATTATGTTTCCCATTTCAAGTCTTGTGAATTTGTTAGAAATATCCCTAATGAGTTTCATCTTTTCCTCCATCTTTGCATTCTAGGAATTAGAATATGAATTTTGAGTTGGGGATTCTTCATTTTGTTTATTTTTGTCATTATTTTTAGTTTTAATCACAATATTTCCCGAGGTAGCCATATTATTGTCAATGTCAACTACATCACTTTGCATTTGATCTAAAGTTATAGATCTCCCCTCTCTTAACATCATAGAAAAATATGGACCATGAGTAGTTGCATAATTGACCTTAGTGATGTTGGAGAGGGTTTAATAGTAGTGGGAATCCTATTGTACAATTTGTTAAACCTCTTGTTAAACTCTAAGAAAAATTCTTTGTTTTTATTCTTTAAAATTGAAAATCCAGTTACATAATATTGATGGCCCCTCTTCTCTCCCCATTTATTCGTGAAGGTGGTTTGCAATACTTCCCAAGAAGGGATTGAGCTTGCAGGAAAATTCCTAAACTATTTTCTAGTATCACCTTCTAAAATTTGACCAAATTTTGCATATAAACATCTTCATATTCAATAGCTAAATTATTAGTAGAATCTTTGAATGTAGTTATATGATATTCTACTGATGTTTCACTTTTACCATTAAATTTTGGAAGAATTTTCAAATAATTGTTTGGCATATCATGAAATTTTTTGGAAGAATAATGAATCCATACCTAGAAGCTACCTGAGGATTTATAGGAGGTGGAGGTGGTGGAATATTGCATCCTCCTCCTCCTCCTCCTACATCCATGATATGACTAGAATTAATTTTTTTGCTTCAAGAGAAATAGACTCTCTACTAGGAAATTTTGAATGAAAGATAGGATATGCCCTACTAACTCTTGGTTGAGGAGTTTTATTTTTCACAGGAGTTTCAAAAGGTTCTTTAAAGGAGTAATAAATTAAGGAACCCTCTATTCATAATACTCACTTACAAGAATTGAAATATTTTCAATGATATGAGTAATTGATGACAATGAACCACCTCATCATCTTCTATTTGCTTAAGAAATTATTCTTTCAGGATTTGAGTAAACTGAAATTTCTTTATAATTAGGATTCGACCTTGTATGTCTTCTTCTTTCTTCCATCTTCTCCAATGGATTCACCAAGTGAATTGTTAGGTTGTTATATTCTTTGCAGTGAAAGTTGAAGGTCGAGGTGGATTCACTGGGAAAATTAGAATTTGAAGTAATTGAAAGAAATTCGAAACGATCAACTGACAAGAGGTTGATATACAATCATGTGGAAACTGACTGAATACCAAATTAAGGTCGACTAGTAATCTAACTTGGTAGTCAAATGTAATAGAATATCGAGATTCATGGGATTTGTAGCCAATGATCTGCATGGATCTAAGATCACTTTTGGGCACCTTTATTTAGGGTTTTTCCTACTATAAAGCCTATAAATAAGGTTTTTTTTTTTATCCAGATGGATATCAGTGGCCACCCACCTTTTCCAACTGGCTCAAGACAGTTTTCTGACAATTTTGGCAATTTACTATTTTTAGCAGTTTTTAACTTCCAGGGCCATTTTGAGGGCCCAAATGAAGGTTTTTTGAGATCGAGGTTCTCAATGATAGTAAAAGGTATAATTGGGCCCCCAAAATGAATCTCATCGACAATACCTTTCCAAGGAGCTATCACACGCCTAAAACAGAGATCGTATGCAAACGTTACGACCCCGGAAAGTTGATGTACTCACTTACCCAAACGAGGCCCACATGACTTTTGGCGCTTCATCTCCTAGAGTTAGGTTCTTGGATGTCTAGGAATTTTGGAATTCTTGTTTATTGTAAAAAGGCCTTCAGAGCCTCATTGTAATCATCTCCTTGCGAATGTGAGTAGATGTCACATCTCTTCTTAGAGATAAGTTGTCACCATTCTAGGGAGTCTTTTACTCTGTATTTTTACAGTCTCTGTACATTTCTTTCATTAATAGAAATAATGTATTACTGTATATCTGTGTTTATGGTTGCATATCTGATACATTCATGTTATATAATTGAATATCTGTGATATCTCTATTCATTTCTTTATTATATCTCCGCTCACATTTCGTGCCGAAAATAATCTGGATCAGTGGTATCAGAGTAGGCTGCTCTTGTTTGTTTTTTCAGTGCATGTCCCTGACGAGGTTCAAGTATAGAAAGTTGGGTCTCAAGCTTGTCTCTCTTGAATAAAATCACTCTCGTACACCCAAGAAACCCTCAATGGTAGAAGAAAAGAAAAATGACGGAGTAGACGATCCTATCAATCTGTTGCTTGAGCAAGCTCTCACGTGACAGAGGGATGCAATGATGGAGAATTTTTCCCACATCCTTCAATGCCTGGCGATAGAATCAAGCACATATTCATCAAGCGGCCACTTTGGAGGCACCTCACCTTGCAAGGTACAAGTTAATTTTGATATTCTTGTATTTGAAGGATAGATAGATGCAGAAGCCCTAGAAAAATGGTTAACTCTGCTAGAAGGTTATTTCTCTGTTCATAATTTTTTCAACAAAGAAAAGATCACATTCGCACTTCTTAAATCTCTCCCTCATGTCAAACATTGGTGAGAAACTTACTGGGAGAAAAGTTCCACAGAGGAGTCTGGAATATATGGGGTTGATCCCACTTGGGATTTTTTTTTGGATGCGGTAAAGGAACAGTATTACCCTGTTGGTAACTATGAGGACCAGTACATGAGATGGAACACACTACGGCAAGAGAGGGTCCAAGCAGTTCCAGATTTCACCAATACCTTCCATACGATGTGCACCAAGCTAGGTATCAAAGACTCCAAGCAACATTTGGTTCTGAAATACCGTGGGGCTCTACACAGATACATCCAGACTGAAATGGATTTTCTGGACATCTCATCACTCGATGTTTCTTATCGATATGCTGTTAAAATCGAGCATAAATTTAAGCACCAGAACAAACAGAAGTTTGAGTATGCAAATATACAACAATCGAAGTATGATAAAGATGACCTTAATAAACAATCTCCCGAAAACCAGTCCAAGACACGAGAAAAGAAGGGTCAGGGGAAGACAAAGAAGGACACCGAAAAATGGTGCGAGTTCCACAAAATCCCCTGGCACAACATCGATGAATGTCGCTCAAAACAATCATTGGTGGTTGAGATCAAAGACAAAGATTCGAACCCTGATTCAGAATCTGATTATGAAAATAATGGTAAAGGATAGATCATTGACGCAGACCCCACTGCTATTGTCGTGACCACAACAATTCAACTAGAAGAACCAACAGATCCTGAAGAGGGGGAATGTCTTTTTCATTCACAGATGTGGGTTAAGGGGACCCCACTTCATTTTATTGTTGATAGTGGAAGCCAGAAGAACCTCATCTCAGCAAAGGTCGTCAAACAATTGGGACTGTCGACAACACCACACCCGCAGCCATACAACATTGGGTGGCTTCGCCAAGGATGAGATCTTTGTGTCAGCCAATAATGTCGATTTTCATAGGGAATATAACCCTTCAAGGATGAGGTATTATGTGATGTTTCCCCACTGGATGTCTGTGATGTTCTCTTGGGCCAACCATATATGTGGAAGCGTCATGATGTTTATGAGTCTCAACCCCACAGTGTCATTGTTTCTTTGGGGGGTCATATCTATAGAATACTAGAGGTAGTTCCAACTAACATTCCACCTAAAATGTGCCTCAAGGTAGTATCTCATACTACAAAATTTATCTTCTTTACAATCTGTTCAAAAGGAGAACAGAAGGATATTGCAACCACTACAGCCTTGCCCAAAGCACCTTCTATCAAACAGAATAAAGTCAAAAAGGTTGCAGCAAAGCACAAATATTCCTTCTGTACATCATCCTCTCATGTAGCTTGACTTGTTTAATGGCCTCAACCTCAACAGGTTCGTGACAAACTTCCACAAACTGAGCAGGGCAACGTCTCCAACAAGGCAAGCAACTCACCAAGATGCAGATTCAGCAAACACTTTTCCCTCTCCCTCGGGACCTCAACGCAATGGATACCATTTCTTCATAAGGAGAGAGGATTGATCTAGATGGATATCGGTGGCCACCCACCTTTTCCAACTAGCTCAAGACAGTTTTCTGACAATTTTGGCAATTTACTATTTTTAGCAGTTTTTAACTTCCGGGGCCATTTTGAGGGCCCAAATGAAGGTTTTTCAAGATCGAGGTTATAAATGATATCCAAAGGCATAATTGGGCCCCTTAAATGAATATCCTTGACAATATCTTTCCAACTAGCTATCACACACCTAAAACGAAGATCGTATGCAAAAGTTACGACCCCAGAAAGTTGATGTACTCACTTACCCAAACGAGGCCCACATGAATTTTGGCGCTTCATCTCCTAGGGTTAGGTTTTTGGATGTCTAATAATTTTGGCATTCCTGTTTATTGTAAAAATGCCTTCAAAGCCTTATTGTAATCATCTTCTTGCAAATGCGAGTAGCCATCACATCTCTTCTCAGAGATAAGCTGCCACCATTCTAGTGAGTCTTTCACTCTGTATTTTTACAGTCTCTGTACATTTCTTTCATTAATAGCAATCATGTATTAATATATATATGTGTTTATGGTTGCATATCTGATACATTCATGTTATATTATTGAATATCTGTGATATCTTTGTTCATTTATTTATTATATTTCCGCTCGCATTTCGTGCCGAAAATAATCTAGGTCAGTGGTATCAGAGCAGGTTGCTCTTGATCGTTTTTTTAGTGCATGTCCCCGACGAGGTCCAATCATAGAAATTTGGGTCTTGAGCTTGTCTCTCTTGAATACAATCGCTCTCGCACACCCAAGAAACCCTCAATGGCGGAAGAAAAGAAAAACAACGGAGCAGACGATCCTATCAATTTGTTGCTTGAGCAAGCTCTCACACGACAGAGGGACGAAATGATGGAGAATTTTTCCCACATCCTTCAACGTCTGCCAATAGCATCAGGCGCATATTCATCAAGTGGCCACTTTGGAGGCACCTCGCCTTTCAAGGTACAAGTTAATTTTGATATTCCTGTATTTGAAGGACAGATAGATGCAGAAGCCCTAGAAAAATGGTTAACTCTGCTAGAAGGTTATTTCTATGTTCACAATTTTTTTGACAAAGAAAAGATCACCTTCGCACTCCTTAAATCTCTCCCCAATGTCAAACATTGGTGGGAAACTTACTGGGAGAAAATTTCCACAGAGGAGTCTGGAATATATGGGGTCGATCCCACTTGGGATTTTTTTGTGGATGCGGTAAAGGAACAGTATTACCATGTTGGAAACTATGAGGACTAGTACATGAGATGGACCACACTGCAGCAAGAGAGGGGCCAAGCAATTCTGGAGTTCACCAATACCTTCCATACCTTGCGCACCAAGCTGGGTATCAAAGACTCCGAGTGACATTTGGTTCTGAAATACTTTGGGGCTCTCCACAGATACATCCAAACTGAAATGGATTTTCTGGACATCTCATCACTCGGTGTTTCTTATTGATATGTTGTTAAAATCGAGAAGAAATTTAAGCACCAAAACAAATGGGAGTTCGAGTATGCAAATCCGCAACAACCGAAGTATGAAAAAGACGGCCCTAACAAATAGTCTCCTGAAAACCAGTCCAAGACACAGGAAAAGAAGGGCCAGGGGAAGACAACGAAGCACACCAGAAAATGGTGCGAGTTCCACAAAAGCCTCTGAAAAAACACTGATGAATGTCACTCAAAACAATCATTGGTGGCTAAGATCAAAGACAAAGAGTTGAACCTTGATTCAGAATTTGATTCTAAAAATAATGGTAAAGGAAAGATCATTGACGCAGACTCCACTGCTATTGTTGCGACTACAGTAACTCAACCAGAAGAACCAACATATCCTGAAGAGGGGGAGCACCTTTTTCATTCATATATGTGGGTGAAGAGGACCCCGCTGCATTTTATTGTTGATAGAGGAAGCTAAAAGAACCTCATCTCAGCAGAGGTCGTCAAACAATTGGGATTGTCAACAACACCACACTCGCAACCATACAACATCAAGTGTCTTCGCCAAGGATTGTCATACGGAATCCAACCCTTCAAGGATGAGGTATTATGTGATGTTTCCCCACTGGATGTCTATGATGTTCTCTTGGGCCAACCATATATGTGGAAGCGTCATGCTGTTTATGAGTCTCAACCCTGCAGTGTCATTGCTTCTTTGGGGGGTCATCTCTACAGAATACCAGAGGTAGTTCCAACTACTGTTCCACCTAAAAAGTGCCACAAGTAGTATTTCATACTGCAAAAATTAGCTTCTTCACAATCTGTTCAAAAGGAAAACAAAAGGACACTACAACCACTACAGCCTCGCCCCAAGCACCTTCTATCAAATAGAAGCAAGTCGACAAGGTTGCATAAAAGCACAAATATTCCTTCTGCACATCATCCTCTCATGTAGCCTGACTTGTTGAATGGCCTCAGCCTCAACAATTTTGTGACAAACTTCCACAAACTGAGCAACGCGACGTCTCCAACAAGGCAAGCAGCTCACCAAGATGCAGATTCATCAAATGCTTTTCCCTCTCCCCTATGACCTCAACGTAATGGAGACCATTTCTTCCTAAGGAGGGAGGATTTGTCTAGATAGATATCGGTGGCCACCCACCTTTTCCAAATGGCTCAAGACAGTTTTCTGACAATTTTGGCAATTTACTATTTTTAGCAGTTTTTAACTTTCTGGGCCATTTTGAGGGCCCAAATGAAGGTTTTTTGAGATAGAGGTTCTCAATGATATCTAAATGAATTATTGTGCCCCCAAAATGAATCTCCTCTAAAATACCTTTCCAACAAGTTATCACACGCCTAAAACGGAGATCGTATGCAAAAGTTACGACCCCGAGAAGTTGATGTACTCACTTACCCAAATGGGTCCCACATGACTTTTGGTGCTTCATCTCCTAGTGTTAGGTTTTTCGATGTCTAGGAATTTTTTCATTCCTGTTTATTGTAAAAATGTCTTCAGAGCCTCATTGTAATCATCTTCTTGCGAATGCAAGTAGCCGTCACATCTCTTCTCAGAGATAAGTTGCCACCATTCTAGTAAGTCTTTCACTCTGTATTTTTACAGTCTCTGTACATTTATTTCATTAATAGAAATTGTGTATTACTATATATCTATGTTTATGGTTGCATCTCTAATACAATCATGTTATATTATTGAATATATGCGAAATCTCTGTTCATTTCTTTATTATATCTTCGCTCGCATTTCATGCCAAAAATAATCCGGATCAGTTGTAATGTTGAAAAAGATAATTGTAGAATATATAATATTTATAGAAATTATTTTATAGGATGTTGGTCATGTAGATGCAAGCCAAATTGGCTACAAGGTTGTTCTTGTGAAAAGAAATAACGTATGATGTCGATTGTGTCTTAGGTGTAGACCAAGGTTAGGCATGTAACCTTTTATTATGAATGAATAAGACAACAAGAGAGTAAGATGCTCAATGGATGTTGGTTTTCCCATTTGGTTTTCTAGGGTAAAATATTTATGTACTGTGTATTTGCTTTGTCATATGTTTTATAGCTTAAATATTTCTTCCTCTCTTCTACTAGGTTTGGCATGGAAGTGTTTTATTTTCCTAACATGTGGTATCATAGCTTGGTTTAACAACCTTAGATCTAATATAAACCCTAGGTCCAGTAAGAGTCATAAGTCAAATATATTTAAATTTGTTCTTAAGGAATGGAAAGTAGCTCAAGAATAGAGATCGAAAAATTCAATGGCCATAATTTTGAGCTTTGGAAACTTAAAATTGAAGATCTCCTTGTAGATTGAGAATAATGGAAAACAATCCATCCAGGTACCATTCTGACATGTATGTTGAGGGAAGAATGGGAGAAAGAGAGAATGGAAAGGAGTACAATTTGACTTTGTCTTGCATATTTAATGTTGTTGATAGTCTTAGGTGAATATTCAAACAAGAAACTGTGGGAAAAGTTGGGAATCTTGTACCAATTGAAATCCTGGGTAAATAAGTTGTTCCTTAGAAAGAAATTATATCTTCTGAGGATGAGTGAGAAAAATTTGGTGACTAAGCATTTAAATGCGTTTAGTACCATAATAAGTCAATTATATTTTGTGGATATCAAGATCACACAGGAGGAGAAATGTATTATCCTATTATGTTCTTTTTCAGACTCTTGGGATAGCTTAGTTATGGCTATAGAAATTAATTCAAACTCATTATCACTAGAAGATTTGGTTTAATATCTATTGTCAGGAGAAAAGAGAAGGAAGAACATAGAAGGATTGAACAAAGATGAATTAGTGGCGAGAGGTCGACTGTTTGACAGAGATAAAGGAAAATTCTACAGTACAAAGTCTAAGTCAAAGGATAAATATAAATCCCATGTTAAGTCAATAAGAATATAATGGAAATGTGGTAAAGTTGGGCATTACAAAAGGGACTGCAAGTCTAAGGCAATGGAAATCAATACAGGGTCAGATGAGAAGTAGTCGACTGAGAGAAAGACGACTTCAGATAAGGGAGGTGATATGTACCTGGACCAATACACATCTGGATGAAGATGCTTGTTTTAACAATTCATGAACGTCCTATCATATGACACCACACAGAGAACGGTTATGCGAATATGAACGATATGAAGGAGGTGATTTTTTCTTGGGGGATGAATTGACCACCAAAATTATTGGATGGGGAAGAGTCTGACTTATACTGCGGGATGGGAGGAGTATAACCCTTCCAAGTGTGCTACATATTCCAAGTTTGGAAAGAAACTTGATATATTTCAGTAAGATGAGTGATGCAGGAGTGCACACTCTATTTCAGAAGGATATGTGCAAGATGGTCATAGGTGTGATGGTATTAATGAAAGGAGTTTGGATTGGAACCCTATAAAATTTACTAGGGAATGCCAACTTGATTAATTGCAACAACATTGTTGTTCTTGAAGTCAAATCAACCTCAACTTGACTCAACTCAACTCAGGTTGAGTCGATTCAAACCGACTCGACAAGTCTTCATCAAGTTGACCCTACCATGCTATGGCATAAGAGTATGGGGCACATTGGAGAAAAAGGACTTCGAGCTATGCATAACAAAGGTATTGTCAAAGACTTTCCTAAATTTAATTTGGAAGTTGAGTTTTTTGAACATTATATATATGGAAAAATAATTCGGGCGAGGTTCTCATATGGAGCGACAAGGGAAAAGGTGATTCTAGAATTGGTTCATAGTGATGTGTTCTCCCCTGCTTTAGTGCCTTCACTTGGTGGATCCTTGTATTAAGTCTCCTTCATAGATGATTTTTTCCAGGAAGACATGGATATATTTACTGAGGAATAAATCATAATTTTTTGATAAATTCAAAGAGTTTAAGTATCTTGTAGAAAACTAGAAAGATAAGAATATTAAGGTGCTGAGAACTGACAATGGTGGTGAATTTTGTGGAAAATAATTTGAACAGTTATGCAAGAAGTGTGGCATAGAATGCCAAAATACCACACCATATACCCCACACAAAAATGGATTTTTTGAGAGAATGAAAAGAACTTTGATGGACAAGGCAAGGAGCATGCTCAGTGGTGTTGGGCTCACACAAGAATTCTTAGCGCAGAGGCAGTCAATATTGCAAAATATCTGGTGAATATGTCTCCTTTGGCACTAGTCGACATGAATCCACATGAGTTATGGCATGGTAAGAAGCCTTTAGTTTTACATCTCAAATTATTTGGTTGTGATGCATTTCTACATGTTCCCGAGGAAAAGAGGAGCAAGCTGGACAAAGGGCAGTCAAGTGTATTTTCATTGGATACAAAGAAGGAATAAAAGGATATAAGCTATGGGATCCTTCATCAAGGAAAACAATGTACAATTGAGATGTGTTCTTCGAAGAAGTCAAAAGGAAGTTCAAGTCTGAAGAGATGGTTCAAACAAAGAATAATCTAGAGAAGGTGAGGTTTGAACTGAGGAACGAAGAAGATGATTCATATGAGTCAATTGAATTAGATGAAGAGGTGGAAAAACCAACCCCAATTGTAAGGAGGTATAAAAGAGAAAGAAAAATAGTTGAAAGGTATAGTCCAACTGACTTCCATTCTGCATTTGTGTTAACTACCACTGATGAGGAGCCCAAGTCGGTCAGGGAGGTAGTCCACTTGACAAAGGGTAGACTCTGGAAGGACACTATGGTCGAAGAGATGGAATCCTTTCACAAGAATGAGATGTGATATTTAGTCCAATTACCTATTGGATCAAATCTCGTCGATATTAAGTGGGTATTCAAGAAGAATATGAATGCAACGGGTCAAGTCGAGAAATTCAAATCTCAACTAGTAGAGAAAGGATATTCCCAAGTCGTAGGAGTCGACTTGAGTGAGATATTTTCCCCTATTGAAAAATAAAATTCCATTAGATTACTAATGTCTCTTGCTACTATATTTGATCTAGAAATAGAACATATGGATGTGAAGACAACATTCCTACATGGGGACTTAGAAGAAGAAATCTACATGAAACAACCTGAAGGATTTGTAGTAAGGGGTAAGAAAGATTCAGTGTGCAATTTGAAAAGATCCCTTTATGGTTTAAAGCAATCACTAAGGATGTGGTACCAAACGTTCGGCATGTAAATCCTTAGTTTGGAATTTGTGAGAAGCAAAGTGGATCAATGTATATACTCTAAGGAAGAAGGTGGGCATTTCATATATGTAGCAGTGTATTTCAATGAAATGTTGTTGATCTGAAACAACGTGAACGCAATAAAGGAGGTGAAGAAGAAGATATCCTCCAAGATTGACATGAAGGATATTGGTGTAGTGAAATGCATTCTGGGAATGGAGATAAAAATATAACGAGAAGCTAGGCATCTCTAGTTGAGCCAAAGAAGTATATTGAAATAGTTTTGAAACATTTCAACATTCAGGATTGAAAAATTGTAAGGCTGTCAATTCTTGTGGGAGTAGGGCTAACTATTGAACAATGTCCAAAGATACAAGAAGAAATAGATGATATGGCACATGCTCCCTATGCAATTGTTGTTGGGATTCTAATGTATGTGATGGTATACACTCAATCATACATTTCCCATACAGTGGGAGTGTAATATCCCTAAGGCCACACCCAATTGTAATGTAAATGAAAATGTACTTAAGATGGTGAGCTATTTTGATATCATTTTGTATGCACATTTCATGGCATAGTGCGCGCATGTACTGTGCAGTAAAATGAGGAAGTGTGCACATTCCTGGATACCACACACAGCAACTTGAGTGCGCACGATATTGAGGCCAGGGAGCATTTGTGTATATGTTGTGTTTTATAAGCTGGTGAGCCTGCTATTATAAGCTAAGGGGCTTATGTTTGGATTAGGCTAGAGAGCCTAGATGTTAAAGGCCGGTGCGCCTATTTTTTTATATATGTCTCATCATTAATATAAAATACATCGATGCATGTAGACCGACCATGATAAAAGAGATGGGGGACTAAAATACACTGGTTAGGGAAAGGGAAGGGCCTAAAAGTTAAGGAAAAGGGGCTAAGCTAGGGGGCTTAATCCAAAAAGGAACATTATATTAATATTTCTTAAATCACAAAGTATGGATAATTATTTTATCCTAAGTTCTAAAGTTGGGGACAAGTGGGAAAAGTAGTTCCCAACATGATAAATGTCAAGTTGGGGACATGCATACATATTCTTTGGACTTAGTTCATTTCCTATCATCTTTTCCATCATTTCTCCCATCATTCAGCCATCCATTCAATCATCCATGAGCATGCACACACCCATTGATCTATCTTTCATATCTTCATGACTATACATGAACCTGTATCCATAGCCATTTTTGTGTCGGTGTATTTGGTTAGCTTGGGAGATGGACTAAATAAGCAGGTTGTCAAGCCCATGGGATATTGAAGAGGTGGGTTGTCAGTCCTGTGAGCAATTCTCTAGGTGAGAGAATTGTTGGGGATTGATTTCCTGAAGGTGTTGAACTACAACTATAGTGCTCTGAGACTTCCCGTCCGGCCCATTGTTGAAGCTCGGAAAGGAAGTGGGGCAGTCGAAGGACTATTGAGTAGAGAAGAGGAACACTTCCTAGGTGGGATAGGCATGTGGGGAATGAGGGACTGTAGGTAGTTAGTTTGAGTTGGCACCAGAGATGGAGTCTTTCCTGCTGTCTACAAGCCTTTAGCCTGGTTAGGAATCCCTTTATCCAAGTGGAGTTTAGTCCTAGCTCAGGGGTGACTCACTGTTGAGAGTGATGAACAGTGTGGTCTAAGGTTGGGAGGTTTGTGGAAGGTCTGAACGCAGTTGGTGACAATCTTACCAAGATAAGTGCCAATTTTTTGATAAATTTACATGTTGCATTGTTACTTACGTGCTTATTTTGATGGGTTATCATATGTGCGATTATAACTGTGTTTATTTTTATGGGTATTTCCTGTACATGTTGCATGTATATGTTTACGGTAATTTCAGTGTGAATCCGTGCATTTATGAAATGTATTTGTCTGTTTACTTTTTATCCGTAAATATTCCACGAGAGTTCTATGTGCATATGTTTTAATTGCATGCAGTTCGAAAAATTTATGTGGCATAGCTTAGTTGGTTGCTAGGTATGTTACAGTATGTTCAGGAGAGAGAACGAAAGCATTCTCTGGTGTAGCATGGCCCGACATAGATGGTCGGGGACGTTACAATATGGTATCAGAGCTTCATTTTTCAACACTGAGCCTGGATGGGCTGAGAAAGTTGAGTTGAAGCGAAATGTCACAGAGGATTTATTACGAAGTGGCCAAATTTCAGTTTGTAGAGCGTCCATGGTAAAAAGTAACAGCAACTGAGCAGAATTGGGGAAAATCCCCAATTTCTGTTGTTAAATTCATGAGAAAATCGAGAAATTTGGCCAAGTGGTGAGATATTACTAGTTTAATATATATTCTAACAAATTTAGACCTGGAATTGGTCGAATTAGAAGTCACAGTGAACCCATGATAGATTGAGCGAATTTAGTAATTAAAATTCTCAATTCGTGAATTGGTTTTGGGTAAATTCATTCCAGAAATGTCAACCCACAATGATTTACTGTTGCAGAGGTTGATTTGGTGTTATCGGGGTGAAATTGAACAAATTTCATGGTTGTGAAATGTCTATGGTAAATTGGGGAAAACGTTAAGCAAAAGCCCCAATTTCTGCAACGGAATTCATGAGGAATTGATGTGCATAAAAATGAATGTGCATAGGTGGGCACACTAAAAATGCATGATGCGCAATAAAAGTTGGTGATAGGTAAAATTCGACACTGCGCAACATGATATTGGCGTGCTGGTGCGCACGCTAAATTTTGGCGTCGCGCAGAAAAATGTTTGTGTGTGGGTGCGTGCGCTAAATTTAGCATTGTGTGGTGTGCACACACATAATAATGACATGTGTGGTGTGCGCAGTGTTGGAAAAGTGCAAAGGAGTTTTTTTGGTGCACGTGCAATGTGGGTATATGTTGTCGTGCAACAATTTAGTTAGTGGTGCGCAGTGGAGACGTACTAAAATCTGGCATGGTGCAGTGCATAGAGTATAATGCATGCGGAATATCAGCGTGCGATACAAAAACTGCATGCAATAGGTAATAGTGAAAGAACCAAAACTGTGTGCGGTGAATATTTGTGTCTGACACAAAAGTAGTGTGCAATTATTGGTGCAACAAAGAAGTGATAAACAATGGTTTTAAAGTGTGTGAAGAACAATTTACCTTGCGTTGTTGTTGTCATGGTGAATATGGGTTGACATGTTGAAATTTTTGCGCGCGAAGTTGTTTGAAGGGTGAACAACAACAGAAAACCAGTGATTTTCTGCGACGTTTTATATCATTTGAATGTCATCTTTTTGCAATGCATTGTTGAGGCCCTTAAGATCATTTTTAGCAACGCAAAAACAATGAGAATAGAGTGTGCCAAGGCACACTATGTTTCTGTAGCTCAGATAAAAGATCCTTGTTGGTGTATAAATATGTTCAATATATATATTACACTCATTTAAATGTTAATCCGGGATTTGTAATCAAAAGAGTTGTTACACTATATGTGCTGAGAACAGGTAACCTACCTAAGTCTGTTGCATATAGGAAATAATAATAACATAAAAACTATTTTTCTAATATTTCTAAATACTTCAAACACCCTCGAAGTTAGAAGAGAAAACTGATAATGAAATTTCTTCCCACAAGCAGCCAAAAAAGATTCTACCCTAGAGAAACAAGTCTATTCATTCCAGACTCATGAATTAAATAGATGAATTTGAGAAACTTGTCTCATGTAACAACCAAAACAGTAAATAGAAATCAACTTCAACCATTCTCGAAACCAAAATCAATTCCTGCTTTATGCAATTCAAACAAACCAGTACAAGGAATATTTAGTATAACTGAGAGACTTCATTATAGAGCATGAAGATGAGGTATAAAGTCTTTTGGTTCCTTGATGTACTAAATCTACTACAATCATAAACTCAAGATATCAGTCCCATGCTTCAAATAATTAAATGGCCATCTCCAACATTTGAAAATGAAATATGTATTCGATCTAGCACCTAATTATTCACAGCAATCCAGAAACGATTAACTCAATGTTTAACTCTGAAAATAAATTAAAGATCATTAACACACACTCACACAATAAAACATATACAGGGAGGTTTACCTTGGTTGGGGCGGTGGGCCCTTACCGAACCAACAAGGAACCTCTTAAGAAAGTAATGGACTAAATATTTTCACTCACATTCAGGAATTGACATAAGAGATCTTTTGCATTAATTCAACTGGTGAATTGGATCAACAATTCTTTACTTCATACATAGGAATGATATGCATTATCTGGTTCTGACAATAGACTTCATTACATTCCTTATATTCCACACACATTATCACCTATACACCATTCCTTATATAAGGTAAGTTGATACTATCAATATCATTAAATAGTTTAAGAGATTTTACAATTGATATTTACATCGAATTTCTAGGCATCGACTCCATCCTCATGACACGAAGTGCATGAGCAATGGAGTCTCTCATAATCTGGAAAACTAATTTCGGATCTTCTGTTCAATTGCCTTCTCAAAATCTTCACCATCATACTGGTCCAACTGGTGCATTCTGGAAATAGAGGTTTTGGTACCGGAATACACAAAGTCGTGAATCTGAGTACCAAATGAGTGTGGAGCAGATAGTACCAGAATAGCGCATGACTTGGAACCAGAATAGATTTGGAGTAGATGGTACTAGATCAAAGATGTTGTGGGTTCCAGAATGGATTTGGTATCGGATTGCACGATGACTGGTAGTACTAGAATGGCGCAAGTACCGGATAGGCTGCTCATGAGTCAAACCATTAAGACTATACAAAATAAAACACTTTAATTGAATCATTTCAAGAAAGTTAAACAAACATGCTTCAAATCATCAATTACCTCTGGTGAACATGAAAAAGGTTATTAGGTATGTGTTTGAGAGGAAATATTCATGTATAGGCTTATAACATATGCAAAAAGGCTCGAATACAAGGTAATATATGGTATTATACATGCCAAAATAGAGACTCAACATTTCCCCCATGTTGAAAGTGTTGCATGTCCTCATGCAACGTTATCAAAAACTGATACCCAAAAAAACTTTTTGAAAAACTGGATCTTCCTCTGTCATTTCTCAGGTTGCAAGACGTTAAAACCAAAAACCTCACTTCTCAATTCCTTCTTAATTACCCTAGTGTACTAGATCAATCGCAAGACCTTGTTGAGTTTGGTAGAGACCTTTGCATGTTGTTCTTTCAATTGTGCATTTTTTGCCTTGATATGTCTGTCCAATACTTTGTATTCCTCAAATTATTGCTTCAACCTCTCAATATTTGCTATCAATCTTTGTTTGTTCAAAGACTTGTCTGGACTAGATGTGGTTGACTCCTTAGTTATCTCTTCTCGGGCTTATTTTTCTTTCCTCAAACCCCTCAAAGTCTCTGTTACCAATCCTTTTGTCTTTCTTACTGTTACCAACCCTTCTTCTTCATTCACTGTAGCTCCACAACCACTTCCTTTCTCTGGAGAACTCAGAATATCCATGGGTTCCTTTTGAAGAGATGATATATTTGGAACTATCATCTGCTTGGCCATGCTTCTGGTAGTCCTCTGTATGGGGAGCAAGGCCTCTTTAGACTTGCTGACAGGGGTAGTAATTTCTTCAAATAACTTCCTCTTCTTTATTTTAATAATAGTGGTGGGTCTGGTCACTTGTTTCTCTTGTTCCATTTTGACTTTCATCTTGAGGTCTTGAGTTGTGAATTCTAGAGTCTGCTTCTATTGGTCAGCCCTTGTTTCTATCCCGGAAGATTGAGGTGTAGGTTCTATAATTTGTTCCTTCTCCCTTTTGAGCTTCTTTTTATTTCTGCTTGTCACCTTAGCAGCTTCTTTCAATTCATCAACCAATTTCTGGGAAGACCGAGTAACTTCAAGAGTATTTTTCAATTCTTTAGGGGATTTCGAAGGGGGTTTGATAGTTGCCTCATGTAAAATCTCTTGTTGATCTGTCTCCTCCTTCTTTCATTTCTTACTCTGTGATGTTTGATCTTTAGGATGTAGGATTGAGCTAGATGCTTTAAGCTGTGTAGACTTTCTCTTGTTTTGTAAGTTGAGATCAGGGGTATTCTCTACTTGGCTGGATGGTTCTAATGACACCTCCATGATTTCTTTAGGAACGTTGTCTGATCGACCTCCTAGCTCAGAGTCTTCATTTTTATCCTTTTGAATCGAGGTAGGACTTATTTTATGGGATTGGGTGGCTTTCCTCTTCCTTGATATAGTAGGTTCCCCTATGACAGATTTTTTTGTCACTGATTTCTCAATGGGCTAAGATGAGTTGGGCATAACAGTGCCTTCTTTATCTCCTTATGTCGTCCTTCTGTCTTTCTTTGCCTTTTTTCTTAAACCCTCATTGTGTCTCCCTACCTCCTGTATCTCAACAGATTTGGATATTTTTTCTTGAGCGAAGTTCTATTGGAGTAATTGCTTCCAACTACCACCTTGTGTCCTTAAAGCATGAACGATCAAAAGTTTGATTAAACCATGGTGATGAAGGCTAGTTTTAGGCTTCTTGGAAATTGACCTCACTCCTCTCGCCATCTTCTTTAAACTCATCCATAGGAAGTGGGGAAAATCAATTCGTGGTCCTCCCTCGAAATGTGATAAAAGCTTCAAATGATAAATGAAGGTCATTGCATACCTTCCTTCACAGGTAAAGAATTTTTGTATACTTATAAGCATCGTCCAATATTCCTCCTTGACATAGATTCGAGGGACACCCTTGGTCCAATCGGGGTCTTGGTGTTATGTCTTGAGAAATTTCTGACAAAGTTTCTTGTCGACGATCACTCTCTTAAAGTATTTTTCCCCGATCATTGGGAGACCCGTAGCTTCTTCTATAGTGGATTATGTAATTGTTAGCTTCATGTCTCCAAACTGCTTACTTTCTCCATCATATGTTTGTGAGAAGGCAAGATAAATTCCCTCATGATGTCCTTTAAAATTTTCCAAGAATGTCGCCCATCTTGCATGTTCATATTTTTCTTTGCAAGCCTGATATTATGTTGTTTCCCTATACAATTGAAATATGGGCTCATGCCTGTCGACCCCCATGATAGCCTAAACAATTTTCTTGGGCGGATGAGGCATGGACAGAGGGTCAAGGATTGAGTACCAGATAAACGTAGACTATGATAGAGTACCGGACGGGGAAAAATATGCAAGGGATATGAAGGCACAGGATGTCTGTAGATGGTGTGACAACAACAGTAAATAACGCTCATCTGGATGGAAAATCCATCCAGAATAGCATTTATAAATGAAAGTGTAAATTGCAATGGTCACATAGATAGTCATGATGATATGGTGAGGCAAGTCAGATCCTCTAACGACTTACGGACTCATGGAAAATTGACATAAGACTATATTCATGGAAAGGTGTGGCCGTTATGCTCAGGACTTGTGAGTGTAAAATCGGCTGGGATCATTATTTGATATGCTTAGAGATGTGGTTTGTGTCACTTCATATAGTATGGGAGAAAATCATAAGTTTATGAGGTTTATTTACCAGATAAATGTGTTTGTTTCGGTAAGGGACATAATGACCTTGCACTCTTAATACTCAGGGAATAAGGACATCTTCTTCTTTTGGAAATGTGGTCGAGGATTTTATAAAAGTTTGTGAGAGGTAATATGTCATGATCAGAGAGAAACCATATGTTTTAAATGCATATTTAGTCTAATTCCTTCTAATAAAACGAAAAGAAATGGTGAATCTGTATGTCCTAGCGCTAATAATTGAGCAGCAACTTGGAAGTATGATGAGAGTTACCAATCGCATCCTTACTAGTACCAGATCATCGGTGTGCAGAGTTCAAATTAGTACGAGATCATCTAAGTACCATATTACCTGAGTGTGTTTTTCTGAGTACCTGATCACGTATGTATAAAGTTTGTAACTAGTACCGGAATAGCACAGGGTTCCTTCTTTAATACCGGATGGGGTTTAGTACCAGATAAGCATAGCAAGATGATTTAGCAAAGTGATGACCATTAGTACCGGATAAGAAAGAGGTGCTTAAAATATTTTTGACACAGATTTTGGTGGCAGTGATTTGTGGAAACAACTGGTGTTTTGTGATCATATTCGATTAAAAAAAACCTTGTAGTTACCAAAACTTACGAGTTCTGAGTTTGTAGAGGAATAATGCAAGAGACCTTTGTAATAGGAGGGTATTATGGAATGACCGGCTGTTGATATTATAGAACCCTTTTCTTTTGGAACCAAGGTGATCACAGCTCTTGTTAGCATTTCCTCTTTTATTACAAAAATAACAATAATAATCCTAACTACTACTTTTCTGTGGATTTTTATCGAGCCCGGATTAGTTAATGCTCGCCAATATTTTCAATTTTACAAAGTCTGGAAAACTTAAAGGAAACTCTCTATACTATCCCATGGATTTTTATCGAGCCCAGGCCAGTTCCTTCTCGCCGGTGTTTTCAATTTTAAAGAGTCTGAAAAACTTAAAGGAAACTCTTTATACTATCCCGTGGATTTTTCTCGAGCCCGGGATCAGTTCCTGCTCGCCGATGTTTTCAATTTTAAGGAGTCTGAAAAACTTAAAGAAGACTCCATTTGGTAAATTCCCTTCCTTATTCGATTATCTACATGGGAACACAACCAACTTTTGTTTTGTTTTTGTTAGTTATATCAGAAAAATAAAAGAGAAATTTTATCTAATGATGCACATATGTACATAAGATGAATTTACAAAATTGAACTTACTGTGGTAGGTCAGCAGGAGGAGAAACCCTCTTGCTTACCAGTTGCATTTCGAAACTCTGAAGAACATTTTTGACAAAATCCTCTTTTGACAGAGGCTTATGATAAACCTTCAGATGATGCCCATTTATGACAAAGGAAGTATGATTCTCATCAATGGTATTCATTTTTACTGAACCATTTTCATAAACTGTATCAACCTCATAAGGTCCCAACCATCTAGTATACAACTTACCTTTAAAATTTTTGAATCTACTATCATATAGAAGGGCCAAATCTCCTAACTGAAAGGACTTATTTAATATGTAATTGTTGTGCCATTTGGTCCTTTGTAGAGAATCATGTCTTATCTCATCAAGCTCATTTAATTGTAATAGCCTTTTTTTTTTAGCTTCGTTCAGATCCATCCCTATTTGCATGGCAGTTCTGAAGGTTTTTACCTGAAATTATATGGGCAGTAGTACCTGCTTCCCGAACACCAACTCATAAAGTGTATGGCCTGGTGTATTCCTCCAAGCTATCCTATAGGACCACAAGGCCTCAAGAAACCTACCAGCCCAGTCTTTGTGATGCAGTTGAATAGTCTTAGTGAGGATGGCCTTTATCACTTTGTTGGTTGATTCCACTTGGCCATTGTCTTGGGGGTGATAGGGAGAAGACTTTCAGTGTTTGATCCTATACTGTTCAGTAAGAGCCTTGACCAAATTTGAGGTGAATTGTGTCCCTTGGTCAGTGACTATTTCCCAAGGTACCCCGAAACAAGTGAAAATTTCCTCAAATAGAAAGTCTACAACAGATTGTTCATTGGCTGAATACAAAGCCTTGGCTTCTACCCATTTTGTTACATAGTCTGTGAAAACTAAGATGTAATTTTTCCTGCGGGACATGGGGTTGATAGGTCCTACAAAATCTAAGGCCCATTTTTCAAAGGGTTCGATCACTACTTGGGCTTGGAGTGGCATTTTGTTGACATTTATAGGTTTTCCCATTCTTTGGCAATCATTGTGGCTGGCCATGAATTTCTTTGCATATTTGAAGATGGTTGGCCAATAATAGACAAACTGTAGAATCTTGTAAGCTTTCCTTTTTTCAGCAAAATGGCCTCCACATGGGCCATCATGGCAAGCTTTGAAGATATCCTACATTTCATCTTCCTGAACACATCTTCTAATTACCAAATCATGTCTAGTTCGGTATAGGCTATCCTCATGCCACATATAATTGGCACTTAGTTGAATAATTCTTTGTTTTTATTTGGATGTCATACTTTGAGGCAACTTTCTGGTTACCAAATAGTTGGCTACATATGCATACCAAGGGGTGTAACTAGAAGTGGAAAATAAATTCTCATCTGGAAATTCATCATCTATTGGAGTACTGTCACCTGTATGAATAAGTCTAGATAAGAAATCAGCAACCAAATTATCTCTTCCAGACCTATCAATGATAGTGATATTGAATTCTACAAGAGCGCACCAACAAAACCCTAACTAGGGGTATACCCAGGGTTCAACGCTACAAGAGCACACCAACAAAACCCTAAATACCGGCCATTTAGGAAACACTTGCAAAGCAGATGAAGTCTCACCTGAAGTAGAGGCAAGGGTGGTTGCAGGACCCAAGTGTTTGCAACCTTAGCTAGGACACAGATCTGTGATTATACAACTTAGTAAATCACTTAGCACCATTATTTCTTTAACATGCAATCATTATCTACATCACTGATAAAATAGAGCCTCACAGTACTCATAGTAATCTACCATATATGAGCACTTAGCATAAGTAAAATAGGTCGGATGTAACTGATCAAACACTAAGCATATTCATGTATATTAGATTTAACATTCCATACATCATTAGCACTGAGCATCAGCAGATCTATCTAATCATCTCAAATAACTAAGAAAAGAAGATGTAAACACATTCAAAAAAGTGCCAAGCAAGATAACACAGTGATTATGTGGTTCACACCTCTCCTAGGGTGTAATGATCCCAAGCCATTATGCAAGGATCATCACTGTTTTGGTGTCTTTTTAAAAAAAAATCTGAGTGAGGTATTTCGTCAAACATTTTGTTGATCTACCCTTTAGATGTGTTTATATGTGTGTATGCAGCAAATAA
>JZKD02S1907299.1:98852-124417 GCA_000966675.3 Picea glauca | reverse complement strand
TGTTTCTCCTCCCAATTCTAATGAGCTATTACACTGAGAGGTTCCTCCAAGTAATGTGCCCAAAATGACCTCTTCAGTGAATTCCATTGACTTATAGCTCAAAATAGTCAAAATCTTGGAAATCGTCGGAACATAACGAAACCAAAGCCAACCTGTGCGGAATGGATCATAATGATGGAATATGATCATAAATGCAAGATGGACCCCACAATGCCTGTCAAATACCCCTGTACTCTCTATAGCATCCATCTGGCTACTCTGGTCATCATAAATCTCTGCCCTGTGATGATGTCCCAAAGTGGGGACATTACATAGGGCTATGTCCACCAACTCATCTTCTTGATTATATTCAATGAGTCATCTACATGCACAGAGCCATACAAACCCCACTCTGCATAGGATAGGAAATCTGCGCCCACCTCACCAGATCCTCCTTCCCCGAGTTAGGTTACAACACAAAATCTTCTACTCAATCTCTTACAATCACTTTCACTTAGCCTTGCAAGTCTCACACAGCATGCACAGAGCATATAGAACTATTACTTACACTTTGCACTTAGCTCATTGACCCTTTCCTACATCACCTAGGTATCTATTTATACATTACAAAATAGGCCTAAACATGGGTAAACCCATGGGCCGACATCCCTTTCTTGTTACATATTCCCAACAACCCAAAATGAGGCCCAAAATGGGGTCGAGATCCCGTGATCTCCACTTCATCTTGTGCTACTCCTTTGACAGGTTGTCAAAGTCCCAAAATAGGTCAACATGACAAAGAAACTCTTGAAACTTGGTCAAGGGCCAGCACCCCATTCAGGCTCCCCCATGCATGGTTGTCCCAATTACAGCAATGCACCCAAGCATGGGAATCCTTTGATCGCTCGTGCACTACGGGGGCCACTCTCACAAAATCCCTCTGTACTACCACCCGTATGGCCCTACCCAAAATAGAAATCCTAATTACTATGCAAGAGGATAGGACCACTAACCTATCTCTCGCAAACCCCGGATCGGCTAGCTCAAACTCTCAGAATCTCCAAATCTCCTCTCGAACCTCTCGTGATCTGTGAAGTGTGTTCAAGGTGATGCGAGGCGTAGCCTGGATTGCGATCTTAAGTTGGTTGTAATAAGTGTGGAAAATGGCATTAGACTACCATTTCTTGTTCATGTCATTGTAGTACCACAGGGTACTAAACTTCACGGCCAATGGCTCAAAGGGCTTGACATCCAGGAAGGTTACACCTTCCGACATCTCCCATGTGATGAAAGCGATTAATATAAGCAGCCAACTAAAATGGAACTTATACCCTTGGTCCTGCACTTCCCTGTAGTCTAGTTCTAGCTGGTTCACCAAGTATTTGGCCTAATTCATATGTAGGTCCTCCACTCACTTCCCTGCGAGGTCTACTACAAATTCGGTCACTTGGGTCAGTCGGTTCTTGCGAACTAGTTTTCCTGTGATCAGCTGATAGGTAAGGCACACTGCGTCACTCTGGATAGAGGCTACCTTGTAGCCTCGCATTCCCTTCTTGACATATCCATACGTATCCTTTATCTTCTGCACAAGAGCACGATCCACGGTCTTGTCGGGGTAAAAATCCTGTGGGTTGGGGCCCTGCATGCTTAGCCTTGTGATCTGATTGATCAAAGTCAGATCCACTATGATGCGGTAGTTCAACCATAAGTATCCTCCATGATAGTAGGATAGTAGCAACTTGACACACACACTCACTTCTTGATTCCTCCCAAAGTGAGGAATCTTCATTACATTAAGTAGGGTTGACTGCGTGAGGTTCTGGGTCCATGATTGAGTGATAATCTTGGAGTTCTTTCCTTTGGTTCGCATTAGATATTTATGAGGGGTGAGCATATTGTAAGTCTTCCTGTCGCCGAAGTTGAAGTCACTGAACTTCAACATGGTGAGATTATCCTGGTCGGCACAAACTGTGCGCACTTCTTTCGAAAGGTACGTAATGGTCAAAGAGTACCCAAATTCGTGGGGTACACTCTCACGAATGATGGCATCGCTTAGACGTGGTAGATAAGCAGGTAAAATGCACGGAATCAGTTTAGCATTCGCAAGATCATCTCTATCCTTACTTCTCTTTTCGTCGATTGGTCGGGATGGTCCGACTCAAGCATTCGATAGGGAGGATTGCACTCCTCATGTCGATGATTCCTATACACCTATAGACAGTCCTCTTCCTGACATGGTTCTTTCAGCCATTAAGTTGATCATAAATTCTGTCGCAGTTGCTTCTTCAGCAGTGAGCTCTTCATACATACGCACTCGGGATGGATATCTTGGGTTCTCAAAGTAACGTGGGCACTACAATAGGGTAGAAGGAAAAGGTGTAGTGATCACTGGGCAATCTTAATCAAGGCTGCGAGCTCAAATTCTCAATTAGCAAAAGTGTTCTCGTTGCATAGCATGGCGAGATAAATAGACAACTTTTGTAATCGATCGCTTTCAATGGATATGGAGGATTCATTAACTTTGTTCTTTCTGTTATAGCATGGTCCAATGGTCTGATACGAACCTTTATTTTTTTTCTATCCATTTGGAGAAGAAGTTGAACGGATATATCGGTCCCAACGTCTATATTGCTTTGTCATGGCAAAGTGCCATATGTCACTGTTTTGATATCCCGATAAAGCTCAAATTCTGTAATTTTTCTTTTTGCAAGGTCTCATCTAGAACCTCTTGTAATCTTTCAGTATTAGCGCTTTTCTTTCTTAACTTTCTAGCCTTCTTTCTAGTGATCTTCGTCTCGGTAATGCTTTTCTCATTCTGATTCTTTTCTTCTTTGGTCTTAGTTACTTCGCGTTGTTGAATTCTTTCCTAGGGTTTTTGGGTAATACTTATTATGTGCCTGGGGTAGGTAATTCAATCTCCTAGGGATCCTCTAGTGTTCTCTTAGCTTTGAAATCTAGGTCGCTAGTATTAAATATCTGTGATCTGCTCTTCTGTTCCTCAATCAAGTGTGCAATCATTCTGGTTATAAAGTCTTTTAACTCTTGCTTATTTTGTTCCAAAACTTCTTCTTCTTCCTTTCATCTAGCTTGATCTTTATCAATCCAAGGTTTTCCTATTATCATGGTAAACGGGGTGCTATATTCAACAAATTTAATAATCTCAAAGTCTTCTTTTGTCAAAATTCCATTGACAGTCATAGGTATTCGAGTGAGCCTTCCACATAGGTTTACTAGCTTTCCTCTGAATAAATTTATTCCTCCTAGTGAAGGGATCATAACAGGCCTTCCTATAGCTTCTCAGGTTCTCTCTAGCATAATATTCATCTGTGTTTCCTCGTCTAGAACACAGTCAATGTCGAAGTCCCCTATTCTTTCTTCGATGCATTCCTTCTCTCTGAATATCTCTGATAAGCTGAAATGTCGGTGGTCATTCAGGGTTTCTTTTATCTATATCCATACTTTCTCTAATTCTTGTTGGGGTTCTTCCTTTTTTGGATCTGCCTTAGGTTTCTCTTAACTTAGGTTCATTCCTTCAACCTTAGCGATCATTCTAGGGCAATGAAACACTCCATGGTCCATAGCCTCACAACAGAGACAACTAGGTATTCCACCAGGGCATTCCTTAACAAGATGTCCCGGCCTCCTACAATTATAACAGAGGATTAATCCTCTTGTTCTTTTCAATAATCCCCATCCTATTCTGTATTGTGCACTAGGATCATGGTAGCCAACCTGCAGCAAAATCTTTCGAGGATCTTGCATCCATTTGTTAGTCCAAACATTATTTCTATGCATGGGTATAACATATCTTTCATTATTCTTATCAGATCTATTCATATCAAACCTCCTTTCATCTATTAACACCCTAGCTTTCAAACTAGGACAAAACCTATCAGATATACCTAGATCCATACTCTAGAAACAAAAATTTCCACTTATCTTACTTTTACAGAGCTCAAAGCTTACAGATATTACCTATTTCAATAAGAACTTCTTACTGTTACCTTTCTTGGAGAACAAAGCTTTCAGATCCTGCTTCTTTTCTACAGATCCAACCTTCTTTCTTTAGCACAAAGCTTTACAGATCAAGTAGAATACTGTGCACTAGGGCACATATCTATGCATAGAGCTTTCACAATTTCAGGATGAATCTTTTCACAAAGCTTCCTCTTTCTCAGTTCCCAGCAATCACAGTTTCAGGTCCCGGCAACGGAACCATTTGTTGGCACAGGGGCAGACCTAGGGTTCAACGCTATAAGAGCGCACCAAAAAAACCCTAAAAATCGTCCCTTTCGGCAACACCTGTGAAGCAGATGAAGTCTCACCCAAGGTAGAGGCAGGGGTGGTTGCAGGACCCAAGTGTCTGCAACCTTAGTTGGGACACAGATAAAGCACTTAGTGATTATACAACTTAGTAAAGCACTTAGCACCATTAGTTCTTTAACATGCAATCATTATCTACTTCACTGATAAAACAGAACCTCACAATACTCACAGTAATCTACCATATATGAGCACTTAGCATAAGTAAAATAGGTCGGACGTAACTGATCAAGCATTGAGCATATTCATGTATATTAGATCTAATATTACATACATCATTATCACTAAGCATAAGATCTATCTAATCATCTCAAAGCACTAAGTAAAGAATACATAAACACATTCAGACAAGTGCCAAGAAAGATAACACAGTGATTACGTGGTTCACCCCTCTCCTGGGGCTATGTCCACCAACTCTTCTTCTTTATTATCTTCAATCAATCATCTACATGCACAGACCCATACAAACCACACTCTGCATAGGACAGGAGATCTGTGCACACCTCGCCAGATCCTCCTTCCCCGAGTTAGGTTACAACACAAAAGCTTCTACTCAATCTCTTACAATCACTTGCACTTAGCCTTGCAAGTCTCACACAACATGCACAGAGCATATATAGCTATTACTTGCACTTGGCACTTAGCTCATTGGCCCTTTCCTACATCGCTTAGGTATCTATTTATACATTACAAAATAGGCCTAAACATGGGTAAACCCATGGGCTGACATCCCTTTCCCGATACATATTCCCAATAACCCAAAAAGAGGCCCAAAAGGGGGTCGAGATCTTGTGATCTCTACTTTGTCTTGCACTCCTCCTTCGACAGCCTGTCGAAGTCCCAAAACAGGTCAACATGACCAAGAAACTCCCAAAACTTGGTCAAGGGCCAACACCCCATTCAGGATCCCCATGTATGGTTTTCCCAATTACAACTGCGCACTCAAGCACGAGAATCCTTCGATCGCCCGTGCACTGGGGGGACCACTCTCACAAAATCCCTTTATACGGCCACTGATATGACCCTGCCCAAAATAGAAATCCTAATTAATATGCAAGAGGATACGACCACTAACCTAGCTCTCGCAAACCCTGGATCGGCTAGCTCGAACTCCCGAAATCTCCAAATCTCCTCTCAAACCTCTCGTCAACTCACTACAGAAGCAGGTACAAATGAGGTGGCAATCTGGGCCCTATAGCTATATATAGTCCCTTTTGCCAAAATTCCATCCTCAATTACAAAATATTTGAGTGTTTGTTTTCCGATCCATCTTTAGCCACAGGATTAGGATCTCTTCACCTACACAGTCACATTCCCCAGGTCACCATCCATCCTCGGCCCTCAGGGAGCCTTTTTCTCACATCACGCCCAGGTATGCATGCTCATGTTCAAAGTTATCAAATAATTGTTATATGTTCTTTATCTACAGATATTGTTCATGTCGGGTATTCAGTTTTCATGTGTACAGGTACTTGGTCATCACCCACCAGCGCAACCCCTTCAGGTATATGATCGACACTGGCATGTAGTCATTCCCTCTGAATATTCATTGCATCTCCCAGTCTCACCCTTCGATATTCACCTCTAGGATCCCCCCATCTGGCTCTACAGTACTCTCACCTCCACTGCATTTTCAATACTTTCACCTGGTAGCATTCTCCCTTACATGAGTTGTCCCATTCATAGTCCCCTTTGTGGAACTTTGACACTCATGTTGCTTTCATCCCCTAGGGATGGGAGTCCCAATAGTCTTACTCGTGTTTGAGAATCAGCCACATACTCCTTATCCTCATTTTTCTATCTTTTCCAATGGACTCCTAGGACATCACCTATCGATTATCATTTGATTGCACCTTCGCAGTATCATTAACCCTCCATTTCATCCACAATCAGTTTTCCCATCTGCAAATTTCGATCTGTTCATTTACCTCATACAGAAACCCACCTATGGGGCCCCCACCCTCCACCAGTTCTCCATGCAACTTGCATCCTCATAGGCCAAGCCATCTTGCACTGGGGCACGTGTTTCTGTAGTTGCACACTTATCCCAAATTATTCTTTATTCATTTGGTAATTGTACAAATCCTTTGTTTCCCACATTTACATATCTTTTTGTTGTCACCCTTAGCGACCTTCCTTTTTTGGCAAAGCAACCCATGTCGCCCTTGGTTGGGGAATTCATTACCTTCTAATCTTGTTGACATCATCCATAAACCTTGAGTATCCCACAGTCCATGTACCTGCAATCTCTGAGTTTGTCCATGTTGTCACGCCTCTGGCACCATTTAACCCACATCTAGTTGTCCCCCTAGCGCTAGATTTAGTTTCACGGTTCCTGCCACTCATACTTCACATGTATCCCCAACCAAGGGAAGTCTTGAATCTCACCATGTCTTGAATTCATCCATGAACCTCATCAGTTACTGATCTCATCTAGTGGATTTCATGAATCCCTTTTCTTCTTGGAGTTGTATCTCCCTTTCTGTCGACATCAGCACAGTTTCTAGGAGGGTGACAGTATATTAACTCTCATTCCCTTTACAACGAGGAGTCTCAGACGGCACAGAGAAAACCCCATTGTTCTCTGTTGTCATTGACCCCCATAAAATTTGACTTCAACTTTATCTCATGTTACGGTGGGTCTTACTTTGTGACTATTGCAGTTGTTTTTATATTTTTCGAAGACCTCTAAAATTTGTTGGGCTATCAATGCCCGTGAATTATCGACACTTATTACAGGTGTCGTCGCCTCTTTTCAGAGTATGTTTACCATTAGAATCGTCCTCTACCATTATCAAACTGCCCCGGAGGTCTCTACAGTTATCTACGTCAACATACCACTTCAGTTACTGTATTATACATTTTTGAGTTACATGACACGAGCATGGGGCATGCCCGCCTCGTTTGTACACAGTTTTATTTTTGCACACCTAGCGAAAGGTTTGGGTCCCACGGGTTCCCCTCTCCCTCCAATGGGTCTCTCTTGCAATTCCTATCAACACTCTTTCTTACAAAGGTACTCTTAGTAGAAGAAACATTGATGTATTTCATCTATATGTATGCTCCTAACCTCACACATCAGGGGGCATCTGTTATCACTGAAATTTCATCTACAAATGGTTACATAAATCCAGCACCTCCAAACAGCTATTAGTTCATTCATGGTCCAAAAAAATCATTTCCAAAGGGCACAAACTATACAATTGGTTATAAAATCATCATGCACTCAGAATGGAAATGAAGCGTGTGCACATGGGCCAGTCGAAAACACCGGAAAAGCGCACATGTGCTCGATGTGCGACTATGGGCGCAAAAAGTTGTGCACACTTTAGAACAATGCATTAATGATTCTGGTTGGCCTCTCACCCACTTATGGTTCAACTCCCAAGTCAATTTGACCCCCAAATCTGAGCTGAATCCAAGTGGGGGGTTGGTCAAAGACCTAAAGGTGCTCTAAAGGTCCCCTTGTTCACACTAAAGACCAGTTGGATATTTCCAAGAATCTATTTGTATTTTTATGTTGCCTCTATTCTCCTGCAAGGAACCTTTTTCCTTATTGGAGAATATAAACACCATTTCATTGGGATATTCACTTCACCTCTTGAGTGAATGAGCTTTGTATTTCTTCACCATTTCCTTTTAGTTTTCTATTTGTAAGAAGATCTCTCTCATTTCGGGTTCAAGAGCCCTCCCTTGGAGGAAGAGGGGACCCATAAGTCTCCCTTTCTCTTTGGTGTTTGCCCACTAATACAATCTATCCATTGGTGGCATGAATATCAGTTTTTCTTTTGTTCTATTTCCCTTATGCACTTTAATTTAGTTTCTTTAATTCTTATTAGCTTAGTTGTTTATTTGTTTATTGTGCTTGATGTGTCTAACTCTTGCACTCATTTCTATCATGTCTAGCTAATCCAACTGGACTTGTAAGTGTCCTTCTTTTTCTCATTTAGGTGATGAAAAGGATACAACAATATGGCTTCCCTTCAGAGCATGAGCTCTAATACCATGTTGAAATCCCCTAAATCCAACACCTAGGTATCTTATTATCTAGTGATTTCCTTATTGAAAATTAGATTAGCAACTCACAAAACAAAAATACACTACTAAAATATTCAACTTTAACATGCAACAGAAGCAAAACTAGAAACCAAATCATGCACACATAAACACCAATATTTTTGTTTTGTGAGTTACTAATCTGATTTGCAGTAAGGAAATCACTAGATGATCCAAAAATGAAGGTATTACTGATAAATTGCAAGTTTAGTTCATTGTATTTTATGCATCGGATTGATAAGAATGTGAAATACATAAACTCATTAACTAGTTGTGGAATATCAAATGTGACTTTTACTTGATGCTCGTTAATTATTTAAAGAGATCAGCGATTAATAATCATGCTGCAAATAAATAGAAGAGAATAGAAAAAAAAAAAAGAGCTAGAGATAAGAACTTGTTAACGAAGTTCACCAATCGTTGGCTACGTCTCTGGACCCTCTTCCAAGTGGAAGACCTCTTTATTGCTCTTTAAATGCTCAAATTTCTCTTACAGTGGATATTTGTTGTTACATAACATGCTTCAAATCTGTTTTACAAGACCTCCTTGATCAGATTCATGCATGCCCCATCTAATTCTTCTCAAAAACATAGCAAGAATGCCCCTCAAAACATGAGAAAAGGCCAAAATTTACAAACTGCCCCTTCAAAACCTTGCATCAAAACGTCTCCCCAAAGCTTCAAAAATCATGGTTTATATAGTTTTCATACTCAGATGAGGAAGCCCAACTTCCCATGAATATCTGGCCTCTTTTTGGGATCAATTCCCCCTCCAAATGGCCTCAAAATCCTCAAAAAACCACTTTCTGGTCATAATATCAGGCAAAAATCAACATTGTATAGTTAAAAACCCACTTTTAATTAAAAATACACAGAGTATCCCCCTTAGGCTATGCGCACGCCCCCTATAACTGGTCATATCAACACCATATGGCCAAGCGCTAGTCCTTTGGGTTGTGTGATGGCCTTGGATAGGCTCTAGCTCCTGGTCGTGGGCACATGGCATAAGACCATTGGTTAAAGGATAGAACCTTCATGCACCTTTTAAGGGGATAGCCCCTGGTCTTGTGGGATCCACCGGAGATCCAAGGGCTAGGGTCTTATCAAATATCCCCGTGCATATGGTGCCCACGCCCTTTGTTTTATGGTGGTCACATAATGTAATAAAAACGTGGGTTGGGGCTATGCCCCAGCCCCCTTCCGTGATCCAAGTGGATATTGGTGGACACCCGCCTATTCCACTTGGACCCACACCATTGTTTCTTTCAGTTTTTTAGTTTCCTTAATTGTAGCACAATTTACTATTTTTAGCAGTTCTTCGGGTCCTGAACTTCCGGAGCTRTTTTGAGGCCCTAAACGACGTTTTTTGGGCATGAATGCTTCAACGAATATGAGATTGTTCTGGACTTGATATTCACTGTCAGCAATGTAGTCCTCGGATAGATATTTCTAACGATGTATCATGTGCGTCAAACGGAGATAGTATGCCAAAGTTACGACCCCGAGAAATTGATGTACCAATTTACCCCAACGGGGCCCATATTTTGGCGTTTCATCTCTTAGGGTTAGGTTTTTGGATGTTTAGGGTTTTCCATTGTTTCTCAGTAATATATAGGCCTTCAAGCCTCATTGTAACAGGCAGTTCAGAGGCCAGTAKCCACCACATCTCTTCTCAGAGATAAGCTACCAGCGCCCTAGCTAGTTTATTTCCATTCTATCTGTAAGCATTTTTCAGTCATTTGTTATTAATGAAATGAAGTCTTATTTCCACTKCATCTTTGCGTTTGTGTGTATTTATGTATTTCATTGTGTTCCTACATAAATCGGGATCATTCCACCCACATAACAATACATTCAAATTTAAATAAAATTAAACTTGTTTTATTTAACAAGTAACATATGTGGCGCGTTGGTGTTGGGCCATTTCTCAAAGCATGGGCTTGGTGGGTGGTCATGGGTTCAAAACCCATGGACCCCCAAATATTTTTGAAACTTTCCATTCGATTGTTGACTGGGTGCCACGTGGCTACCCATGCCTGGGCCACATGGCCCCACCACATTTTCCCGAAATTCGACAAGTGTCACACTGCCATTGGTCCAAGTCTGCATCATCTTCCCAGTCACATGTCACCACTTGTCTCTGCCACATGAGAATCATGGGGTGTCTTTGGTGATGTCATGCTAACGTCATCATTGACTTTTTTCCAGTTTGACCTTTAACTTTTTAGTTGTTTGAGAATCTAATCAGAGTGTGATAACTCTCGCATACGATGTCTATTTGTGAAAGTAAATATATGGCTGGAATCAGAGCGGTGAACCAGTCACAATGGAATTGGTTTCATTCAATTCTGAGAACTTTCATTTTTGAGCATTTTCTAAGCCTGGAGAGCCTCCTAGATCACTAGATAACAAGATACCTATGTGTTGGAGCAAGAGGTTTTCAACAATATTTCAATACTCTTTTCAAACTTCAATCTTTTCTTCAACTTAATAGTTTCTTTCTCCAATTCCTTTCTTAAGGAAACAATTTCGGATTCTAGCTCTTCACAATTTTCTTCCTTTTTCTTCAGTTGGATTCTCACTACTTCCATCATTATTGCTTCTTCCAATTGAAACTTTAGGTTCATAATGGTATTTTTTGTTTCTTCAAATCTTTGTGACATTTTTTCTTTTGAATCACGATCCTCTTCTTCATATTTTTGTATCTTCTCCTTTTGTTTCAAATTTTTTTTCCTAAGCTTCTTTATTTCACTTAAGGCACAAATGAATTCTTCTTCAAGATTTACTTCCCTGTCTGTTTTGACATTTTCTCCTTCTTCTGAGTCCATCATTTATATCCCTTTGTCCTCATCAATCTTTGTTTCTATTTCCATAAAGAGAGTTTATTTTCTATCACTATAGAAATGGTTTTCATTGCTTTCTTCAAACGAGTCACTAACCCCTTTTGAGTAGAAATTATTCTTATGTTTATAAGAGTGTCGAGTCAAGAAAAATGTACAAATATCCTCCTTATCACCATGGTTTATGATATAAACTTGATTGACTTTTCTATCAATTAGAGATAATTAGGAAATAAAATGATTATAAAGACTTCTAGAAATGGTGTTAAGTAATATTAGATAATTTTTTAATTTCAGTTTGAATTGTTTGATTTTATTGTAGGAATGGAAAAATATGGTTAAACTCAAGGATTATGAAGATGCACAGACTATTGGAGATCAAGGAAATCAGGCGCAAAGCGGTTTTGACGAAGATTGATTCTCTATTTTGTAATCTTTATAAATAGTAAAAGCAATCATGAGGATATCTCGATCCTCGGGATAGCTTAATTTACCATATCATTGTAATATATAGAGGTCAATGAATCGTAGAGAAAGAAAAAAAAGAGGAAGAAATTTATTCAAGCATTCGGATCTTTGAATTTCTATGTTCAAACATCCTATTGTAAATGTTGTACCAGTTATGGAATTAATAGAATATTTGAGCGTTTTTACTATCTTTTCATACTGAGTTTCTAGCAGTAGTACTTATGAAGATCGTGGGCCCAGTTGGAAGAAGTTACTGTCTCAATCTGTAATCGTATCAATTTGATTTTAGTTTTGTGATTTAAATCTCTTTGCAACAGTTAGGATAAGTGTGTGAGTCTGTTGATGTTTTCATAAATTAGTTATGCTATTTGAATACAGAGGATAGATGTTTCATTTGAATGCTATCAATTGTTGTTCCATTTCTCTTTGTTGATCGACAGTTCCTCTCATTTTCGCATACGTTGTCCCTTTTATTAAATTAGCATTTTTTGTTCCTTTCGCTTAAAGTTACATTGGTTGTTCCTTTCACTAAAAGTTACATTTGTTGTCCCTTCTTAATTTTACAGTTGTTATTTTCCAGTAGGTTAGACAGTCATTGATAGATCAGTTGATTAAGCATTTTCATAGATTCAATTATTGTTTCTTACCTAGATGAATTCAGCAATTTGGTTAATGCCTTTAATTCACAAACATGTTTTAGATTAGATTACAATTTTGTTAAGTGAATTCTTAGTTTCAGAATGAATGTGTGAGGAACTGGATTATTGATAAACTCATATTTCCTTTAGATACACGATTTTGACCTTTATAACTATCCACATAGACTTTGTCAATATTCTTGAAAGAAAAGAAGAATCCTCGGGTTGATAAATTAATGGTAAATTAAGGTTGTTTTTAGGACATATTTAGAGCCCAACATTTTGGCACCGTTGTCGGGGAGAATGTCAAAGATAGCATAGGTTGCATCTTTGGAGGATGAGGTATTTAAAATGGAAGGTAAGAACCTACATAGGCAATAAGTAAAATGCTTGTGCCAGCGCCTACCTTCAGTTGATGAATAGAGGTCATATAGGTACTTAGAATTTTGTGTGAAGTGTGTATGACTAAGAAGAAAGAACCTGAAAAACCAAAACCCCCACCAAAAACTACAAAATCCCAGGGCTCAGTGCCCCTTGGAAGAAGCACTTTCATAGACGACATCATCTGAAAAGTTAAATGTCAAGCCTCGGTTGGACCTTGGAAAGGTTCTACCCAAATCCCTCAAGCAACAAATTCACCAACTACAGCCTATGTTGAGGTTCATAGCAGAACTGAAGGGATTGAAAAAAAAATTCAAAATACAGATCTTCCACTTCTCATCCCTTTAGACGAGGAAAACTCTTGTAATCTAGAAGAAGGAGCAGGGGAGACCATCAGGGTTTCTAAAGAAAACCCATCACCACCACATGATCCTGGATCTCCTATGATAGGAGAAGGTACACCTGAAATCCTAGATAGAGGTAGCGCGATTAAATCCCCTAGGGGATAAAGTAATTAATCACCCCAAATAGAACACCTAGGCCAAGAAATTCCTAAAGATTATTGGCATATCTTCGACCAAATGGTACAACCAAATCAACCACGAACCCAGAATTCCACTTTGGAATATCCTATAGTTGATCCAGTTGTTAATGCCCCCATGAAATCCATTCCATTACAAAATCTGCCAACCTTTCATGGATTAATTTCAAAGGACCCTGATGCATTCTTATTCGAATTTGATGTCTTGTGTAGAGGTTATGACTACACCTTTGAACCCGAGAAACTGAAGTTTATTCCCTTCCACTTTGAAAGGAGCAGCTTTGCGTTGGTTTATGGGATTAGGAGGAGGAACCATAAACTCATGGGATGAAATGAAACAAACCTTCCTCACAAAATATCAGGATCACTGTAGAACCAGGGATCTAAAAGACGAAATGTTTCAAATGATTTCAAAAGAAAACGAGACACTAGAGGAATATGTTGAAAGATTTAAGTATAACTTGCAAAGATCATTGTATGACACACTACCAGGTGAGGTACTTAAATCCACTTTGATAAAAGGAATGAAGGACGAATGGGCAGAAACATTGAATTTAATGGGGAAGGGTGATATTTATCAAGAAACTTATGATAATATTATCTTATTGTGCATCAGGTGCTCACATGGAAGTACACGGACCAGATTAGGAATACATGCTCCCCTCACCAAAAATAGAAACATTACTAGTGGGGGTGTCACCCGAGCAGAAGTTGGTAATCTATTAGAGAATTTAAAAACTGACATTTTGAGTACTCTGACTACACAATTAGATGTTTTGTACGCTAAACAGAAGCAGGCAGAAGTAGAACATTCCTTGGCCATATTTTTCCACTGATGCAGAAAGAAACATGGTTTGAGGGAATGTCCTTTGGATGTGGTTCGGGTGTGTGCTATCTATGATAAATACCATGCAAAAGAGAAATTCCCATCACTTACAGGACTAAAATTTGTTTTTAAAGAGGCAGAAGAAGAAACATTAGCAATATATCTGATGGCTCAGCATCGCCAATGGCAGGTTCGTCCCATAGGTACTCTACAAGATCCTTCCTCTTTATTTTCTAGGCAGTATAATCAACAAAAAAAATATGGAAACACGTGGTAGGGCCAGCGATTTGCTAACCCTACCTGGTAGTCCTAGCAATATCCTACTGCACCCTGGCCAAATAAATCTGCTACAAATCCCACCTGGACAAATCAATCTTCTCCAAATCCCACCTGGCCTAACTTGAAATACCCTACCCCATCCTGGAAAAATCCAAATAATAATCCCTATCCTTCACAGTGGACTAGCATAGCTGCCCAGTCCCCCAATTGGAATAAAAACTGGCAGCGCCCCATGGGGATGGCTCCTCAAGCTTAGCCCACTTTACAAGCACCACTCCAACTACCCCTAAATCCTCAACCTCAAATGCATCCTCAATTACCAGCTCAACCCAATCTAAATCCTAATAATAGACCAGCCCAGCTTGTACAAATTATTGATAATTTGGATGGGGAAATCAACTTTGTAGGGTGCAACGAACTCCGGTTGAGGTCAGGGCACATAATTTCTCCTGAAGAAAGTAACATCCACCAAGAGAAGGAGAATGAAAATAATATACAACCAGCAATAACACCCTCAATTTTGGTTATAACAGAAGAAGTAGAATAGGGGAGAAGAACATTCGAGCCACAGAACCTTGATGAGGACGCAAATCCTCCTCCCCCATTTCCCAAGAGGATAATGATAGCAAAGATAGTTGTATATTATAACTTTGATATTGTAGGGGAACTAAAGAATCTATATGTTAAGATACCACTCCTACAGGCTCTGCAAGACATCCCAATTTATCCAAAGACAATTAAGGAATTATGTGGGAAGAAGCCTGTTAGGAAAGATAAAAATCAATCAAATGTTTGTGTGGTAGGATCCTTTTCAGATCTTATTCTGGGAAATCAGGAGTTGTTCAAGTATACAAACCCAGAGAATCCCGTGGTAACAGTGTAGATTTAGGGCTCTTATTTTCCAAATACACTAGTAGATTTGGGGGCAGCCATTAATATCCTGACCATCAAGACCTGTAATGTCTTGGGTTTCACCTCCTTTGAACCTACTTCAATTATGTTACAATTGGTTGATAGATTAGTGGTTAAAAAAGTTGGCACATTACAATATATAGAAATTTCATTCAACTCTTGGGAATATCCAGTTGATTTCCTCATTATCAGCCCAATAAGTGGACTCGATGGACACCCATTGATACTAGGAAGACCATGGCTTGCAACAGTAGATGCATACATAGGATGTCACACAGGCAACATGACTATTGCCAGAGGAAGTGCTACAAAGAACCTCATTCTGTATCCCCCAGCTAAACCAAGTCTTCCTATTATACATCAACAGTTGCCACCACCTAGATATCCAAAAAATGATCTACGACCTCCTCTCACATTGGAAGAAGCTCTCAGACTCAAGAACCAACTAGAAGATGATGTGATCAATAACTTCATTAACATCCCAGGCATTATAAGCAATCCAACATGTCAAATGTTAAAAGTTGTGTTAGATAATGAAGCACGAGGAGATCCTTTTGAAGAATTGATGGAACAACAGATCCCCACTACTTCTATCCATAACAACAAATCAATTGAAATTGCACCAGGGAGGTTTATGAATATTAATGCTAATTTAAATGAGCAACAACAACAAAAAATTGATTCAGGTCCTTTCTAAATATCAGGAGGCTTTTTCTTGGGAATATCCTGACATGGAGGGAATTGATCCCCAACTCTGTACACATCATATCTATATTGAGAAAGATGCATGACCCATCTAATGACCCCAACGAAGATTGAACCCTCATCTCAGGGATGTTGTTAAAGAAGAGTTACAGAAACTATTGGATATTGATTTTATATATCCTATCTCAGATAGTCGGTGGGTTTCCCCACTAGTAATCATCCCCAAGAAGAATGGGAAATGGTGAATCTGTGTAGACTATAGAGAACTCAATAAAGCTACCCAGAAGGACCACTTTCCCTTACTCTTTATTGATCAAGTTCTTGACACTTTAGCAGGGAAGCATTTCTTCTCCTTCTTAGATGGTTTTAGTGGCTATAATCAGATCCAGATTGCTCTGGAAGACCAACATAAAACTACATTTACATGTCCCTGGGGTACCTTTTCATATAGAGTATTTCCCTTTAGATTATGTAATTCTCTAGCCACATTCCAAAGGGCCATTATGAGCATATTTTCTTATCTGATTAATGAAAGACTTGAAGTTTACATGGACAATTTCACCCCTTATGGCACTGATTTTGATCAAGCTCTGAACAATCTAGAGAAGGTATTGGAACGATGAATTGCTACTAGGTTGTGTTTGAGTCATGAGAAATTTCATATGATGATGAACGAAGGTGTGGTACTAAGACGCTATGTTTCTGTAGAGGGAATCAAGGTAGACCAAGCAAAAATAGAGGTAATCCTTAATCTGCCTACACCCCATACACAAACTGAGGTACATAGTTTTCTTGGCGCTGCAGGAGACTATCATAGATTCATAGAAAAAATTTCAAGAATTGATGCACCTTTACATGTTTTAACTGGTAATGCGGAATTCCAATGGTCTGATAAGTTTGATGTTGTGTTTGCAGGACTTAAAAAGTTGGTCTCAACAGTACCAGTGTTGAGAGGACCAAACTGGAAATTTCCATTTCATATTTCTACGGATGCATCGGATATTGCAATAGGCATTGTCCTTGGATAGGAAGAAGACAAGAAACCTTATGCTATTTATTTCATTAGAAAAAATCTCACTCCTGCTAAATTAAATTACATAGTGATAGAAAAAGAATTTTTAGCCGTTATACATGCTATTAATAAATTATGACACTATATAAGATGCTATTCATTTATTATGTATACTGATCATTCTGTTATTAAATATCTATCTAACAAACCAATCACTAATGGACAGGTTACTCGGTGGTTGTTACTATTGCAAGAATTCAACATCACCATCAAGGATCATCCCGGAAGAGAGAATCTTGTCGCAGATTTCTTGTCCCGCATACCCAAAAAGATGATTCTATGACAGTGGAAGACCAATTTCCAGACAAACACCTATTCGCGGTCACTATTAAAACACCATGGTACGTTGATGTGGCTAACTATCTGGTAGCTAGGAAACTACTAGCACATCTATCACCAAGAGAAAGGAAACTGATCATCCAGCGTAGTGCACGATTCACCTGGATTGGTGGATATCTGTTCCACACAGGGGTTGACCTCCAGATCCGAATATGTGTAAGGGATGAAGACATTTATGATGTTCTGAAGGCGTGCCATGATGAGCCCTGTGGAAGACATTTTGCAGAATGCAAAACTGGACATAAGATTTTACAGATGAGATACTATTGGCCCTCGGTATTTAAGGATGCGAAGAATTATGTCCAGGTCTACGATAGTTGTCAAAGGATGGGTAGACCTGGCCAAGATGATGAAATGACCCTGCAAGGAAAAATATTCACAGAAACTTTTGAAAGATAGGATTGGATTTTGTTGGCCCCTTCAATCCAAAATCAAATCAGAAGGCTTATATTTTAGTTTCAACAGACTATACGACCAAATGGGTAGAGGTAGTGGCCTTGTCAAATGCAATGGTGGAAGAATTCATTAAATTTATTTTCGAATTATTTGTATGCTACGGATTACCCAGGGAATTAATCACTGGCGGAGGGTCACAATTTACATCCCATAGAGTCACGGTCACCCTGCACAATTATCATTTTAAACATAGAGTTACTTCCCCCTATCACCCACAGGAAAACAGACAAGTAGAAAGTACCAATAAAGTCTTGGAGGAAATTTTGACAAAAGCAGTCTCAATGAACCATTAGAATTGGGCAGCCGAGTTTCCAAATTCCTTATGGGCCTATCACACAACATGGCATAACACTAATGGATATTATCCTTATCATCTAGTCTATGGAAAAGAGCCCATCTTCCCAATTAAATTTGATATCAAGACTCTAAGGATGGCCCGGGAGATTGGACTAGATCTTACAGAGGCACATAAACAACACTTAGAGCATCTCAATGAGTTAGATGAAGCATGCATGTTCACCCTATAGTGCACAGCTATTATTCAGCAGCAGAGAGATAGCTGGCACGATAAACATATCAAGAATAAATCCTTCCGGAAAGGTGATTGGGCTCTTCTCTATGATTCCAGATTTCAAGATATCCCTGGAAAATTACAGACAAGGTGGTTGGGACCGTATGAAATCAATGAAGTTCATGATAATGGAACTGACACTTTATTTACCATCGATGTTTATGGTTCTCATTTTCTGGTAAATGGACATCGGATACAACTCTACCATCAGCCACTTTCAAAAGAATCATTTTTCCAAGAAGTAAGTAAGGACCCTACTGTTCAGATTTTAGTTGGCTGGGAAGGTAACCCAGCAGCTTCAACTTCATAAAATGATGATTTTTTTCAGCACTGTACATATTTTATATAACTTTTTTTACATATTTGATTGAGATTTTAGTTTTTTCTTTCTAGGGAAGTCACTTGAGAAAAGAAGAACTAAAAGAGATGACTATAATGAACATAATTAGCACTATTTTATGTTCCTTACTCTTTTCTTACTGTGAAAACCTATCGAATATAAACCTTGTTTTCACGGAAGATGAATATGTCATGTTCTGCAGCAAAAATCAGGCAATTGTAATGAATGAATGACACTAACAAACCATCCAGTACTTCGATTATTGAATAAACCTACCCATAAAAATTGAATGAATTTAGTTGATGACTAATCAATCCTAGATTCACTAAAACAAAAGTGTCTGTAGGAGGTTTTACAATCACTTAATTAGATGGTTAAAAATTTGAACATCATCATTGCCATTCATTAGAAACAACTGTCGTTCCCTTCGTGCAACTGTCAATGTTCCCTTTACGTTTAGTTGTCGTTCATTTGAATGAGACGACTTTCGTTCCCTTGGTACGGTTGTTGTTCCCTTTGTGGGTAGTATGTTCGACCGAAAGTAACAGTTGTCATCCCCTTTATCACGATTTTCATTCCTTTTTCGAGTCGTGTTGTTCATTCGAAATAAATAGTTGTTGTCCCCTTTATCATGATTTTCCTTCCTTTTTCAAGTCGCATTGTTCATTCGAAATAAATAGTTAATGTTCCTTTCTGTAGCTTTTCCTTATTATTGTTCCTTTCTTCCAAAATTCAAAATTATTTTCTCATGAACAAGCATGCCATTATTACATTATCCACTCCTTTGGGTATGAACTTCACCAATTAATTTTCATCAGCACCACTTCTAACGATTTGTCATTTTTTGTGTGTGGACTATCTAGCATACCTTATCGAATTGTTTTTGGATTAATTTCTCCTAATTATCTTAAATATTGTTCATAATCCTTAACCATCATAATTTGTTTCTTTCCCCTATATATATACATATAATTGAATGATATTTTTCCTTCATATCATAATAAGGAATCTAAAGAACATTTTACTTGGCATTCTTACACTTCTTACGCCATCCCTCACTTTTAAGGAGTAGATGAGCCTCCCTTAATAGAGCCTAAAAAAAATAAAAAAATAAAATATAAGTAATAAACTTCTCCCACAAAGGATAGGGGGTCTCATCACGAGCCAAGATACCACGATCATAAGATAATAACATAAGTGACATTCTTACTATGGCTACCATACCAGGGAAATGGCCTTTGGCATTTTTTTTGTCAAAGGACAAGAGGTCTCATCACAAGCCGACTTGTTCACTTAGGTTGCAATCTAGTGAATGGCATTATCGTTATCTGGCTACCAAACTAGGATAGTGGTCTTTTTGGGAAAAGACAATTCAAATTATTTATTGACGATACAGGCTCATCTATGGGTTAAAAGGCAACCCCGTCGAGGCTATGGATGCCTACTGGCAGCAGTGGCTCTGCTTGTGGTATGAAAGTTTACCTTAAATACGCTAAGTTTTTTTTGTGTGTTCCTAGCCTTCCTTTCCTAAAAACAAGGCTAGCATTCCAGTTATATCCAATAACAACGGAAAATAACAAGGTTAGGACATGTGGAATATTTTTTTTAAACATGTGAACAAATTTAAATTATTCAGGATCTTTTTCCTTAAACGTTTTTTGAACATAGGTATGTAAATTTGAATTTCCCACACAAGAATGATTATTGTTCATGATTACCATTAAAATGATTTTGAAGGTTACTAATGATTGATCTCCCAGCGGTGGCGGAGGTGTAGTAATCACACCTCACCTGAACTACCTTCCATAATTACACCCACACAAGTCGACGGTCAAGGTCGACCTTTCCATTTATGAGGGGGCAGATATCCTACACATTTATTGATAGATCATAATGATTGCAATAAATGGAAAACCCACATTTTTGTATACACCTGTTGTTCTATGATATTCGTTATTTCTAGTCATATTGTCTCAAAAGCTAGTCGAACTAAGTTGTAGCCAGGAACGATAGCTACCCTCATCTGTTCACAGAAGATATGGGCGGATTAAGTGTACGGAGAGAGCCCACATTATTGCAGGTAATTGAGGATGTGAAGGAAATTTTACATCATCTAGGGTGGACAAAATACTTCACCAGATTGTAGGGATATGACACAAATATCACGCTAGCATTTTTCCAGAATTTGCAGAGAGGAGTCTTTGTGATTAGAGACATACAAATTTTGATCATTGAGGAAAATATAGTGGAGGTTACAGGCCTCCCCAATGAAGGCATACATTGGAAGGGGAAGTATACAACGCTCAAGGAAGCTATGGAATGTTTCATAGAACCTGGAGAAGAAATCGATAAAAAGGGGAAGGGACTCAACCCCACTGCTCTCAGGGAGCCATGGAGGGATCTGGCAGGAATAATAAAAAGGTATATCACCTGTAATGGGAGTTACAATGTGGTGAGGCCATGCCACCTCAAATGGTTAGCAGTGCTAAAACAGAGGTTAGTAATAAATTTGACATTTTTCCCAAATGCCATGTTACATGAAGTTGTTGTAAGAAATTAGAAGGCTAAAGACCCTATCACCATAGTTAGTCACCATGGACTAGTAAAGTTAATAGTAAACAGGGCCCTGAGACAAACTCAAATAACTTAGGGTGATCTAATCGAGGCTGATAGGCCCCTACAAATCGAACAACCTGAAATCCACCAAGAAACCCTCTCACAGAGAATTGAGACAACTCAAGAAGAAGGAGGCAGTTCCCAAATGGAAGTTCCATTACCCCAGCCTGAAATTGAAGAAGACCCCATCCAACTAGCAGAAAATGTGACCTCACAGGAAAAAACATCAAGGAAAAAGAGAAAAAGAACAATTGTTGTTCCTGAAACCTCTACTATGAAAAGAAGAAGAGGCAAAAAGATAATTAAACTTGAAAATATTCAGGAAATTGAACAAATAGAACAACCCTTACAGGAAAACACTCAAGAAAATACACAACCATCCCTTGAAATCCTTACAGAACAGTTCTTAAAAATTTATGAGGTAGGCATGGCTCAAGTATTGGGGAACGTAGGGACATCAGTCACCAAAGACACAAGCAGGTCTAAAGAACACCAAGCACCAAATTCCTCTTCAAACCCTGCCTTGGACCCCCCTGACATAGAGATGTTGTTCCCAGAAGATACAGCAGAGCCAAAACCTCACATTGAGGTAAACAACCCTGTAGAATAGACAGAACACACAAAAGAAATAGGGGAATAGTCATTAGTTGATCAAAGTGAGGAAAACCTTGACATTCCTCATAAACAGAAAATAACAGGCAAAGGCCACAATAAAATTAAAAAATTGAAATAGGAAAACAAGTTGTTGAGGAGAAGGGCTAAAAAAATTAAAGTACTAAAGTAGAAAGTTGGTAGATTCAAAGAAATAATTAAAGAATTAAGGAAACAATTGGAGCAAGCTGATAAGGACTATAAAAGGAAGAAATCCAAAAGGCCTAGAACACAGGGAAGGAACCCACTTATTAGGGGGACAGTCCATACAAGTTTTGTTGGAACACAGATAGAGTTGCATGCCCCTGAAGAAACAACAGAGATGGAAGCTCAAACAGAGATTCCAGCAACGGAGGGAACAATTGTTCAAAATGAAGAAGTGGTTCCTTTGGAAACACATGAAATGGAAACTCAAACAAAGATTCCAGCAGCAGAAGAAACAATTGCCTAACCTAAGGAAGTGCTTCCTACAGATTTTCCTGCTCCTTTAGAGATAATTGATGCAGAGACCCAGATAGATGCCCTAGCCACAGAAGAGACAGTTGTTCAGAATGAGGAAGCATTTCAGTCCCCTGAACATGATGCTATTTTAGCAAGTTGGAGGTAGAACTGATGCAATCCCAGCAAGCCCTGACTCAAAGCAGAGATGAAATGGTAACCATGGTAGAGCATCAAAGAGTTGTCAAACAACTTAAATCCATGTCAACAATAGAGAACAAGACTTTTTTTGAGTTAAGAAGAGCTCAAGGGAAGGTGAAGAAAGTACAAGGCCAGTTAGAAAAAGCTTTGGATCAAATCAAATAAATTCGCTCTATCTATTCTGATATAGTAGCCTATAGGACTCTTACTACCAATTACACCTTATTTTTATTGGAATGTTATTTGTTTCTAAGGATAAAATCTATAAGAGAAGGCAAACCAATTGAGTTCACCACTATTTCTGAGTTTGTTTCATGCTTTAGAGAACAAGAAGAAGGAGTGCAATACTTTTTGTGTGAGCTATATCTTCACAACTTCATCATGGGAGAAAACAGAAAAGATAACCCTAATCCTTTCATTGGGGACATACAGTTTCAAGCATTCTTGTATTTTACCAAGAACCAAACCAAGTGGGCTAAAGCACACAAGTTTTTTATGAAAAGGGAGACTGGGCTAGACCTCTAGATCAGAGGGGAACCTCCTAAATCCTTTAAAGCCATTATGTGGCAAAAAACATTCATGAAAAGGGAAAAGGTTGTAGAATCCTTAGCCCCTATCCACCAACAGGTTGTACGTTCAGGTCTACCATATTTTAGGGAGATTCAAGAAGAAGCTATTGTTGCTTCCAAACTAAGATGGGATGCCTCCCCAAATGCAGTCGAAAATAGGGATCCTTTTTTCTTCAAAAACTTTCATGCAGCTACCTTCAGGTTGGAGAGATATGCCAGAATGATCCTGGATGAAGGACCTGCCTGGATTGGGTGCAAATATAGTCCTCCTATTATTTGGTATCCTCCAGAAGGTTACCAGAGTGATTATCAGATCAATAGGAAGAAGGAAGAAGCTTCTTTTGAAGAACTCAGAAGTAAGAGTGGATTCAGGAGACCTGGTGAACAAACCTATCCTCCTTTCAGCCTCATTGTTTTACATGTAAACTCTTTGCTTGCATGAGGACATGTAAGAATGTAAGTTGGGGGGTATGTTGAGTAAAGAAAAAGGTACAAATATCCTCATTATCACCATGGTTTATGATATAACCTTGATTGACTTTTCTATCAATTAGAGATAATTAGGAAATAAAATGATTAGAAAGACTTCTAGAAATGTTGTTAAGTAATATTAGATAATTTCTTAATTTCAGTTTGAATTGTTTTATTTTATTGTAGGAATGGACAAATATGGTTAAACTCAAAGATTATGAAGGTGCGCAGACTATTGGAGGTCAAGTAAATTAGGCACAAAGCATTTTTGAGGAAGATTGATTCTTTATTTTGTAATCTTTATAAATAGTAAAAGAAATCCTGAGGATCTCTCGATCCTTAGGATAGCTTAATTTACCATATCATTGTAATATAGAGAGGGCAATGAATCGTAGAGGAAGAAATTTATTCAAGCATTTGGATCTCTGAATTTCTCTATTCAAACAACCTATTGTAAATGTTGTACCAGTTATGGAATTAATGGAAGATTTGAGTGTTTTTAATATCTTTGCATACTGAATTTCTAGCAGCAGTACTTCTAAAGACTATGGGCCCAGTCGAAAGGACTTACTGTCTCAATCTGTAATCGTATCAATTTGATTTCAGTTATGTGATTTAAATCTCTTTGCAACGGTGAAGATAAATGTGTGAGTGTGTTGATGTTTTCATAAATTAGTTATGCTATTTGATTACAGAGGATAGATGTTTCATTTTAATTCTATTGATTGTTGTTCCATTTCTCATTGTTGTAGTTTGTTGATCGGTGATTCCTCTCATTTTCGCATACGCTGTCCCTTTTATTAAATTGTCATTTGTTGTTCCTTTCGCTTAACGTTACATTTATTGTTCCTTTCGCTTAAAGTTACATTTATTGTCCCTTCTTAATTTTACAGTACTTAGTTGTTATTTTCCAGCAGGTTAGACAATCATTGATAGATCGGTTTATTAAGCATTTTCATTGATCCAGAGGATCAAATTTTGCTCAAAATTTAAAGTTCTCAGAATCGCTTCAAATCGAACGGGTGTGTAGGCATCATCATCACGAACCCAACACAACTCATTTTGGTTCAAACGGGCGTCGGATGAGAGAGATATCACGTTCTGTTCAAATCGTCAAACAGGCAAAAAAATGTGTGCTAACTGTACAGTCTGTACAGTCCGTACGGATGATGATGTGGAAGGGCCGTACAATAGGTGGAAGGGTCGTATGACATGTGGCAAGTGATGGTTGGCAGTCATGTGGATGAATTGGCGTATGACACGTGACATGTTTGTGGCGAATGGAATGGTGACACGTAGCCCAATCAATGGCCGCCACGTGTCACCTGGACAGTGGTTTAAAACTTATGTAGTTGGCAGGACTCGACCCCACGACCTCCAGGCAAGGGGAAGATATTTGGGAAGGGCCACCCAACTGGCGCGCCCACCTATGGTTCTTAATATATATATGTTAAAAAATTTATTTGAATTGCAATTGATTTGAAATGGGGGCGCAGTCCGGGCCGAGGCTAAGCCTCGGCCCCCAGTCATATATATATGCCATGTAACCACCGGTGCACGCATTCTAACCATTACCACATGTTTTAAAACCTTGGCCCCTTTTTTTATTTGCACGTGGTCACATGGTGACCCATATGTCCACGGTTTTGGTGGTTAGGGGCTGGGTGCACCCTAATCGTCCTACAGTTCGCACTGTTTTGCGGTTGCACACATTGCTAGGTTTTAACACAAATATGCACGTCGGGGCTAGGTTGAGGAGGCAGAGGTGCATTTTGGCAATCCAGAGACAGTAAGTTTGAAGGGGAACTTCCAGGAAGCCTATCTTCTTCAATTTTTGGCCAAACGAGGTGCCGAAAAAGCCCAGCTAGGGGTTTTTGGACGTTCTGAAGCCAT
>JZKD02S1907299.1:70254-87349 GCA_000966675.3 Picea glauca | reverse complement strand
TACTTTGTCAGCTTCATCTTTCAATAGACAATTTAACAGAATACCTCCAGGATCTTTCCAATACAGATTGCCTTCTAGAATGCAAAATTTTAATGCTTTCAACTTCAAAAACCTATCTTTAGTCTTAGTGAGACCAGGGGGAGCTTGTAAATTATGCAAAACAAATATTAGGTCTACGTACCATGGAGAGTTTATAAATACCTCTCTCATGCTTTGAGTCGCCGACTCACCTTGTTCATCTGCTGCAGCTAAGAAATTAATGTCAAGAGCATGGAAATTTGATTCAGCCATTAATTTTTCTAGACCTTGACCTTTAATTAGTTTCGTACGCTTAATCTCTATGTCATATTCTAAAATGGAAACAATCCATTTTCCTCTTCTTCCATCCGGATTGTCTTGGGTCAAAATGTCTTTTACTACTGCATTCGGAACATATGCAATGGTGTGGGAATGGAGAATGTATACTCTAAAATATTTTATGGCTTTTACCAAGGCAAAAGCTTGTTTCTCCATTATTTTATATTTCAAAGCAGCATCTCTTAAATCTTTACTGAAAAAGGCTATGGGTTGTTCATACCCTTCGTTGTTTTTCTGTAGTAATATTGCTGCAATGGTATGTTCAGAGGCGAAAGAAAAAAGATAGAAATCTTTGGTAAAGTCAGGACTAATCAAGACGGGGGCATGTGTGAGTGCTCGTTTGACTTGTTCGAAAGACTACCAGGATTCGGTGTCCCATTTTATTTTTACATCCTTTTTTAACATATGTGTAATGTTTCTAAGGAGCTCAGCTAGATTGGGTATGAATCTTCATAGAAAGTTTATTTTTCCGATAAAAGACTGTAATTCTTTGATGTTTCTTGGGTGTTCTAATTTTTGTATAGCTTCGATTCTGCTGGGGTCTATTTTGATTATGTCCTTAGAGATTATGTACCCTAGCAGTTTGCCTTCCTCTAGTCCGAAAAGGCTCTTCTTAGGATTTAAAGAAATCCCAAATCTCCTGCATTTCTCAAAGACTCGTCTGAGATGTTGCAGGTGCTCGTCATCAGATTGGGAAAACACAGTTACATCGTCCAGACAGATGACAATAAATTTACCTAATTCTTCCACAAAGGCAATGTCCATCGCTCTCTAGAAAGTGGCTCCAGCGTTCATCAAACCGAAAGGCATTTTCACATACATGAAAGTACCCCATGGTGTAGTGAAATCGGTTTTGTCTTGGTCCTCTGGGTGAACGAGGACCTGATTATAACCCGAGAACCCATCCAGCAAAGAGATTCAACTGGATCTGACTACCCTTTGTAGTATGTGGTCCATTTTTGGCAAGGGGTAATTGTCCTTCAGGGAGAGCTTATTCAGATTTTGGAAATCAATGCAAAGCCTGATTTCTCCAGATTTCTTACGTGTTGGGACCAAATTTGAGACCCATTTGGAAAACTGTAACGGGACTATGATTTGGGCATCGTACATTTTTTTGATTTCCTTTTCTATCAGGGGGGGTAACTTGGAATTGATTCTCCTAAGTTTCTGTCTGAACGGTTTTTGATCTTATTTTATTGGAATCCTATGTTGTATGATGTTGGTATCATAAGCTTTCAAGTCCTCATAACCCCAAGAAAACACATCTGAATATTCCTTGAATAGCTCAATGTATTTGAGTTTTTTCTCAATGGATAATGATTTGGACAATTTGACCATCCTGGGTTTCCCTTCTGTCCCTATATTACAATCTTCTACTTCTTGTCCACTGGCTTCAATTTTCGGTTTTTTGGCTACATCATTAAAATCAAACAAGTCCTCTAAAGGAACTAAACCCCAAGGTAAAACATTACTTCTCAAATGAAAAATATCGGTCTCCATCTCATCATCACCTAACTCTCCTGAATCTACGTTATTTACACTATCATTTTCGAAATCGGATCTTTTTACATTTTCATCTTCGTTCTCTAAATCTATAGTTGTACACTCAAAATCATTTTTACACTGCAGAAAGTCTTCAATTTGATCATCATTACCAAATACCTGCCAGCACCTGATGTTGTCGGGAATAGTTGGTCTGCACTTCACCTCTACCGTGTACGGGCCAGTCGAATGAAAAGGAATCTTACATGTGGTTGCTGACATAGCCAATCCATCTGCCAAAATGTTCTATCCCCTAGGCATTACCTGCCAATCAACTTCAGTGAAACATCTAAGGGCATCGAGAACAACATTCCTATAAGCTCTAATATGGGTATGTTTCATAGCATACTCACCTTTAATTTGCTTGATTATTAACTCAGAATCACCTCTTACCATAATCTGTTTGGCACCAACTCTTTTCAAAAGTTTCAGACCGAGCATCAAGGCTTCATACTCAATGATATTGTTAGTGCATTGGAAATTTAATTTGTAAGAATGGTTTTCTGAATACCTGGATCTATGATTGTGCAGCCACACTCCCACTCCAACTCCTTCTTTTCTTACTGCTCCATCAAAATCCATGCTCCAGAAATCTGCCGGTAATTCTTCAGTTATCACGTTTTTCTTTCTTTCTACCTCAATGATTTCTTGGCCTTCGTCCAGACTAGATGTATCTTCTCCCAATTGAGTGATTTTCTCTCCTGTGTCACCATCGTTATACAGGATAAAAGAATCCAGGTCAGAATGTGCAGAGTAAAGAAGATAGTTGTGCGATTTTTCTTGGCTATTGACCATGTATTTCATCAATGTTTCTCTGTATAGCCTTCTTTGTTGCCCGAAAACTGGGATAGTGGCATACGACATATCTAGCTGTAGGGTACCTCTCAACTTAGCCCCCCAAGACTGGGATAGAAACATTCCATACTTCGGGGGGATGTCTGCAACTACCACATCCATGACCATGCTCTTTGCAGGAATTTGAACCAGGGTGATACACACATCCTTGATCAAACCAATACATCTAACTTTACTGGAGTCAAACGAGTGTAAATCCTTGTAAGGTCTGGTGACCTCCAGTCCCAGTTTCTCCATCACTGCTTTAGGCATCAAATTATGGGAAGCACCCAAATCTAGCATAGCATTGTGCAAGATCAGATCATGTATATTTAGACTGATGTAAAAAGGAGCAACAACACCATTATCATCTTGGCCATCCACTTCAGGTCTGAACAGAAGTTCAAGTTGATCATCTGTAAGGTTCACAGTGTCTAAATGATTCGTTGATCCAATGGTTAAGGCCTTCGTACCTATATCAGGTTCAATGGTCAGTGCTTTAATCACTTGTGAATGATAAGCATCTTTATTCATCAACTCGGAAAGTGGAATGGGAATTTTTACTTTGGCTAATTCCCCTTCGAGGCTGAAAGGTGTAGGGGCTCTGCTTTGGCTCATCAATTCTGGTTTGTCTACCACATTCTTCTGGCCAGAAGTACTTGGTTGATTAATTGATGAAACCTCAGGCTACGACGATCTTTTCAGAAAAGTAAGGTTTCTTTTTGTTGGAACTTTGGCATTACTCTTCTCAGGAATCTTCTTGGCAGATGGCTCAGAGGCTTTTTTGGTTTCGACTACCTTCTTCATTTCAGTCATCTTTTTTGGGGAACTTCCTTCTGTCTTTTTACTTTGCATATTGTACTGTCGGTGTACCTCCAAAATGACATTTTTGAATGCCTATTTTTCAGCGTCTTCAGCTTCTTCACTTACTTTTGTTTGATTGAGAAGAAAAAGTTATTTCTCTTCTTGGGTAAGGAAAATAGCTTCGTTATCGTGAATGCCCATGATATTTATATGAGTATCCTCTAGTTCCTCAATCACTTCCTCTCCTTCATCGGCATAATTTTCTTGTAGGGGAGATCTGATCTGTTGATCTGGACCTCTCTTCTCTCTTTGATCCCTAGGATCTCTCTGTCTGATTTAGGGAGGGTTTCTTCTGAAGTTAGGATTCTGAACTTGAGGAGCTAATGGGTTTTCTCTGGGAGGATTTCTTTATGATACAATAAGTCTTTCCATCATTCTTTCCATTTCTCTAGCCAAGGAATCCAATTTGGAATCAGAGGTTGATATGGAAGGTTCCTCTTTAATTGTGACTCTCCTCTCTGACCTCTGTCGTGCCCTTTTTGCCAACAAATTGGCCTCCACACTTATTGCTCTTTTTTGCATGTCCTCGAGGGTGGTAGAATTTCTTTCCCTTAGTTGGTATGACATATCGGCATCAAAACCATCAGGGAATTTTATCAATGCCAAACCCTATGGAGGTTTGATTTCAGTTGGAATTGTGTTATACAGGTTATTGAAACGGGTGCAGTAATCTTGTACTGTCTCACCTTGATTTCTTCTGATATTTTCGTATTCTGACAATATTTGGAGAGGGTTTTTATTTACCTCCCATCTGTCTAGAAAACTCCTTTGAAATGGGGTAAGGTCAAGGACTGAGGCAGCACGTAAACCTTTATACCATTTCTTAATGTCACCTGTCAAACTTTGGGCAAACAATCTCATTTGAATGTCAGCCTCATCTACTTCCTGCAGGTCAAAATAATCATTCATTTAATCAACGTGTTGTTGGGCATTCAAAGGTCCTGTTCCATCAAACTATGGGAGTCTCGTTTGATAGTCTTGGGGCATAGCATGAAGAGGCGCGGCCAACACCAAAGGAGTGTATCTGGCTGCCATGATAGGTGGAGGAGGTGGGATAACAAACTGGATGATAGGCGAGGTAGCGACCGAAGATGAGGACGAGGAGGGATTGGCTAGCACCGAGTGAGTGGTTTGCAGTTTAGCAGTGGGAGATAGAAATTCAGGAGTCCGGGGTTGCAAAACGGCTGGGTCCAAAATGATTTCAGTCACAAAACTATCGGATCTTGTTCTAACTAGGCTTTGTTCGGAAAGGGTGTCAAAGTCAGGGTTTTGAAAGGTAATAAGCTCCCCTGAAAAGGAAAGGGACTTATGAAAGGGAGTATGACTTATTGAACCTTCAGCAATGGTCTTTTTCCTTAGCAACTGTTATGGGTTATATGTTACTATCGCAGGTTCTGGGTCTGGATGAGATCGAGTATAAACTTTCTTGTGAGCCAGATTTCTTTTTGATTTATATATATATACTTTTTAGTTTTACAAGTATGAAAATAATATGTACAAATTTTAATCAACCTCTAAACATTACTTCCTTCTCAGATTTGCAATATTTAAGGAACAAACTTTTCTTCTAGGGAAAAGAAAACATGAGGTTATAAATTTTTAGTTATGTTTGTTCCCCAATGGAGTCGCCACTATGTTATCACTCTATAAATTTCCTAGAGGTTGTTAGAAAGAAAAAATCTATGAGAGGTAACTTTATCCAACTGCTTTTGAAGCTGGAATCTAGCCCTTCCAACTTCAGAGAGGGATCTCTCTATATGATTTAGATATGTTTCAAATTTTTTAAATATTAGGCTAGGTAAATAAATAAGTTGGTTTTGTTGTCATAATGTTTGTCGAGTTGGCTGAGATAGTTTACACATCCATTGGGATATGGGGTCTGTGTCATAAAAATAAAATCCAAACCAGAAAAACAAGGAAACCTTTCACAGGGAGAGATAATATAATCACTGGATTATTTAGTAGCATAAATGAGGAATAGAAAAGATGAGAAAGACAATTACAACAAAGAAGCAGTTAAGAATTTCTTTATTGTAAAATGAGAAGATAAAACACTAAAATATTTTAAGTCAGAGACAGGGTATACGAGATAAATCCTGCAATGTTCGTTACTTCCAAAGATTAGATTTAAAAAACAGTGTGATAACAAAGCGAGAATAACATTTAACTTAGAGAGAAAAACATCACCAGTGAATACACACAAGAATCCTATAAAATGCCTCTTTGTATTAATCAAAGATCTCTTCAAAAATATTACAGTCTGATAGCTTGTAGGGCGTGAAAATCAACAACCCTCAATACTTCAAAAGATGAAGTATTTATAACCCAAAATTACAAGAAATCTTTTCATCAAAGATCAAGACGTGGTAAATCTATTTTTATCCTAACTAACTTAAAAAATTATAGAAATCTAGGATCTACTTGATGATGTGTCACAACTGCATGTTGTTTTCTGGGTGAGCCATTGGTGAGGCCTCTACATGACCTCATCTGACTGGACAAATGACTGGGTTGGGACAGCTCATCTACTACTTGATCAGATCACAGAGTTCTTCCCATCAAAGATGATTGGGAACTTTGACTTTGAGTAGCCTTCGATAAACTTCATCCATTTTTGTGTACTTGGCGAAGGTAGGTTTAGTGATGAAGATGTATCGAATCTCATGTTGAATACTGATGTCCAACTGAAGCGCATCTAGAAATGCCTTGCTAGTGATGCTGCCTTGAATTCCTGAAAACTTTGAACTATCCTTAGCCACATCGGCTAGTCTCTTTTTGTAGTCTGGGAGTGTCATCAATTTGTCATTAATTACCTTCAGACCAGGAAGACCTTTCTTCTGTAGAGCCTCAATCTTATTGAAAAACTTTTGTACCCCTAGGTCCATGACTTGAACCTTTTCTTCCAGCTGAAGCATCAATCCTCTCTTGGTCAAAACTCTCTTGACCTCAAGGATGGTCTCTATTCTATCTTAAATTTTCATCTCTTCCGGCTCCTCCCTAGTCTTAGAATTTAGGAACTTGATGATTTCATTAGCTTGTGTGGGCATCTCTCCCAATTCCAATCTGATCTTCTCAATGGCCTGTTTGCTTCTCTGTACCAATTCATTTTGCTCAAACATGATCTGTATCATTGGCCATATCTCGTTCATAGACTTGGTGATGTATGTCCAGACACTTTCTTTAACTTCAGCCAGAGTTTTACCTACCACTGTTTTCTTCTGGAGCTGTTGTAACTCTTGTTTGAGCTGGTCTGACGCCTGCTTTTCCTTAGAGAGGTTGGTCTGATAGGAATATTTGAGTTCCTGAAGGTTCTCAATCTCCTTTTTGAGCTTTCTAATCTCTGTTTCCTGCCGGTTCATCTCTTCCATAGATTTGGCCAATTCGGCTATCTTTTCCAGAGATGTTAGTGGATTCGTCGATGGGACTTATGTTATTGATGTTGTGCTCACTCCTAAAAGTGGAACTGCACTCAATGGAATGAATTCCATTGGCTTCAGTTGTTCTTTCTCTTTTACTAGCTTCTCCATCTCAGCTTCCATTTCCTTTAGTTGTGCATTCTGCTCCATGATTAGTTTGAGCATTTCATCGTTTTTTCCTTCCGTCTCTACTATTTCCTTCGCCTGTGAATCCTCTGTTGGTGGGAGTTTCAATTATTTTCTTAAGGAGGCTATGTCGGCATTTTTCTTTTTAATCATCTCCTTGGCTGCTTTCACGTTCAAGGGATCGTACCCGATCTTAAGGACCAATTCCTCCAAAGTCTTGATCCTATTGTCCTTCGCAAAGGACGATATCTTCTCCAACTTCAATTGTGTTTGGATGTTGTTCAAGGACACTTGAAACTTGGATTCAGTAGTGGAATCATGTGCCAGCGTATAGAAAAGCATTTCTCTTGTTTGCTTGTGTAGATCCATCTGATTAGCCAAATGCACATCCTTAGTCTGGAATTCAAAAGTGGCCCTTTTGTAATCAGTGATTACCTTTGGATCCAGAACCTGTGCTTGGAGGAATTCCATATGCATTCTTCCCTTCTCATTGTCAAATGCCGATAGTAGCCTATGTTATGCAATTGATGTCTGCTTCCAAAACTGGGTGCAAGTGTTGCTGGTCAGAGTCTGATTCTTTTTCTTGATCAGATCGTATTTCTCAAAGATGCTCAGCTTCGGTCCTATCTTGTCTGGTTGGGTGGTTGATGGAGTATCTGTATATTTCTTCGGCAACACTGAGGTTATGATATGATGGAGGCTTGCACTGAGGGACAGGCTATCAACCTTGGTCACTGTAGTAGATGGAACTTCCTTTTCCCCAGTCGGGTCGAGAGTTGAACTAGTTTTAGACCTCTTGGTATGCAGTTGGAATTCTTCTGATGATACTTCAGTGACAGGTGGTGACAAATCTTGCCTAGGCCTTTTCTCTTTTGGAACATGTGGTGTGATTGTTTGTGATACAGTGGCCGAGGGATCCTATTGTTCTGCTTCGACCAAAGTGTTTGGTTCCCATTCTGTCTGGTTTGCGAATTTATCGACTTCGGGCCTAGATTCGTGGACATACGAGATATTCTTATTTTTCACCCTCATCGCAGAGATAAACCCACATAGATCATAGTGCCATGTGAAACTCATGATGAACTTCATTTCCTTCAGCAGCTTGTCTGCTTCCTCTCCAGCACCTCGATTGTTTCATATGAAAGAGCCAATCTGTCCTTTGATTCTGACCTGTTGTTTTTTCTTTAGAGACACAAAGTGAATATCATCAGAGTTTATCATCTGCCTTATGTACTCTAGAGAAAAAATTCTGACATACAGGTATTTAAGTAGCTTATACGGAGCCAACTCGCACCCATATACTCTGATCTCAGTGTGATTTTGGTATAAATACCAATCACCAGTCTTGGTGTGATCCGAAAGATGCCGGATCCTCTAAACTTCATCATTAATCCTAGATTCGGGCATGTCACTAAGCATACTTACCACTGGGTGATAGAATTGCTCGATGAGCTGCTTGAAACTGAACTCTGTGGAGTTATGCTTGAGCAAGGAGGTCCATGCGGTTACTACCTAGGGTTTTCCATCTCTGTCCATCTTCTGCATGGAAAAAGAAAATTTTTCCGCTTGGAAGAAAACGAACAAGTACGCCAGTATTGAAGAGTACCGAAACATGCCTTCCATGATGAAATTGACAAACTATTCGTGAATATTGTTCGCCAAGAATGTGTTGAAGTCTAACTGGGTAGTGGGCTTCTCATCGGTGGAGAAAATGGACAAAAATCCCAGAATGGGTTCATCTACCCACTGATCTGAATAATAACCCAACAAGGTGAATAGGGACAAGATAATTTGGTTTCCTTTGGTTGAAAACAAGGAAGAAGGATAAGGGGGGTTTGTAGCAGGGAATTGAGTGGATGGTGGGAGAAAAAGCTCAAATATTTGAGCTCTTTGAGGGAAAGTCATCTTCTGGTATAATTTTGTGAGAATTTCAAGGTTAAAAGGTGATGTGGAGTCAGCTCGAGATATTTGCATCATTTGGTCAATGGTTTCGGGCATGATGAGGAAAAGAACTTCTCCAGACGAGGAAACGATGGCTTTTTGCTCAGGAATGTAGTGGGCTTGGAACTTGAGGGAAAACTCTGGAAAAGGGTGAATCTGAGGAAAGAGATACAGGGGTGGGTTGCATTCCCAAAGTCCAATTTCATCACTCTAGTCCAGGAAAACTTCTTTGAACCACGACTGAAGGTCTGCGAAATTGCAATTGCACTTTGTATCTGCGATTAAGTGATCTTTGTCGGCCAGTGGAATCCTGTCGAGGTCAACAGGAGGCAGGAGAAACGGATTCTCCTCTCCTTTTTCTTTTTTTGACTTTGGCGCCATTACTGTAACAGTACCTACAAAAAACAACATTAGCGGGGACGACGGTAGATGGGGGCGACTGACTGAAATGGAGAAAAATGGTGTAAAATTCTCTGGTGCGATGAGTGGGTAAATAGTGAAAGAAAGAAGAGTGAGGGTAGTTTTGAGTAAATGGGTGTTCGTTGGGCACGGGGGACAAGTCAGCTAGTTAAAAAATAGGTTATCCAGTAATAAATGGCCAATGGATCACTTAGAGTGTGAGATGGCAAGTGACAGTGACTGAGAAATACGGATGGGTGAAGTGGCGGTTACCGATTGGGGTAAAAGTCATGGTGAGGGGGCTTGCCACGAGTGAATGGGGGGGAAGGACTGACAGAAATTATGGGATGTGACTCTTTTGGAAAGGTGAATGATGACGTCAAGAGGTGATGAAGGTATGTCAGACAGTAGGAGGCGGTGGGACTCGGGACCGGTAGATTCATGCCACGTATAAATAGGGGCCCGCCAGAGGAAAGATTCCATTATGGACCCCCCCCCCTTCAATTAAAGGAATATCAGTTGGGGGGGTCCAAAAAAACATCTTGAGCCATTGATCTGTGCGCTGGTCTTTTGACCGCGGATCTATGCACGTCCTTTATCACACATTTCGAACCCCCCCCCCTCCATTAAAGGCAAAACGGACGGGGGGGGGTCTAGAATCTAATATAGCCCATAGATCCGTTTGCTTAAACTTGGGCCATCCAGATGTGCGTGTGTATTATCAACGATTCCAGACCCCCCCCCCCCCTTTTCGTTAAAGATAGAACGGTCAGGGGGGTTCGGAAAAATCTAACCACCGTAGATCTGGGTGTAATTATCTGGACCATTGATATATGAGCGGAGCATAAGTGAGGGTGCGGAGAATACATGCGTTGGAGAACTTAGGATAAGTGCATTTCATGGGTTTTTCCCCAAGGCTTTTCATGTATATACCACCACGGGGCTAGACAAACAACATTTTAAGCATCTAAAACATGGTGCAACATTGATCATCCAGCTGGTTTTATTGAAGTAAAGAAACTAGCCTATATTCTAACCTAACTTTCTATGACAATTAACCCAGATTAGACTGTTGGGCTAAGAACTTACTCTACCCCAGGGCTATCTGACCAAGATTAGACAGTCTGACCAGATTTATTCACTAATCTAACCTAGATACTTTGGCTAAGATTGAACATTTTAGCCAAGCTTATTCACTAACCCTATCAACATCAATTTAAAAAAGAACTTGGCCATGCTTGAAAGGTATGGACCAAGTTACTATTATTGCATGGGGCTTTATTGAAATTCTTTTATGCCCTCTTTTCTTTTTTCTTTTCTTTCCTTTTCTTTTTTTTCTTTTCTTTCTTTTTCTTTTTCTTTTCTTTTTTCTTTTCTTTCTTTTATGTTTCTTTTTCTTTTTCTTTTCTTTTCAAATTATTTGAAGAATGAAAAATCATTTGTCAACAAAAACACTAGAGAGAGATAATATTCCAGTCACCAGTTGATACTATAAATTATAGGGTGATAACACAACCTACTATTACAAATATTTGTAAGCACCAACCAACTAGAGACACCAATCCCCATTGGTACAATTATGGGTAGACACTAACTTACTCTTACAGATATTCCTAGACACCAATCCCCACTGCGAAGCACCAACTTAGAAGAGACAACAATCTTTTTGTTTGAGAAACACTAACATACTCTTACGGGTCTTCGTAGACACTGATCTACTAGAGACACCAATCCCCACCACTAAGTACCAACTTAGCAAGAGACATCAATCTCTTTGTGTGAGTTTCACCAACCTTCACTAATTCTACTTGCTACTTCTGACTTCACCAGATCTACTTGTTTCTTCTACCTTCACTAGGTCTACTCATTGCTTATGTCTTCACCAGGTCTACTCACTAATTCTATCTTTACCAAGTTTGACCAAAATTTGAATTTTCAAATTGTAACTTTCTCAAAGCTTGTTGTTTTGGGCCTCTTCCCGAGAATGAACTTCTACAACATGCCATGTATCCCATTTTGTAAACATGATTATGAAATTGTTACCTAAGGTACTTCTGTGTGTATCCTCTCTTCTCTAAAGTTTTCATGGTCTAAAGAGTCCCAAAAAGGAAGTTCTAGTGAAAATTCCAAGTTGGGTTGTTTGAAATTAATTTCAAGAGAATTCAGGAACCCTAACTTCCATAGGGCATATCTATGAAATTATAATGAACCAGAATCTAAAATTTGTACCACATGTACACCAAGATCTCTCCCTTGTTTCTACAAATTTCAAGGTCCAAAACATCCTAGAAACTAAGTTATAGCAAAAGTTTAAAGTTGATTTGTTTGAAACTAATTTCAGAAGCATTCAGAAACCCTAACTTCCATGGGGCATATATATAAAATTATAGTGAACCAGCATTCAAAATTTTTACCACATGTACATCAAGATCTCTTCTTTGTCTCTAAAACGTTTCAAGGTATAAAACAAACCAGAAAATAAGTTAAGAGTGAAAGTGCCAAACTAACCTGTTTGAAACCGATTTCAGGGGAAATCAGGAACCCTAACTTCCACATGTTATATCTCTAAAATTATAGTGAACCAGCAGTTGAAATTTGTAACACATGCAAACCAAGATATATCCTTTGTCCCTACAAATTTTCAAGGTCTAAAACATCCCAAAAAATAATTTATAGTGAAAGTGTCAAGCTGACCAGTTTGAAACTGATTTCAAGAGTATTCAGGAACCCTAAACTCTACATGGAATATCTCTGAAAGTATAGTGAACCAACATATAAAAATTTTACCACATGTACACCAAGATATCTCCTCTGTCTCTTCCAAATTTCAAGTTCTGAAACGTCCTAGAAAAATAGTTAGCATGAAAATGCCAAGATAACTTGAAACTAATTTCACAATTCAATATTTGCTAATCCATTTTTCACACACACTCTCTCAATTCTTTCTCTTTTTATACTTTTTCATAACCCTTCATGAAGGACATGTCCATTCATTAAATAATTAATTCCCAATACCCTAGGAAAATACCCCAAACACCATGGGCAAATACCACCATCTCACTTTTTACTTTTTCACATGCACCCCTTTTCTAATATACTTGTAGACATATATATATAAATCAAACTTGGAAATGATGTGTGTATTGTAATGTCGTAATATGAAATTAATTACATCATTAATCCTTTGACATCAATGACAATAATTTCAACAGTTTTGTGTGATTGATACATTTTTCATCACTTGTCGATGGTGTAGAACTACCACCATTTATGAATGTTTGATTTAAATTAGCCTCTATTACCCGAATCATTTCAAAATGAAAAGAAATATTCTTCATTCTTTCATTTGGTTGTAGATGTATCAACACTAATAAATTATTGCAATCAACTCCTTTGAGGATAAATGATTCCACTTATGATTTGAGAGAAAAATAGTATTACTTATTAGAAACATCTCAAGCCTTTGTGTTATCAAATTATGCTATTTCCTCTTATTATAGGTCAAAGACCATTCTTGGGGACAATATGCACTAGTTGCAAAGGATCAATGAGTTCTTGAAGTTTTTGTCTTATTTTGTCGATTTTCCTAATGCCTCATGGTTTTCTCTTCAAGATTCAAGATTGAGATCAAATCTTCCCCTATAACCTAGCATTCATCCAATAAACTCTACTGATATCCAATGTGGGAATCCAATATAGCACGTTTTTCTTATGTACTACTAGGACCATACATGTTTGTGATCTTAGCTTTGAAATTACTCTCATATCCATGACAAGAAATTGATAACCAAAATCAACCACTTTCTTGGTTCTCCATCTGTACAATGTATGATTTTTCAAAATTGTTATACCACAACACCGACATTATTATTAGCTATACATTGGCATCCTTTCCACATATTTTGATACTAATTTTACATTATATGACAATTATACTGCATTTATTGCAAAAATCTATATCAAGGTTTTTCATTAGGATATTTTGCTTGAATAATCTTATTTTACTAGGGCATTCAATTCTAATACACTCCATGATAGGATTTCCATTTTGAATATTCGTTTCCATGGTAGAGAAAAACCTTTGTAATCTAGGGAACCTACAAAGAGTTTATTAGGAAATGACTTTTTTCCTTCAAAAGTTCCTTTTTTTTAGTCCCTCTTTTTGAAAGAAACCTGACTTGAATATATTTGGAAAAACACTAGGATTGTTTACCTAGATCTCGATAATTTTTCATTAGATTTATTATCTACATTATCATTCATTTCTTAATTTCTTTCACAACTGTAATAAGTGTTCAATTAAGGTATTTTCAATGATATTCTAACCATACATTGCAACTATAATATCACTATATATTTGTGTTGAATCCCTCTCATCATCATGAGCTTTAGTGGAATTGTTTTGATTCCCTATAAGTTCATATTCCTTATATTTTGTCTTCTCTTGTTCCAAATTCTCCTGGGTCATAGAATTCTCTGAATAACCTACATTTATAGCATGATTTTTCTCCTTGCCTCTAGAAAAATATGGAGACTCGGGGTTATTAATAGACATGTGGCTCTTAGGACTTGGTTGATCCATAGTATTTTAAGATTAATTCATTGAAATTGCCTCTTTAAATGTCTTGGTTAAGAGAGTAGAGAGATTGAAACATATTTTTTCCTACCTTAATCTCCCTCCCACAATTCTTTGTATCCATTTCTTCCAAGGTTGATTTATTTTTTGTTTAACCTCTATGAATCCTTCAAGATCTTTTGTTTGGCCTCCCAATGCTCTAGTGAGTTCATCAAATAATCCCAAAGTAAACAGCCATGAGCATGATATTGTCACCTATTGAATGGGACATGTTCATAATCAATCATCTAGGCCCATTCTATCTAGCAGGGGGATAGATTCATCAATACATATATTCCAGCATAGGTTGTGCATTGTTTACCCTTAATTATTTCCAAACTTCTTATAAATATGCCCAAGAAATTTCATGTATCCCCTAATATATTATTTTTCTAAAATTTCAAAGATAGAGTATAGGTGTATATGTGTCACAAATTTCTTGAGGTATTACTTGGCATGATCAAAATTCTTTTTTCTATATTTCATATGTATCCTTGCTAAGTTGAGAAAATATGTACACACTTCGAAGATTCTCTAGTGAGAAAAAAATGACTATGAAGAAGGATTTGATGCATAACTTCAAATATACATATAGTTGCTTTCACCCTCCAAGAAGTCACAATCCATTTCCTCAATATATGTTTTGTAGGCCATTTCCCTACAAAAAGAAATGGCATATAAATGCATTGGTCTTCATAAAATCACCCTTCTAGTTATGTTGTAGGGTATTCTCACCCTGCAAGAGATAAAATCCCTTAGGCTCTTCCTAGACCTAAGACAGAATAGAGGTGCAATCAATAGATTTTCCTAGATCTAATTCATACATGAAAAGTAATTGGTGTAGCGAAAGGCTTATCCAATTATCGAAGGTTTTCCCTGCACGCTCCCGACTGTCTGCTTTCACAAAGATCTCTTTTTCTCCTAGAAGTTCAGATCTGCACACATGGAGACATGAAAAACCTTTCACAAGATCCCATTAATCATGTATAAATCGATGATAGATCTAACAATGTATCATAACACATGAAAACATTAATTCTTCATGAGCAAACATAATAATTACATAGACATCCAAGTAGAGGAAAACATCATATACACCTTTTATTAATGGAACAAATAGCTTACAACTTACAATCAAGGAAGTTGATGTTGCATTCCTTTCCCAAGGTTAGTAATCAATCTGCCAGAATAAGTTTGCTTTCTCTTTTCCTCCCCCTTTTTCCCATGAGAAACCCCTTCTTCTATAGGATATTAGGGATAAGATCAAATGGTTGAATTGGATAGGATTTCCACACCCAAGATGAAAAGTTTCCCGAGGTCAAACCCCGAGAAATCATGATTGAATCTCATCCCTCGAAACCAATCCTAAAAAGGGATTAACAAACCCGATCACACCCTAAATAACTGGTTGGTAGCAACCATCTATTTTGGTCGCTGGTTGTAAAGGGACAAGAAGCAACCAGGGAAAAAATGGTGTTAAACTCAAGGGAAAAGTGGTATAGTTTGGTGTCTCAAACTGTTGACTCCTAGATGACACCCTTAAAGTGCTCAAGTGGAAGATAACTATATAACAAGTTCTCACTCATTTCCCATGTTCGTCGACAATAAGAAAACCTACTATTTTCATACAAATTTGACCACTTATATAGCCCCAATAGGGTCATAACATTTTGTTGGCTCTCCATTCTCACTGAAGCATCCATTTTTTTCCCTAAGGCAATAGTTTTGTAGGAAATGTGTGAGGAACCTTCCTCTTATAGTTTTGTAGGAAATGTGTGAGGAACCTTCCTCCTATAGTTTTGTAGGAAATGTGTGAGGAACCTTCCTCCTATAGTTTTGTAGGAAATGTGTGAGGAACCTTCCTCCTATAGTTTTGTAGGAAATGTGTGAGGAACCTTCCTCCTATAGTTTTGTAGGAAATGTGTGAGGAACCTTCCTCCTATAGTTTTGTAGGAAATGTGGAAGGGACCCTTCCTCATGTTGACTTTGATGCCATCAACACCTTAGCACTAGTAGAAGTACCACTAAACAAAGAAACCAACTAAGCAAAAAGCTATTTGCTATAGTGTTTTTCTAGAAACTTTACAAGGATGTGGATCTAACCCTACCTAGACAATGTAGGAAATGTGGAAGGGACCCTTCCTCATGTTGACTTTGATTCCATCAACACCTTAGCACTAGTAGAAGTACCACTTAACAAAGAAACCAACTAAGAAAAAAGCTATTTGCTATAGTGTTTTTCTAGAAACTTTACAAGGATGTGGATATAACCCTACCTAGACAATGCCTCCTTCACATTTCAAATTTAAGTGTATCTTTATTTTTAAATAATATTATAGTTTTGAAATATTAACATCAATATCGTAATTATTATGATTGTATAATCTTTTGAACTTGATAAGTGAATCGTCACTACTTGGTAACATGTTAATCGTCAAAGCTATGTGTTTGTCAAGTACCCACATTCTCAATTTGGCTCGAAAGGGACAAAACTAACATAAGTATGCCAACACTAACTCTACACATGTTACTCAATGGAGAGAAACTTAGCTAAAAAACTTCATGAATACAACAAGCTAAATGTCGAGATTACAAATTATATATGGTATGGACACAAACAACTAATATTGCAAATTGTTTCATCACATCCATATGAGGCAAAGATGTTAGATCCAACAATGGATCTTAAAAAGGCAAAGTCGACGTGAAAGCAATTGAATCTACGAATGTCATTCCTAGGTGGCATAAACTATGAATTCTATTGATTTTTAATGTTTTTATGGGTATGATTTAAGTAGGGTTTCTAAGATATTGATGGCCATTTCCTTATTGTACCTTTTTTCTACTGGAAAATATTATTCAACAATTGACATGAACAATGTGTTCATGTTTTATGCCATTATTATAGTTCTTTGCATTTCATAAGATAAGAGCATAATAAGAACAAGATCACTGAGAAATACACATTCACAAGAGACACAACATTTATCCTGGGAAACCC
>JZKD02S1907299.1:49946-70244 GCA_000966675.3 Picea glauca | reverse complement strand
TATATATATATATATTAAAAACAAAAGTCACTAGTGATTTGGGCAAAGCTAACATAAGTCTCATATTTATCTTAAAACTAAATTAAACGTCATTTCTTATATTAAAATAAGAATAATCATTGAAATGAAGCTATGGCAATTTATTCATTATTACAATTTATTTCATTTAAATCATGTTATTTTTTTTTATGAATTTAAAAACAATATGTTTAAATTAAGGAAACCTGTATAATATTGTTACTCCTATTTTCAATTATTTCATTTAACTCATGTTATATTATTTTTTTATGAATTTAAAAACAAAATGTTTAAATTAAGGAAAACTATATAATAATGTTACTCCTATTTTCAATACATCGAAAGAAATAAATAACCTCCTATTTTCAATATATCGAAGAAATAAATAACCTTTGAAAAACTACATCATTTACTGGACTAGAACTTCTATAAAAGTCAAAAACCAAAGTATTAAGGAAATCACATTCCCTTGTTAGAAAGGAATAGTACACATACCTACATATACAGTCGGAGGAACATTGGCTTACAAATACAGGGAATGGGGACATGCCATGCCTACATAGGATTCATTGAAAACTTACATTGAAGACATGCCCATCAGAAGGGCCACTGGTTTACATTTAGCGTCATGGTGAAGTGGAAAGATATTTTCATTTAAACGGCACAGTTCTAATTAAATCATCTTCTGTGATTATGGGATGAACATTACATGCAGGACAAATGAATAAAGCTTGGATCTTCAGAAAGCAGAAACAATCAACAGCATATTAGCTCTGTACTTGAAGCTTCAACTAATTAAATGTTAGTTTTTGAATGTTTAACGAAGGGTGGATAGAGGAAGGAAAACCAATATAACACTAAGAAGGCCAGAAACCTCAGTATGTTATTGTCGTTCTCTGCAAATATGGCAGAGAAGAATACCGGGCCTGATGAAGAAGTTATGAACGACTCATAAAAGATACCGGACCTGATGAATGTAGATCCGACAGTGGGGACATTAAATGCAATGAGAGGAAGGAATTGAGGCAAGAACAGGATAACAAATGTTAAAGAGCTGACCTGCGTTGCGAATTAAACTCAGGGGCATAGCAGGGGCTCTTGCGCATCAAAAGTATTGTATGCTTTAAGTGCTAGCTCATATGTTGAGAATGGGAAGGAAGTTGACAACATAAAGAAAATGGTAGAAACTACCAGAGGATAATTGAAACCTGAATAGGGGAACCCAGTTGGACAAAAGCTTGAGCAGGAGCTAATGCAACGAAGTTCAGCAAAATAATAGGCTTAGCGCAATCAAGGATCTCTAGGAGCAGAAGAATATGAATGCCGGTATTTGGAGTACCCATCCAGACAGTGGAAGTCTGGTTCTCTGTGTTATTTCTTTCTTCAGAGTTATAAGGGCAAGCTGCTAATACACTGGTACGTCTTGACTAGAAATGGAGATGGTGTATGTCAATGTTTGATCCATGTGTATGCAGAGGATAAAGTAAAAGGAAATAGGAAGTCACAATGAATGCAATACAGCAAAAGGATTTAATGGCCCTCAGAGGTCAGATTCCGTAGCATAGATAGCCTACAGTTAATGCTGCATTTAGAAGATATTTTAAGTGATATCCAACTAGCAAAACATCCTGGACTTTGTGATGTTTGACGGTCACTCTCAAGGGTGTGTCAAGCTAAAAAAAATGAATGATTGTTATCAATATCCTTAGTAGTACTTAATGCCATACCCTTAAAAGCATTTGTTAAAATCCTAACTCTAATCAGCAGAAATATTCCCAGAGGAAGACAATTCAATGAAATCCTAATCTAATAAAATAACGAGGAACAGATATATATTACTACATACTTCTGACTACTCAGTATGTATACTAATGAAATCAACTTCATCTTCCTTATGACAGTTAAAAAGGTGATCTAGTGTTATCTACATGTTGGAGGTAGTGCTCACACAAATGTAGCTTGCTTTGATTGCAATGCCCCTCAATTCTGCGGGAGTAGAGCTCTTCAAATTTTACCTTAAAAATCAGCGTTGGCATTTTGCTTTCCATGTCAAAAAATTTAAAATAGGTATGAAATTCAGCTTTATTGTACTGTGAACATCATAATAAATGCATTAATGTTCTGGAAGAATGTTAATTGTTAAAGCAATCTTGTTGGGATTACTTTCCAAAATATTGAATATTTCCGAGACAAAAATAAGCATAACCATTGCTATAGCAAATGGGGATGCCGATTTTTTTTCATTTTCCCCTTTTTCTTAACATTTATGACTTTACTATCTCAAAATACAAACTGGTGAAATAAAAGTCACCATAACTTATCATGTCCATGCAATTGGAGCATTGCTCAATTACAAAGACAACTAGGCATATTTACCAAAAACTTTTCGTTGAAATACAAAATGATGGCGTATTACATATAGATATGGTGATCAGTCAAAAGGCTTTAAAACCACCCTTCATTACTGGCATCGCTATGCACATTGTCCATTCCAAAACCTGAGCATCACCACATGCCAAATCCCGAAAGCCCATTTACACTTTAGACAACGGACCCTTTGAAGAATCCCCCTTCCACTTCACGAGCTGATCCAAAAATTTCATAACCTGGAAGAGAGAAGATATCCACCCAAGATTTTGAAAAAAGATTAACTGTAGAAAACGTTCAATATGTATTGCTAGACTCGCATTCAGTAAACAAAACAGCATACTTTATACACAGCCAACATTACGTTATGTTCTCTTCCCAAACTATTTTTTACATACCTCAGATGGTTCTTTAAGTGAATATGTTGCATTTGTTTCTTGGGGAGCAGTAGAGACAAGAATCCCATACCCTTGACCTCTGTCCCGCAGTACCTGATATATCAAAAAGACTATTCAGGACAGTGATAAATGCTTGCATGAACCCCCTTGAAAACGGTCAAGATGCAACTTAGGCAGAAAACAGGCTTTGAGCTTATAAATCCAGGCACAGATTGCCAACCTTAAATGCATCTTCATCTGTACGATCATCTCCTATATACAATGGCAGTACATCATTACGATTTGCTAATCCTGCAATCATTCAGTAATGTTAGAGAAGAAATGGATGGCTATATGTTTCTATTTAAGAAAAAACTGACAAGGATAACCATGTAAGTTAATCTTCCTATTCAAAGGTGGCTAAGAATGACAGGTAGAAATAACACCTGTCTAATGCAATGCCACGAGAAACTGGGCAAGACCAACAACTAAAAACAGAATTGAATGCAAATGAATGTAAAGTATCAGTACTTGCTGCAAAAGAAAAACTCACCAAGTGACACTAATAAATATTCAAGGGCCTTTCCTTTATCCCATTTAATTATAGGACGAATCTCTAAGACCTACATGAAGACAATCCCCTTAGTAAGTCTTCAAACCCTATGACAGTTCTTAGTAAATCACTAATGGTGATTTAATGGAAACTAAAATATAGCAATATCTGAAACTTGAAAGGCTCACCTTCCTTCCTTGTGTCAGTCGCAATTGAGGATACTCGTTAATTACACTTCTTACTTGCTCTGCAAGTCCAGCCCAACTCTGCTCAAAACAAATGCGTAAAAGGTAAGTATTCAAATGGGTTTAACATTAATTAGACAATAGTAATTATTTAAGTGTTCAATGGGAACGAATTCCCTGCCCTGGTTAGACTTTGGTCCCCGCATAATCAGGCCTAGAAATGCCACAGGAAATTTAGACAGAGTATTGGACAGAGGCTCGAAATGGATCTAGACAAGGGCAAAGTACACAAGCCAGAAACTCTTGAAAGGTCAGAAACCTAAGAATTTAGATCTGGCAACCAAGACCTATACATACCTACAGGGATATATTTATCAATGAAGTTATTTCACTATATACAGCTAAAATGAAACAAAGGCTTAGTATCAAGACTCAAGAGATTAAATTACAAGAACAGCATAAAGCAGGCTTCCATCTACTTCCCCCCTGCATGTCAATACATAACCCACCTTCTCTTCAACACAGCGATAATGCACAGAAAGACAAAATTTGTGATTTTCAACCAAGGCTCCACTGATTCTCTTTGTCTTCTCGACCAGCAATGAAAAAACCTGCACAAAAGGTATACTAAGATGAAACTGTAGGCTTTATACTTCCCTAATCCCTTGCCTGATAAAAATTCCCACAGAAGAAGCAATCCAATAAATACTAGCCAACAACAATGATAGCAAAAGTTCCACTACACAAGCTCTCAACGGGAAAATAGAGTGCAAATGGATCTCAATACTGTTGAGAGCATCTGTTTAAGCTCCCACATTACTGGCAAGCTCATTCTACTATGTATTTCATGTATCTGGTATTGGTTGGACTTCCCACTAACTATGAAACAGACTCAAGCCCTTCCCGCACAATGCTTTSATGTATCTGGWATTGGTTGGACTTYCCACTAACTATGAACGGAGGGTTCAATCACTCTAATTTGACTCAAACTAACATACTGAAAACTTTCCCATGGAAAAAGAAAGAACGTTAACACACAGTATGATGATGAGAATAAAATTGGGCATCCTTCAAGTGTCCATTCCATTTTGCCTCTCTATAATGAATATAAAGCAACATAAAACAGAATATAAAATAGAATGTGTTCATACCTTGTCTATCATTGGTAAGAACTCACTGGCAGCCTGGTAGAGAACAACTCCACCCTGAGAGACAAAAAATAACAGTTGAAACTTGAAAGTGAATAACAAATCACCAAAAACATCTATAAAAGATCTATCTTTTACACTTCTTGATAAAACCTATCTATTCTCTAACTTTGCCCCATCCTTGATGGTTAAAAGTAACAAAACCCCCCAAAATGAAAAACTGTATATTCTCAACCCGATGTAATAAATCAACATGTTCAGAACAGTGACAAAATCCCTGCGAACATAAGCAAGGCTTTAGACAACCATTTCAGAATCTCATATCATGCCGCACTTACTTTTTTGTCTGTTGTCCTGGTCATATCCGCCTTAGAGCCCTTTGAACTTTTGGCTGGTCCCATAATGTCCATGCCATGACTACCAGCATAATACAGTTCAGCTAACTTTACAAACTCATACACCTGCAAAAAATATTAAACAATACAGTAAGCCATTGTGCCAGTTAGAAGTCCTGCTCTACAAACACTACTTCTATATCTTAGAACTATTCTTACTGTACATAATATCTTGTAGAAGACACATATACTTCTACGTATGACTAAACCAAGCAACCAAGACCAAGATGAAATCATGAAAAGCACAAAGGTTTCAAATATGTAAGTTGTGTACCTTCGCTGTGCACCTTCCAGTAATGATAGCAGTAGGAAAATATCTTGCCACTTCTCTAACCGTTTGACGCATCTATGGATAGCATCAAGACAGAATGAAATATGCTTAAAAAATGGAGCAATCTGTCAAAAAGAAGCAAAATTCTGTTTTCAAAGAAGTGAACTTGAGAAAGCCTAGATTACCTTTTTTGACATGTAAGCCCGATCAGGATCATTTACAATAGGTGAGAGAGTGCCATCGTAATCCAAGAACACTACAATTTGCTTGCCTTTTGAAGCATCCATCATCTTCTCAAACATGGTCAGCGCTGAGGGATGCTTACCCTGAATTAAAATAGCATAGCGAAATATAGGTCACTCAAATTGGAGATTGAAGAAACATTAAAATTTGGGAAATTTCCAGTCACGAGACATCTTGTAAAGAATCTGCGAACTTACAGTCCAGGCACGATAGGCTGCTTCCTGACTGGCATGAGTAGGAGATGAGGCTCTCATTGCAGTGATAATGCCATTAACACTTGGAAGAACCTTTCTTTGAGCTCTAGGTACTGAGCTACCAGATGTTGAACTTGGAGAATATGGTGATGATAATGAAAATGAAAGCAAGGGTGAAACCGGGACTGGCACGGGAGGATCAGTAAGAACAACCGTGGAAGGATCAGTAAGAACATCAGAGATCGTGTTTGAAAGTACCATTCTCTGAACTCTCGGTACTGAGCTATCAGATGCTGAGCTAGGAGAATATGGTGATGATAAATATGAATTTGGGACTAGTGTAGGACGATCGGTAAGAATAGCACTGATCGATCTTGAAAGTACCTTTCTTTGAGCTGTAGGTACTGAGCTACCAGATGTTGAACTTGGAGAATATGGTGATGATGATGAATATGAAAGCATGGGTGAATTTGGGACTAGAGTAGGAGAATCAGTAAGAACAGCACTGATTGATCTTGAAAGCATCTTTTGTTGAGCTGTAGGTACTGAGCTACCAGAAGTTGAACTTGGAGAATATGGTGATGATGAAAGCAAGGGTAAATTTGGAACCAGCGTGGGAGGATCAGTCAGAACAGCATTCTGGTCCAACCCGTATGCCATACCACCAAAAATGACTATGAAAATGATTTATCTTAAGACACTGCAAAGTTTCCCCTTTGAAGAACTTGTAAACTGAGCACTTATCCTTGACTCAATGTATAATCTTCACCAGTGAATTCAAAAGCAGGTGTTCACCCAACCCTTTTATCTATGAAAAACCACTTCTTCAATGTCTTCTGAAGTTTGCTGTTGTCAATGCAACCCATCAAGTCTTGAACTCCTGGAAAAGAAACATCAACCCCATTAGAAGATACTTCACAATAACAAGTCATTAAAGTAGACTTCAGTTCCACAGCTAGGATTGCAGCATTTAAACGTGGCTAGTAATAAGACATGCACAAACATCAGAAAGTGTATATGTGTGGGTGTCAATCCAATGTGTAAGAAAAACAATCCACCAGAATGAAACCCTCAGGTAACTCAAACATGCAATTACAATACTAGCACATAAGAAACTGGTGAAGTTGTATTTCCACAAGGCTTGTACCTGAACATCTCTAAGGTGGGCTAAACTGAGACTCAAATGAACCACAAGGAATTAGGTTGTCAGCTAAAGCTTTGCTGTAGACTCACACCTATAGAAACACAAACAAAGAAATTTGAGGGTCAAGGCTTTATTTACAAACAAAGAAAGCAACTAATAACAATAATACCAGAATTAAAGGGAAGAAAAACAGAATTCTAAAACTCAAGTTTGCATGCGATATATCCAAGACAATACCACACAAGGAAGAATGGCTCCAGTACAGTTCACTTAGAATCAACAAATCATTATCACTTCTTAAAATGCCAAGAACTAAGAAAGCAGAATAAAATTTAATATCTATCAAAGATATGTTTTAACAAATTGGACAGGTGTCCCAATTTGCAACAAAATGCACCATTGAGACCCCTATTTGTCCAAGATACCCAAATCTTCAACAGCTAAGGCTTCGGTGCTTGAACCATCCCAGGGACAAAGAAGTTGCCCTCGAATCAACTAGGGCTTTTAAGTTTTAACACTGTATTACCAGAAACAGGAAACGAGAAACAGAGTAGCGAACAGGAACGGAATTATCAACAGAACTGTAAACAGGACTATAGGTTTTAAAAGGATAAGAAACTTGGTCATACCCCCCTGCTTACTCCCAGCATAGATTAATCATATAAAACTATTAGCAATGCCCTAATGTAGTGTCAGGACAGGAATGAGAACGAGAATGGAAAATGATTCTCCTGGTCAGGTCTCGATTAACATAGGGCCTTTTAACGGTTAACCTATCCCTAAAATTTGAGTTTGCATTGGGAAAATTCGCCTAAATTTTGTCTCGATAAACATAGGGCCTTTTAACGGTTAACCTATCCCTAAAATTTGAGTTTGCATTGGGAGAATTCGCCTAAATTTTCTTAGCGATTCCTTGCCATCCAATAGGCCTTTAAGTGAATTTGCTGGATCATTTTGGGGAGGGTGATTTGGAGAATGTCCAGGGCCACTAGACTGCTAGTCCACGATTATCAGAACTTCAAAAGAGCCTTGTGCTTTGCCAGCTCAAAATCAAAACCAAAACCTTACCAATAGTAACTGTTAGGACCAAATCAATCACCTCCGTCCTACAATGAGAAAATAAAGTAAGATGGCAGGTACTTCTTAAAAAATTCTCTGTCAAACCTCAGTTGTAGATCCCCAAAGATATCAGAGCAACAGTCAAACCATGCATTATAGAAAAAGATCGAGGTGGTAGGGCTTAAACTGCGAAGGGTCTCTTCTACTGCTTCACCATGAGCACATTTACTCTATGCTGTCCATTTACTACAACTTTTAAGACCGTGCCCTAAATTTTAACAGAGAGGGTAGGGACGCTGCAACATACCTATCAACTGTTGATACCACCATACAAAAACCCAAAAACGAAGACAAACTGTGTAAATGGCAGCGCAGAACAGATATCTTACCAATATTGGCTATATCCACCGCCTCCTTTCCTTTCTCCCAAGAAGTACAATTGAAATCCACGACCCACATCCACCAAATGAAGATTTAAGAAGGCCAATTACTTTATTTGTGCTTTTCAATTTATAAAAATGCCTTCCACGGCCCTAAAAATGACTCAGACGCTTTTTACTTGATCAGGCAGATCTGCATACCATGAATTCATACAACAGTTTGCATGTGCAAGTTTATAGATCTATATATTCCAAACCCGAATAGCATATTCCAAGGTCAACTCAATGCCAATTGCCATTACAAGCCAATAACCAAAGGAAATGCAAATTGGGGCCATAGAAACCGATGAAAGATGCCGATTAGAACGGCGAATATTACGGTATAACCTCGGACCCATCATGCAATGACAAGATATTAAACGATCTAATGGATCCTCATCCTACGTTCTTTTATCCACAAACAAAGACAAACCAGATTAACAGACACGAGAATCCTCGCAATCAGATCAAACTGACTGCAGATTTATTTGAGGGGATTGGCATCCGAGAAGTTAAAGTTAATGCACCTTGTGAATTGCAGGCGAAAAGCATCCGAGGCGACCCGGCTTCAATGGAGGCAAACGATAGAATCAAGATTAATGCAGCAGCAGGATACCAATCTCGTTTATATGCATTCTTCGCTGGTTCCCTTATTGCAATTGCAAGGCAAATCTTTGGGCGAAAACAGCCTTCAACCAACTATAATGGCATGAAAGACATTGACACGCAAATGCCCAAACCGACAAATGCGACGATATCTCGAGGCACCTTCTTTGACGAAAATACCGCTAACTGCCGCTAAATATACACAGACATATATAGCTTTCTCCGCCCTAAAGAGAGCAGAAATAGGCAGAAGGCCACGGGAATCCTAACAGATCTCTACGGCGGCCGGATTCGATCATTAAACTTGGCGCTTCAAATTTAATATATCGTAAACAACGACGACAAGGAGTCGGGAAGGGCAATCTCTATTCTACGCAAAGCAGGCATCAAGACATTTCACCTCTCCTCGTAGTATTAAATGCTTCGCAGATTCGGAACCCGCAACGGACATTTTCTTTTATAATATTAATAATGGCTTACACGAGAAGCATGCGCACAGTGCGAATCGATCCCGCAACCCCACCCCACGTCTGGCCTTGTAATGCTCGCAACGACGCGTTAGACGACAGGGATTTGATAAACCCAGGACACCAAACAGAAAAAAAGAAATGAAATCTTCTTTTTTTATCAATTCAACGCTACGAGAAGAGAAGAGGAAAAAAATAACAGAATACCGTGTGCACATTTAAAATTCGCCGTGCTTACCAGAGATCGTGTCATGCAGAGGGCCGAATATGGAGCCGATTACACGAAGAATTATTTGAGATTTTGCAGAGACGTCGATTGTTCGGAGCGGATAGTCAAAATTCAACGAAGAATTAGATACAATAACGACCGTATGTCTATCTGAGGGAGCCAAGCGGGCTGGAAGCTCGGAGTAACAACAACAATGGCGACTGTCTGAGAGGGAAAACAAAACAAAACAAAAAAACAGACAAACGAGAATGGGAAAGAGCTATGGCTAACAACCAGTTGTATCGTGAGTTGAATTCAACAATTTGATTCAATTGGACGAATGAGATTTGGTCGGGTGGGCAACGTGATTTATAGTTGCTGAGAGAGCGGATCCGGTTTCTAGTTGAGCCGGGCGGTGGTGGGGTAGCGGTGGAGGGGGGCGTAGCATTGACGGCCGGGCCACGTGGGGCCATCTCCTCTTGCCTGACCCTGCCAATTCTGGCCTTTCTGGGCTTCCGTCCGTCAGGGCAGTGGAGAAGAGACAATTCCCGGCCACTTTCACAGCACATACATGCAATTACGGATTCTGCATCGTCTGCCAGAGAGGATCCTTACGCTGGCTCCACGACTTCGTCCAGCCTGGCCACCGGCGGCGCTCCTCCTTCCCCATCGGCGCCGCTCCCGAAATACACGTCAGACCACCGTGTTTCTGCACTGCTCGGCCGGTCGCACTCGATCTCTCTTCCCCGCCGGGCAATCATACGCACGCTTTGACGCATGTTCGGTTCGCCTAATCGATCACACGCAAGCGAACCCTTTGCCTCTCTTTAGCCCCTTAAAGCTGCCCGCCAACCCTCGGGTCCGGTCCGCCCGGGCAGTTTTCCTTCTCGCTATTCTATTCGCCCGTCCAATTACTTTAGTTTTTACTTAACAAGTTCTGTTGGTTTGCGGGGCCGCAAAATATTCTCGAACTCCCAAGAAAAAAGAAGGGGATTGTGTAACTTTCCTAGAGATTTCGGTTTCCACTTTGAACAAGTCAAGAGGGAAGACAAAATTCGAGATGCGTTCACTTTCCCCTCAAATCCCATGAAGCTTCTCATGCTTCACTGAAGTCAGAGGAAGCCGGCTACTTGTATGAAAACAATGTTGCAAATAAGACCCCAAGTGGTTTAACTGTCCCTCGTCGTATGGTGACTACATTAAAAATCAAAAGTGAAATGTTCATGTGGCACGTGCGAAGCCTCTCGTTGTCTACAACATGTTCAAAAGGAGCCTCTCTTAGTCGGCAACATGTTCGAACGATGCACCAAGCACAAAATGGGATTAAGCCAATCTTATACGGAAAGGGTTTTTTATTCCTCTTAATACAAATTTCAAGCATAAGCAAAGTTTCGATTACAGATTTGATATGAATTCCAAAAAAAAATTTAAGTATGTTTAGAGTTTCATCATGATTCGAATTTCAGGTGGAGAAGTCTAAATGTTTTATGATTTGGACTTTTTTCTATTAATTATTATTGGAATCTAGCTATAGAAGAATGGTTGGAATTGCAATTTTGCATTGCCAGATTTGCACTTTTTATTGCAGCAATGGATTCAGTGCTCTCAAAAACCTCATTTACACTCAAATTGTGCAATCTCAACAATTGATATATGTGATTCCAACAATTTTAGGCAAAAATAATATGAAAAAGATGACCAAAAAATATCCAAATTGTAGCATGTAAACTACGCAAGTTTCATGCATAATGAAACAATGCACTCAGGGGTTTTGCTTAATTCTAAATTGACCTAGATTGTCGAAAAATCAATCAAAGTTCTAGATCGATTAGAGATTTGGCTTCTTGTGTTGTCGGATTTTGACAGCTTTAGGGAATCTTTCTACATGATTAGACAATACTGAAAAATCAATTAGAGTTCTAGATCAATTAGATCTCTAGTTTCTTGTGTCGTTGGATTCCAAGAGCTTGAGGGAAGTTTTCTACATGATTAGACAATGCCATTGAGCACTAGTTTTCGTAAATCCCTACACAATCAATGTGCATTTCTCATCATCTCTAAGCCAATGCACATGACTATTGTTCCTTCATGATCTTTAGTGCACCATTAATGTAATGCCAATGTCCAATTCACATGGTGTCAGCTTAGTCTCATCCAACCGCAATTATGTGTATTTGGCACACAGCCTCGTGCACTCTAGAAAGTGCTTGTCCTTCATGTCCCAAGTTCTAATTCAATGCCTACACACTTTGGCATATCATGTGCACCCTTCATTGTCTCATGTGAAAGAATTTTTTAAGGATTCATAACTATCTTTTTAGTGTAGAAACTTTGGCAATCTTACCAATTCTTAAATGACCAAAATGTTTGGCAATATTTTCTTGATTACAATTTGACCCAAGCCGTCGAAAAATTTATCAGAATCGATCAAAACTTTGACTTCTTGTGTTGTTGAATTCCAATAGCTTGTAGAGTTCGGCTCCACAAAGCCTTATAAAACCCAAAAGAAATTTAATTTAAGGAATGCTAACCTAACATTTTATTTTACTTCATAATCAGCATATAACCAAAATTTATTGAACTGAACATAATAGCTTACGAACAATCTTATAACCCTTAATATTCCTTAAATTGCATAAAACAAATACGTAAATTAAAATACCTTGGTCTGATGCTAACCTTCCGCTTGTCTTGTTGACCTTCCTGTTGTTGCCTTGCCCAGCTTGAAGCCACGGACCAACTCTGCCCAAACCGTGTTTCCACCCTGCCAACTAGGACAGCTTCCTAGCTCCAGGATACCATATGGATATCCTGGCCCCCGTGCCCAAAACCCCCAGCAAACCGATGCCCCTTGTACTAATCCTTCTCGACTACAGAACTCAAACTCCCCTACGCAAATCCAAGAGAAACCTCCAAAAAAAAAAAATGATCCCTCCTTCCATAAGCCTCCCCCCTCATATGCCACCTTTCCCTTTCCTTATCCCCACATTCATTATCTTATCCGATTATTAATGCTCCTTATCCGATTATTAATGTTTTATCCTATTATTAATGCTCCTTATCTGATTATTAATGTTTTATCCTATTATTAATGCTCCTTATCCGATTATTAATGTTTTATCCTATTATTAATGCTCCTTATCCGATTATTGATGCTCCTTATCCCCTCCATATATGTAACCCTTTAATTTAAACAATTAAATTTATTAACYYTTTTAAATTTAATACCCATGTCATTGAATGTAATAGGTAGTTAATTAATTAATTAATTAATCAAAATTATAACCATTAATTAATTAATAAATATTTAATTAATATCATTATACCAATCTTTGTTTAGTTAATAACATGTTAGGAAAAAATAATTACCTAATAAWTTTTTACCTAATAATCCCTAAGTATATATTCAACTAGGGTTGTTACATAGATGGAGGTAAGTTTGCTCCATGATTAGATGATCCCCACTAAGCATTGGTCCTAGCAAATCCCTACACAATAAACAAGCATTTCTCATCATCCCTACACCAGTGCACATGACTATTGTTCAATGAGGATCTTCGGTGCACCATTGATCCAACCTCGATGCCCAATTCATATAACATTAGCGCAATTTGATTCGACAATGACTACAAGGTTTTTGACATGCTACCTCATGTGCACTAGAAAGTGCCCATCCTTCATGCCCCAAGTTTCAATTATATGTGCACATACTTCAACATCCCATATGCACCCTTCAACATCCCGCGTGTGGGGAAAATTTTAAGGATCCATAATTATCTTTTAAGTGTAGAAACCTTAGCGAACCTTATGAATTCTTAAAATGTCACCATTAATGTTTGACAATACTTTTTGTAAAAATCTTCAAACTTTAAGGATTTTATCTAATTTCTAGATTTTTTTGCAATTTTTCAAGTAAATTAATTTTATTATATAGAAATTTGGGTGAATATTCCATCATTTTTTGGAAAAAATTACAAATTAGCCAAATGGTGAAATTTCACCTTGAATGTTTTCCCTAAGACACAAGCCTCAATATCCCACATAGATGCCTAGAACTATGTATTCCAATTGTCAGCCATTACAACATTCTACAAGCCAATGCATGCATGTAGGTGTCAAGAACATGACCAATCACCTAATTGACACTCATAGAACTGAAGCACCTTCAACAATTAAATGCACTTTCATGTAATTTAAATTATCCTTGTGTATATTATGTGTGATATGAAGAAAAAACAAAGCATAGAGTAGTTAGTCATCTTTCTTTCTCTTGCTCTCTATCATAAACAATTGTATAAAACATGTACACATTATTACAATCACGGGTATGCTCTCATTTTCTTTGTGTGCTTCTTATTCATTCTTTACCTTCATTTGTGTTCATAATTATGTGCTCATAGCTTAAATAGTGCAATTTGTTTAAGTTGTTCTCTTATTTGCATCCTAGATTCATATCACAACCTCTAGCTCAACAAGATACCCAACACACCATCTCAATGAAAACTTATCGATCTACCTCACGACTCAAAGGATTGGCATATCCAACGAATTCAATTATCAAACTTAATCAAGTTAATATGGGTTTTTTTAGTGTTCAAATTGGACCGAGTCAACCCCTACTCTAGCTAACTTGCACGTTTGAGGGAACAAGTATCAAAAATTGTGTCGGAGGTCAACCTTTAGGCACTACATTGTTAATCTATTTGATCATCAAAACATGTGTATTATACATAGATACATACATATATATACAAGCTCATGAAAGTGGTTTTCACAACTTGAGTTATAACGATATTACACATTTATTTGATTCTTTCCATTCTTTATATCTCATTCTTTTGTACTAGGAGTTAAGATATGTCAATTGGGGTGTGATTCTATGATATATTGATGGTAGTTTACCACCACTAATCTATATTTGATTCTTTTGTGCATTTTGTACAACTATACCTAAAAATCCCAAAGCAACAAGTCCCTCGAGATTGACCTTAATTTGGCAAAAAATATGAGAATTTTTTCATTAAAAAATGTACAATTGCACAATTCTCTATGTTATGAATTGATTATCTAATTTGGAACTATTCCCTAATTTACTTTCCTCTTAAGGGTGAGGATATCCATGTGTGTGCATATAGTGGCATAGATGCATGCATGTCCTCAACCCCCACCTCCCACCCTCTTGAGGGTGAGGATATGTGTGTGTGTCTTCCACCCACCCTTTTAGGGGTGAGGATATGCATGTGTGTCTGCCACACACACACACACTCACATGCATGCATATCCTCACCCCTCCCCCACCACCCACCCTCCCCGAGGTGAGGATGTGCATGTGTGTCTGTGACCCACCCTCCCCGAGGGGTGAGGATATGCATGTGTGTTTGTGTTCATAGTGGAACTCACACATGCATATCCTCACCCCCATTCTCTTAGGTGTGATAATCCTCAACCCCTATTTATGTGTGTTCACAGTAGCACACACACATGGATATCCTCACCTCCCACCATGCAAATGCACATGCATATCCTCACCCCTAGGAGGACGAATGGTGGGGGGTGAGGATATTATTTGGAATTGTTCCCTAATTTATCGTCACATGTTTATGTATTGATGGTTTACACTTAGCAACAAACATGCATGCATATCCCCTCCACCCACCATGCTGACACACATGCATATCCTCACCCTTGGGAGGGTGGGTGCTAGGGGGTGAGGATATGATTTGGAATTGTTCCCTAATTTATTGTCACATTTTTATATATTGATGGTTTACACTAAGCCCTTTAAGTTGATTGGTGAACTTTGTTTTGGTTAATTGTTTATAACATTGACTAGAATCCAACATACAATCAAATTGCTTTTACATTCTTATTGGTCCTCAATCAACACAAATTTACATGTGTGGCATTCAAATTCACAACAATTATACCTAACACAATAATTCCATTACAACCAATTTAGTTCTTTTGATTAAGCACAATTCAATCAATCTATCACAAATTGAAGAATAACATATGCCCAAGGCCATGAACCTAGACTTATCTCAATGCAAAATTAAAATTCGATTACAAATTCACACATAATAAGGCCTTTCAAACCTTGGTTTAAAGTTTTATTGGGTTCTTGTTTAAGTTCTTGTTAAACCCTAATTTTGACATCATTAATTCATAGCCATCTCAACAAAGTTCAAAAATTACATATGGTCAATATAAAATATAGGTGCATTACCATTAAGTTTACACAACGTTATCACAATGGTGCAACTAGTAATAGACCAAGGATTATAAAAAAAATTAGGTGGATAGTTGCACCATTGCTTATCATGTTCCCATACATCACATGTCTTAGGAGAACTTGAATAAACGAGACCGAATACATTGGGAGGCATAAATTTTTACTCGCATTATTATATGTTCATGCCATGGAGTATGCCAAATCGAAAATCATAAAGCTATAATGATTTTGATCTGCAATTGAAAGATAGGTAATATATTAATATAAATTGTTCCATTACTACAATTGAAAGATAGTCAATTTACATGTGTTGTGTTTAGTTTGGGCATTGCTATAATAATGACTAATGTTCAAATTTGACGAACATAAAAGAGTTTAGTTTGGGCATTGCTATAATAGTGACTTATGTTCAAATTTGACAGACATAAAAGTACTCATTATATATGTGAATTGGTTGAGTTTGACATTTTATGTTAAGGAGTGTTTTATTTTTCTATAATAGTGACTTATGTTCAAATTTGACAGACATAAAAGTACTCATTATATATGTGAATTGGTTGAGTTTGACATTTTATGTTAAGGAGTGTTTTATTTTTCTAAGTGTTTTATTAAAAAATATAAAATGAAATGTTATTTTATGTTAAATATAATATAAATGCATAATTTAATATGAGAGGGGGAGATTTAAACTTTATACCATAAAAATATTACCGCTTAATTTTAGAATTATTCATTTATCTTCAAAATAATATATTAACAAATAATAAAATTATAATCTTGTTATTTAATTTAATTTGATGCTTTTAAATAGTTAAATTTGATTAATAAAATTTGAAAAAGAAAATTTAGAAAGAAAATGCCTAAAGCAATTTCAAAAATCAAGATTCGGCTAAAAACATAATCGAGGAAAGATGAAAACAAAAAAGATACAAAAATACAAAGTTCAAATCAATAATAAACTTACGACAAAAAATGAGAGTAGAGGTTTCTTTTAACATTTAAGGTGGAGAAGCCCAAAGGGTTTGGATCCAATGGTGAAAAGTGAGGAAAATTTCACCATTGGGAAAGGTTCAATTCCCATGAGGGCCTTTCCTAGAGCCATGGGATCACCTTGAGCAAGTGGTTGAACGTGTGGTTGCATCTAGAGAGATTATATTAAATGGTCTCATGAACTGCACACACACATAAGTGGATCAAATACCACCCCCATGTCCTTCAATCATGAAGGAGGGGCAACAGGAGTAGGGGGGATCTTATGTGACCTTGATGGAACATAGAAGCTTTTCTATTCATGGGGATTGGGCAATGCCACAAATAACTGTGTTGAGTCTCTTTCTCTGTTCATGGGCCTTTGATTAGCTAATGTGGAGAAAATCAAATCTTTGGTAGTCATGGGGGATTTTGAGATAGTTATCAAAACCATAAGGGATTATCAGAGAAAAATAAGGGGAAAGGATGATGCTTCATATTTGTGAATCCTCCAAGAGTTGCAAAAATTTAATGAAATAGTTTTCTATCACATCTTAAGGGATAATAACAAAAGAGCTAATGAGGTAGCAAAAAAAGCCTCTCACATGAGGCAAGGAATCTTGTTGACCAATCTAGTTGAGACCTTGGTTTATCCCCCCTAATCAATATTCTTATGCCCTTTTCTAAAACTCTATGAAAATGGGTTTTTCCATGAACCCCTCGATTTTGATCCAGGTGGATATTGGTGGCCACCCACCTATTCCAATTGGGTCCTCTTGATAGTTTTTAGTTCATCATGTTCTTCTGTAATTCTTTGTGATTGTGGGTTCTACACTTTTGGGGCTGTCTAAAGCCCTACACAAATTCCAGGTGGAGATTGGTGGTCGCCCACCTAATCCAATTGGCTTATTTTGGAAGTTTACATGTTAGTACATCTTTTTGAACTTCCAAGGCCATTTTGGGGCCCTAAATAGTGTTTTGTTGGCTTTCCATAGTCAAACTATAGACAAAGTCAGAGTCCAACGACATAATGTGTAGTTCTCGAAAATACGTTTCTGATGGGCTATCACATGCTTAAAACGAAGGTCGTATGCAAAAGTTACAACCCTGGGAAGTTGAGGTACCAACTTACCCATCGGGGCCTACATAAATTTTGGTGTTTCATCTCCCAGGGTTAGGTTTTTGGATGTCTATGGTTTTGGCATTCATGAGTAATGTTAAAAAGGCCTCTGGAGCCTCATTGTAATCATTATGTTTAGACGAATGCGCGTAGCAGCCACATCTCTTCTCAGAGATAACTACCACCGTTCGAGCAAGTTATTTTCACTTATGTAGTTTTACAGTTTCAGCCTATTTTATTCATTCAATAGAAGTTATTGTTCACTGGATATATGTTGTTGTTCTTTGTATCTTTGTGTTATTGTATTTAGTCTGTTATTCATTTCATTCTTCTCATAAATGCGGATCACATTTTTTGAATTTGAATCTCCAAAAACTGCCAAGTGTTTCCACTATCCCTTTCACATCATTGCTCATATATCTGAGCTCCCTTCAGTCCAATCTCACACTTCTCCCTAGCTTTCAATCCCTCCTCCTCTCCATCATTGTTCGATGTGGGAATTTAATTCCTTGTGTGGAGTTTTTACCCCTTTGTTTGATAAATTAGATGGCTCTAGTTTTGGTTCGTGGTTTGGATTCTCATCCCAGTCTATACCAATGTGTGTTTGTTGGTTGTTTGTTTTACTTCTTCTTGGGCTGACCCAGGTTCAGATCTCAACATGTTTCCAACAAAACCCTAAAAAACTATCGGCCCTCCTGGTAAACCAGAACGCAATGTTGCGCACAGGGTGTACAACACAGTCTCACTAGAGATAGCTTTTATGGGTGACTGCAATACTCAGGTGTTTGCAGTCTAGGAATGAGTGGGGATATGGGGTAGTGTTCTTTCTTCTTTATGCATTATCTTTCTTAATCATTCAATCACTTCTATGATTTATTCATCTTTAAACCTATGCATGCATGTTGATAAAGCTAATCTAATCATTCATTCTTTAAGCTAAAGATCAACATAAATTAAATCATTCATTAACAATCACACATAACACAAGGGTTATCGTGGTTCACCCCCCTCTTGGGGCTACATCCACAAAGATCTATCTTCTCTGCTCTTTTATCTATTCTGCTGCAAAATCTTGCGCTGCGTGCATTACATCTTTAGTAATACAATCAAGATTGAGGGTAAGAACCCTTTGTGAGGTTGAATAGATCACACCAGGCTCCTCAGCCTGTGACCTAACCCTCAAAGACTCCCTTACTTGACTCTTCTACAATATTCTTGTCTTCAACAACTTACAAAATCACAATAATCAACTCTCTATCATGGTTAGGCTTGTCTTCCTGCACACCATGTTGTTTTTCCTCTTGCATGCTTCTTTTCCTTCTTTTTCTACCTTCTTCTTTCTTGCCATCTGTTGCTTGCGCTCCAAAATTAGGTATTTCTCAAAATAGACCTTTCTCCAAAATTAGGTCCGCACCCATAATAGACTTCCTTCTCAAAATAGACCTGCACCCAACAGGACCCCAACACTGACATGTGTCTCGTCCTGAGCCACTCAAGTGGTGTGCGCTCCATGTACAACCTTTGTCAAGCTGTGAAACTTTCCTTCTAACTCTTCCCATTTGGATATCACCTTGCACAACTTTCTCTATGAGCTCCTCTACCCTCTGCGTTGTGATGTGTTCCTTTAGAGACTCTATGCTCTCGACATGATCTTGATCCATACTTGTCTTCTCCTCCTCCAGTTCAACAATTATTTACGTTGCTTTCTCTTGGAGGGGTTCTAACTGGGCTTGCCTTGCCTGCTTCTTGTTTTGCACAGTCTTCAATTCTGTCTGCAGGGTCTTCATCTCATACGTTCCTTTGAATCGCTCTATAATTGATCCAGGTGGATATCGATGGCCACCCACCTTTTTCGACTGGCTCAAAACAGTTTTCTGGCAATTTTGGCAATTTACTATTTTTAGCAGGTTTTAACTTCCGAGGCCATTTTGAGGGCCTAAATGAAGGTTTTTCGAGATTGAGGTTCTCAGTGATAGTCAAAGGCATGATTGATCCCCCAAATAATCTCTTCTATGATACCTTTCCAACAAGCTATCATACGCCTAAAACGAAGATCGTATGCAAAAGTTACGACCCCAGGAAGTTGATGTACTAACTTACTCAAATGGGGCCCACATGACTTTTGGCGCTTCATCTCCTAGGGTTAGGTTTTTGGATGTCTAGGGTTTTTGGCATTCCTATTTATTGTAAAAAGGCCTTCAGAGCCTAATTGTAATCATCTTCTTGCGAATGCGAGTAGCCGTCACATCTCTTCTCAGAGATAAGTTGTCACCATTCTATCGAGTCTTTCACTCTGTATTTTACAGTCTCTGTACATTTATTT
>JZKD02S1907299.1:18469-47928 GCA_000966675.3 Picea glauca | reverse complement strand
AATGAATCTCCTCGACAATACCTTTCCAACGAGCTATCATACGCCTAAAACGGAGATTGTATGCAAAAGTTACGACCCCGTGAAGTTGATGTACTAACTTACCCAAATGGGGCCCACATGACTTTTGACGCTTCATATCCTAGAGTTAGGTTTTTGGATGTCTAGGGTTTTTGGCATTCCCATTTATTTTAAAAAGGCCTTCAGAGACTAATTGTAATCATCTTCTTGTGAATGCGAGTAGCCGTCACATCTCTTCTCAGAGATAAGCTACCACCATTCTATCGAGTCTTTCACTCTGTATTTTATAGTCTCTGTACATTTATTTCATTAATAGAAATCGTGTATTACTGTATGTCTGTGTTTATGGTTGCATATATGATATATTTCTGTTATATTATTGAATATCTGTGATATCTCTGTGCATTTCTTTATTATATCTTCGATCTCATTTCGTGCCGAAAATAATCCGGATCAATAATGCTCATGGCCTTTTGTCCCTGCTTCATCTCCTGCATTGTAGTTCTGATTTCATCCTCTTGCTGGTCTAATTTTTGGACCTTGTCTTCTTCCTCCAACATCGTCCATAGTTGCATGGTTCTGCCAAAAAATTTTGTGAACTTTTTGGCTTCTCTTTCCATTATTTCTATTTGCAGGGTTGCCTGTTGTTCCCTTTCAGCTGTAACTTTGGGAGGAGTGGTTGGTGTTAAATTTTCCTTGAGTTCCTCAATATCCTTCTTATAATATTCAAGCGTTTGTGTGATGATTTAAATATGTTCTTTAACTCTACTCACAACTTCCTACGTGTTGTCTGGTATTTTTATGAACACTTCCTTCAACTTCTGCTACAATTTATCCGCATGTTCTTTCTCCTCCTCTTTCTCCGAGGTCAGTTGGTCGCAGGTGATTTGTAACATTTCGGCGACTCCCCTACCCACCTCCAATTTAGTCGCATCTGTGAAGGCTCTGGATTACACTTCTTGCATTATGATGGCCTAGAGTCCGTATAGTGCCTTAGTGGGTATTTGTGCCATGACGACTTCAACTTGCTCAATTTCTCCATGGGTTTCTATGCAGTCTCATGATCCATTCTGATAATTTGGCGAGTGATTGTGAATATCTCCTTGCCTTGTGCTACCAACTGTATTATCTCCTCTCCTTCTTTCTGCACAGGGGGTTGTTGTGTCTTTTCCTGTCACTGCATTGTGGCCTGTGATCTTGCTTGACTCCGTAGTTGTTGTAGAGTTTCATGGACTTCTATGAGCTTGGCCACGATCTTTTCTCTTTGTACCTCTACAATATGGACCACCTCTTCCCCCCTGTCTTGGACCTTGTCCGTGACTAACTTAGAATCATCCTTTGTCAGAGTGATGACTAGGTCTTCCGTGACATACTTCCTATTTTTGTGTGCCTCTTCTACCTGCGTTGGCTTCCTTGTTGTATGTAAGGGTTGTGCCCCACTTGTTGTAACCTAGAACCTTTCTTCACCATCCTATGATGTATCCCCCTTTCTAGTCTATTGTTGGTTGTCTGTCCTTGTCACTATTGCTATACTCCTTGGTCTTTTAGGCACTGCGCTACTTCTTGACTACTGATTCCGCGTTGCATCCTTTCTAGTGTTATCGACTGGGCTATTTGTTTTTGTTGAGGAACCTACTTCATCCTTTTCCTTAGGCTTGGTGGATTGTGTCATGGCTATCCTTGTTGTTGATTTTTCTACTTGCAGCTTCCATTGCGCAGGCCAGTCTCTAATTATCCAGTCAAGCTCTTCCCTAGTGACACAATATTGCATCTCCAACCATGCCTTCTTTGGATCCCTTGCGGCCTGGATCCACATGTGATGCATGGATGCCTTAAACTTGGCCATCCCTTCAGTTTCCTAGATTACCTCCATGGGAATGTGCCACACATTGGTTGTGCATTGTTGTATTTCTTCCAACAACATCACAAATACTGTGTTATTTTCTTGTTGATTTTTATTGTCCTTGGCCTGCCAAGGGGACTCAAATATGGTCACATAACATTTTCCTTTCCTATCCAGGAAGGCTAAAAACTTTGGTTCCTTCCACCTTTCCAAGTCTATAAGAATGATGAGCCAAGAGTAATGGAACTCGGTTCCATTATCCTACACATCTATGCAATCCACCAAAAATTGGTTCAACAGGTACCATGCCCAACTGAACATCACTCCTTTCGTGCACTGCACAACTACTGTTAAGACTCATACTAGAGATTCTTCTTTTCTTCATTTCCACAACAACTTGCAAGCCATAATCTTGTTAGTAAACCTCGTCGCATTGTCATTAATGTCCTTGAGCACAATGCCCTTGTTTCCCCTACTGGTGTCAAACCGTGCTTTTAGCAACTCGTCGATTTTCTTCTTGTGCGCCTTGTTATCCAAGTACTCCTATGGTTGTACGCCGACCGTAGGTAATCATATGATCTTGGCGATCATTGCCACATCTAGTTGTACTGGCATATCCATCCAAACAATGTCATTATGTACCCAGGCTACTAACTATTTGACACAGAGCTTGATGTTTTTACCATACCCGAAGTGCAGTATATCCAAGAGGTTCATTATGCTAGAGTTGTACATCCCCGTTATCCACTGCGCAAGATCCATTATCAGTTTACCTAGGGGTCTAATTTCCCTTGTGTTTGCTAAGTATGTCTCTTCGGCCAATTATGGGAATTTGGTCACATCCCGCACATCGTGGTCCAAGTACCTAAGTTTTAGTACTTTTCCAAGCATATCATCCATAGTGACCACTGCATCTAGGAGATATGGAAGTGTGATGTATGTAGCTTCCCGCGCCTTTCTTTTCTGCTCGACAGAAGATGGCCCTGCCTCAGCTATTTTTGTGTCCTCTTCTTCCCTCTTAGAGTCTATCTGGTCGGTGATGTCCTCAACCAACACCTCTTCTCTTTCGTGACCCTATCACTAACCCATTGTTTCATCAGGTTTAGCGGGAATTTTATGATTAGGGTTCGGGATACTATTTTGGGTTCTGAAACTCTACCATATTTCCCCTTACAATGTTGTCAATGTTTCCTCTTCAACCCGTGTCGAGATGATTGACTTTGTGTTCGACGTAGTGAAATATTCAAGCTAGACCAAATTCTCAGGCTGTCACATTCTTTCCTTGTGCCTTTGGCCCTGTCGAGTAACCCTTACATACTGGCCTGGAGCATCGAACTTTGGTGGGGTCATCTTCTATCCAATTCTCACACTCACTTTCTTCTCTGTAAAGTTCTAGCTAGGGCACACACTTTGTATCTCTCTTTGTGCTTAAAAATCACCAAGTGTTGAACTAACGCGTGCTTTCCACCTTTTGTAGACCCGATTGTAACTATTTTTCACTTTTTGCGTGCATTTGCACCAAGTGTAACTTTTCCTACGCATTGTCTTCCGATGTTGTCATGGTAATTGTTGTGCGCGACCTTTTTTGCACTTTCCTATGGTTCACTTTTGCCTCTTTTTGTGTTTTTCTTCTTTTCCTATTTTTGTATTCCTTTTTTCTTCTTTTTGCCCTTTTTATTTCTTTTTATCATTTTTTTGTCCTAATATATACTATAGTACACTATATACATGCCTTTCTTACTATAATGTAACTTTTAAGGGTTAGTAGGTCGATTATCCATGTATAGTTTCAGTCGACTACCATTGATCATTCCTTTCAGTTATGTGCCTCCCAAGTCTTTTAGTTGTACCGATCTCACATTTGTGATAGTCTTTACTTCATATAGCCCTAGCCAATGCATTCTAAACTTACTAGGGTGTTGCAAAAACATGTTGTCATAGAGAAGAACTAGGTCTCCCTCCTTAAATCTTTTATTTTTAATATGTTTGTCATGCCAGGCTTTGTCCCTTTCTTTCTGTACTTTCTGGTGAAATTTTGTTAGGATCATGTCCTCTTCCATTAGTTGTCTTAGCCTCTCCTATACTGCGCCTTTTTCTACCATGTTGGTAATTGGTGCTATGCGTAGACTGGGTACTAGAAATTCTAATGACACCAATGCTTCCTGTCTATACACCAATCTGAACAATGTCTGTCCTGTCAACTTCTTGCATGTGGTCCTGTATGCCCATAATACTACTGGTATTTTCAAGTGCCAATCATCCCTATTAACATTGTAGATCTTAGTCAATGCATTTTCCAAAATCTTATTAAAAGCTTCTACTATTCCATTTTCCTGAGGATGATATGGTGTGCTCTTCTAGTGATAGCCTTCAAAATCCTTAGTCGAAGCCTTGATGGTATTATTAATAAAATGAGTGCCTTGGTCACTCATCAATATCTTGGGACATCCAAATCTGGTGATCACTTTCTCAAATAAGAAGTGTGATGTTGTCTTTGTGCTACAATCATTGAATGGTGTTGCTTCTGCCCATATTTTTAAGTTTTCAGTCACAATAATGATATATCTAGATCTTGACCATTTTGTTGGTGGATTAATAGGTCCAACAAAGTCTATTTCCCATTTGTCAAATACCTACAGAGTCACTTGTGGTCTTAGGGGCATCTCATCCCTTCTGTTGGGTTTTTCAACCCTCTTATAGAAATTGTAGTTCTGGCAGTATGCCTTGGCATATTTATGGTATATTGGCCACCATAATCTTGTGCGTAGTACCTTCTACATGGTGGATTTTCCCGCATAGTATCCTCCAGCTATACCTTCATGAACTTCTGCCAAAATTGTGGGTCGTTCATGTTCCAATACACACCTTCTCAAAATGCTATCTGCACCCATCTTGTATAAATGACCTGCAATGAGTTGATAATATGCATCTCTGACTACCAAGTTTTTCTTCCGTGCAGTGATAAAGTCTTGTGGCTCAACCCCTATACTTAAGTATTCAACAATATCAACAAAGTATTCATCAAATATCTGTACTGAAAATAATTGTGCATCAAGGAAATTGTGTTCCAAATTAGTAGGTTCTTCTCCATTGGTTACCCTTGACATGTGATCAAGTCTTGCATTCAAATTCCCTGGTTTGACTATCACTTCAAAATGAAATTATTGGAATAATAATATCCATCTACAGATCCTCCCCCCAAGACTGGCTTGTTGACTAGATATTTGAGGGAAGAATGGTCCATGAACATTTTAAAGTGTTTACCCAATAAATAATGCCTGAATTTTTGAAGTGCATATACCATGGCTAGGCCTTCTCTTTCTGTGGTGTTGTAATTCTTCTCTGATTCTGACAACTTTCTTCTTGCAAAGGCTATAGGATGTTCTAAGTCCCCTTCTCCTAGCTGCGTTGAAATTGCTCCAAGTGTTATGGCTGATGCATCTACGTGCACATGAATTTTTTTTTCCCAATATGGAAATACTAATATAGGTGTTGTCACCAGCTTTTCCTTTAGAGTGTCAAATCCTTGTTGACAATCCTCATTCCACTGAAATCTGGTGTCATTCTTTAACAAATTTTCCATTGGTGCAGTAATCTGTGCATACCCCTTTATAAAATTCCTGTAATAGCCTGTATGTCCCAGTGTTTCTCTTAACTGGTGCACTAATTTTGGTGGTGGTAAATTTATAATGATTGCAATCTTAGTAGGGTCAACTAGTAAACCTTGTTTACACACTATATGTCCCAACAATATCCCAAAAGGTGTGCCAAAAATTCATTTTTGATGTTTAATTATATCTGACATTGCCTGCATCTTTCCAACATTAGTATTAACACTTCTACATGGTCATTCAAAAGACTATATATAGTCCAGTCATCCAGATATACTTCTAGAAACTGATGTATGAATTCCTTAAAAGCAACTATGAATACTCTTGAAAAAATGGCTGGTGCATTCTTCAGTCCAAATGGCATGACTGTATATTGGTAGGATCCCCGTTATGTAGAAAAAGTAGTCTTATACCTGTCCTCTGAAGTTATTTTGATCTGATGGTATCCTGAGAATACATCTGTGAATGAGTATGCTTCCTGACCTCCCACATTTTCTAAGACTTGATCCATAAAAGGGGTATGGAAAGGGTCATGTAAGTAAGCATCATTGAGTTTCCTTAGATCTACACAAATCCTTATCCCCCCTTGCTTCTTTTCTTGGACTACCATGGGATTGATTCATTTAGATTCCTCCATTGGTTCTATGATGTCAACTTCCAACATTCGGTCAATTTATGCTTTCACTTTCTGCTTATACACTAGATTTAGTCTGTAAGGTCTCTGTCTGATAAGTCTAGCCTTAGGTTTGAGGGGTATCTTTATCTCACCTAGCTCTCCTGCTATGCCTTTCATCTCTGTAAAGGTTGTTGGAAATAGATCACTGTATTCACATAGTAACTCTATTATTCTTTCTAATGTTTTCTCATCCCAATAGTCTCAAATACTTGCCATTTTAGGATTGTCATTCATCCCAATGTTGACTTTATTAACTTTGATTGGTGCATCAAATACTTCTAACTCTAGAGATGGACCTTCCACCTCTCTCTCTCCTTCAATCTCTTTAATATTAATGTTGCGTTGGTCATATTCATCTGGTGTTTCATCTTCGACATGATAACATGAGAATAAGTCTTTAACTGTCTATCTATTCTGTTGTTGATATTCCTTCATGATTTCAACCTCTAGTTCATAAAAAAATATCACTCCTCGTATTAGCTTCAACGCTGAATAAATGTTTGGGTTCTCATGTTCAAATGAGAAGGTTACTACAAAATTTTGTTGTAATCTTATCCATTCTGTAGTGCCTCTGCGCATCTTCTAGTCTATGTACCAGTTCCCTAAGATCCCTTCCAATGTATGGATAAAGTAATGAGGCCATTCCCCTTGTGGTGTCATCCTCCATTGTGTCCCACACTTCTCTAATTGTTCCAAGGGTGTTACTCGCCCATCATACCTCTGCATTTTATTTCTCCCTTGTTCTACACCAAATCTAATGTGCAGTAGTCGTTTACACTGATACCAGTCCTGAATTGTTTCTTTGTGCACGCCCCACCATCTTCCAGGTGTTTCCTTAAGTGTAATCTCTAGGGCTAAGAGCCTATGCTTTTTTATCACTTCGTCTTCATATTTTTTCAAGAATTCCTCTAGGTCATTTAGCCCATGAAAACTGGGATGTTCTCTTATCTTTGTACCAACCCATCTTACTGCACGATCTATTATTGTGCACCTCCTTGTGGAAATCTCATGTAGTCGTTGCTGCCAATTCTCCAAACATGTGTCTGAGTTGGAAGCACATGATGTAATGCTTCTTCAACTGAGTACCCCATCTGCATTTGGGTTAACATAATCCTCTTCTCGCGCGGTGGTTCTGCACAATTGGTTTATTTCTTCCAAATCCAGACAAGTGGCCTCTACAAACCTTTCTCCTTAAGAAGGATCCAATGGCGCAATGACTCTATATTTTCCTAATTCAAACATCATTTGTCTTGTCTTCAGATTGATTATAGCCTGGTTATCGAATGCCCAATCAAATCCAAGTAATGTTGGATAAGGTGTTGTGCCATCCACTATCTCTATCACTTCAAAATCCCCCTTAGTGCACACTCCATCCATATCTACTTTCACATCTTTAAGCCTTCCAATTGGTAACACTTTGTGTTGATTTGCTAGTTTCAATTGGAGAGGTGAATATCCTAGTGTGGGCTCTCCCATACACTTCCATGTCTTCTTAGGTAAGACATTTACTTCAGAGCCTAAGTCCAGTATAATATCTCCCATGTTGAAATGCCCAATATTAGCATTTAGCCTAAATCCTTTGTTTCTCCTTTTTCTTATATGGATATGATTGACTATGTTCTGTTCTAACTTCCCTTCTACCTCTGTGTTGCATCTTTCTAACAGATTTTGTAAGACTTTAACAACTGATGGATCATTCAATATTTTAACACAGGATTGCAGAAAATTCTTTATGGAAGTTACTTGCTCTAAAGGTTGTCTTTCATTGGTGTGATCCATTGAAGATGGCATCTCGTACATTGATGGGTTCTGAGCTTGCTACACGACTGATGTAGACACAATATTATGCTTGAGAAACTCCTGTCTGGCCTCCTTAAATGTTTCCTTTTATTTCTGCGCGTCTAACTACTTATGTGGCTTAGTATTCTTCTTAACCCATTGGTGTTGAACTGGATCTTGTCTTGCTGCATTAGTTCCTGTCTTGGCTCCTCCTCGAGTGACTATATTAATGTTTCTTCCCTCATCCCTGGCTTCTGCAGAAATCCATTGGAAATTCTGATTGTTCTGGTTCCTTTTTTCTCGGATCTTTCCCAAGAGTGTTGGGCAGTCTTTTGTGTCATGGTCTGTTGCATGACAATACATACATTTTGCTGGTGGAAGTGGAAAATCCATTGCATAATGTCCTGGTTCTTGGCATTTGTGGCACACTACTAGTCCTCTGCCTTGTCGGAATCCTCCTCTACCTTGTCCTCCACCTCGATCTCCTTGTGGTGCGTTGTATTGAGGTAATTGGTTATACTATGTGGGGTTATACTATGGTTGCACATTATTGTACTACAACTGCGCATTGTTGTAATGTTGCTTCACATTGTTGTATGGTCGTGGTACCTAGGTGAAATGAGGTGCAAATTGTCCTATCATAATTTCTACTTGCACTCTATAAGTATCTGAAGTTATTTCTCTCATCAGCTCTATCGTTCTACAATCCTTATCATCATGACCCACTGATTTGCAAAAAATGCAATATGAACTTTTGGGTACTGTCTTATATTTTTGCATCATTGGACAATGATATGGATCATGCCCATGTGTTTTACAAATATTTCACCATGGTCCTCCGATTGGCAAGGGGTTTGGTACTCATGTTTCCATATACTGCACAAAAGTTGGACATTCGTTCTTATGGTGTCCTTGTGTCTTGCATAGGGCACACTAAACAACTTCTCTTTTCTCTTTTCCCTTATTCTGATTAAGTTGAAATGTTAGGTTCTTCAGATCCTCCTTCAGCTCCTCTATTGTTGGATCTGTCTTCTGATACTGGTTCTCTTCCAGTTGTAAGGCTTTCTGTAGAGCCTCTACCCGAGTTTCAAATTTTTGTTGTCTTAATGGGTATTTCAAGTGTGGTAACTTTGAGTTCACAAATAAGTTCCTATGTTGCATGTCAACAATTACATATTTCAACTTGCCTTTCAAACATTTAAATCTCTGATCAATCTCCCAAACAGACTCACTTGGTTTTTTCCTGATTTCAATCATTTCATTCATGTACTGGTCTTTTGAGATGGGCCTCTGAAATTTGTTTACTAGTAGTTTTTTCACGTCTGTGACAGTCTTTGGTACTCCCTATGAATTGTTTACATCTAGGCTCATGTACCAGTCAAATGTGTGGTCTCTTAATGTGATAGCTAACTACACGAGCTTTGTATCCTCATCTATGATCTGCTTTGCTTCCCATATCTTCTTGTAGATGAATAATTGCTTTTTAGGGTCCTCTGATGCCTCTCCCTAAAATTTTGGTAATCTGATCATGGGATCATGTCTTTCCATTTTGAACTGTGTTGAACTACCGCCTCTGCGCAGTGTAGAAAATTAAGTGTTACTTCTTAAACTAGCTCCCCCAGTTGATGCTCCTTTATTGGATCCCTATCCTGTTTCTTTTCTTCCACTAAAATTCAGTTGTCTAAACACTGGTGTTCTTTCCGATGTATTAGTCGAACATGGGGTTGTAGGTTCCACAATGAAGCTGATCTGGATTGGAGTTTTTCCTTCTGTCCCTGACCCTGGACCTCATGTTTTCCTTTCATATTTTTCACACAGGATTTCCTCAATCTACTCCACAATCTTAAGATCCTCTACCTCTTCTTCATCGCTTGCCAAGCCCTCTCTATCAGCTATGGATCTCTTCTTGTTATTCATTTTATATTGGTAGGGTACTCCAATACGTGTCTTTCCATATTTTTTAGTTATCTGCTTTATCTGGTATTCTTCCATCATGATTAGGTCCATGGCCTCCTTCTTCTTTCCCTTATCCATCTCCTCTTCCATATCTCAACCTCTTATCGGTGCTTCCCCACTTCCCCCATGCAAAGTTTAGCTGTCTGACTCCATGGTAATCACATTGTTCTCATTTAGTAAAATCTTGATTGAAGTATACAACGATATGATGTAACTACCTCTAGGTCCCTTTAAAAAATCATGCTTTGCTGAGGTGTAGGAATTCGTAGTATCTACTGCAAATTCGATGATAAACTCTGCAATAATGTTGTCTAATCAGAAATCTACTACACGTGTAAATTTGTTATTAACTTGTTGTAACTGCGTGATTTCCACATGATTCCACTCAAGCTGTCTGATTCAATTTGTAGGGTGGTTTTCCTTTAATCTCAATAACCACTCCTGCAACAAATGCGATAAATCACAGAAAAATACCTCATGCAAGTTTCTAAACATGTATTTTTCAAGATATTTGTGCAGTGTTATCTTAGGGTTTATGTTGTCCTTTTGCAAAAAATCAAGTTCCTTTGTTTCCAACCATCTTTCAATCTCCTCCTTCATTGGATTCCATGGCTTGAACATTCCCTTCTATACGTTCATCCTCCATGCGTTTCTTCCACGGATATCGTCCACTCAATCTTGTGCAATTCCAACCGGAAACATAGCCAATTGTTGGTTATTTATTTTACTTCTTCTTGGGCTGACCTAGGTTCAGATTTCAAAAGGTTTCTAGCAAAACCCTAAAAAACTATCGGCCCTCTTGGTAAACCATAAGGCAATGTTGTAGACAGGGTGTACAACGCAATCTCACTCGAGATAACTTTTATGGGTGACTACAATACTCAGGTGTTTGTAGTCTAGGAATGAGTGGGGATATGGGGTTGTGTTCTTTCTTCCGTATGCATTATCTTTGTTAATCATTCAATCACTTCTATGATTTATTCATCTTTAAACCTATGCATGCATGTTGATAAAGCTAATCTAACCATTCATTCTTTAAGCTAAAGATCAACATGAGTAGGCCAAAAACCCTAACCCTATCATGGTTAGGCTTGTTTGCATGTGCACCACATTGCTTTTCCTCATGCAAGCTTCCATTCCTTCTTTTTATGCGTGCTATTTTCTTTCCACCTATTGCTTGTGCTCCAAAATTACGTCTTTCTCAAAATAGACCTTTCTCCAAAATTAGGCTTGCACCCAGAATAAACCTCCTTCTCAAAATAGGCATGAACCTAATTTTTTTTGGGTTTTTCATGGAGATGAATGGCTTCGGTTTATCTTTTGCTCTTCTCACACAATAGGTTTCATGCCTTCCCATGATCAATGTTTCACTCCTATAACGAGTTGTTGTTGCTTCACCTGTCATCCTCCAAGCAGGTCTCATCCTCTCAAGGGTGCATAAATTGCAAAGTTGCATCAGGAAAATAAATTGTTAAAGTATTGTTTAGAAGGAAAAATTCCCCATAATTCAATAGGCTCCAACATCACAGCAACATCAACCACGGGTCAACAAGTCTCATTGAATCCAATTCAGGACAACAACATTATGGGATAAGTTAATTTAGAGTTAAAATTGTAGCTGTATTTTTTCTATTCTTTGTAAATTTCAGTATGTGCAAGGCACCTATATAAAGTTGCATACAAGTAGACATAGTAGGATAGTTAAAATTCCAAAGACTAATCTTTTATCCTCATGGAAGGTAGCCAAACATGTTATGTATTTTTTTAGCAAAATTTTGATGAATCTTTGTAATCCTCTGCAATACAGTTTTGGAAACAGTCTTTTATAATACAAAATGATCTAGGTGGATATCAGTGGCCTTCCACCTATTCCACTGGCTTGAAGAACAATTTTCCTTCTTGGCAATTTTTCGACAGTTTTCTAGGTTCCAAACTTCTGGGGTCGTTTTGAGGCCCTAAATGACGTTTTTTTGGGGATTTGGGGCCCAAGAAACTTTATTAGACACTATCTTGGGCTAGTCGAAAATATTTCTTCTTGTTTAGACCTTTCCAACAGTGTATCGAGCACCCAAAATATAGATCATATGCAAAAGTTATGCCCTTGGGAAGTTGGTGTATCAACTACCTCCATCGGGGCCTACAAACCTTTTGGATTTTCATCTTCTGGGGTTAGGGTTTTGGATTTTACTTATGTCAAAAAGGCCTTGAGAGACTCATTGTAACAATCATCTTCTTGCGAATGTGATTAGCCGTCACATCTCTTCTTAGAGATAAGCTGCCACCATTCTCGCGAGTCTTTCACTCTATATTTTTATAGTTTTGTACATTTAACACATTAATAAAAATTGTGTATTACTATATCTCTATGTTTATATCTTTGATATATTTTTGGATATCTGATATGTCTCTGTACATTTCTTTATTATATCTTCTCTCTCATTTCGTGCCGAAAATAATCCGGATCAGTGGTATCAGAGCAGGTTTCTCTTGATCGTTTTTTAGTGCATGTCCCTGATGAGGTCTGAGTATAGCAAGTTGGGTCTCGAGATTGTCTCTCTTGAGGAAAATCGCTCTCTCACACCCAAGAAAACCTCCATGGTTGAAGAAAATAAAAACGATGGAGCCGGAGATTCTATTAAGCAAGCTCTCACGTGACAGAGGGACGAAATGATGGAGAATTTTTCCCACATCCTTCAACGCCTTTCGATAAAAATCGATGCGTCTTCATCAAGCAACCACTTTGGAGGAACCTCTCCTTTCAAGGTACAAGTTAATTTTGATATTCTAGTATTTGAAGGACAAATAGATGTAGATGCCCTAGAAAAATGGTTAAATCTGCTAGAAGGTTATTTCTCTGTTCATAATTTCTCCGACAGGGAAAAGATCACCTTCACACTCCTCAAGGCTCTCCCCCATGTCAAAAATTGGTGGGAAACTTATTGGGAGAAAATTTCCACAGAGGAGTCTGGAATATATGGGGTTGAGCCCACCTAGGATTTTTTTGTGGATGCGGTCAAGGAACAATATTACCCTGTTGGAAACTATGATGATCGGTACATGAGATGGACCACACTGTGGCAAGAGAGGGGCCAAGAAGTGTCGGGTTCACCAATACCTTCCACACCTTGTGCACCAAGCTGGGTATCAAAGACTCCGAGCGACATTGTTCTAAAATACCTTGGGGCTCTACACAAATACATCCAAACTAAAATGGATTTTCTAAACATCTCATCACTCGGTGTTGCTTATCCATATGCTGTTAAAATCAAGTAGAAATTTATGCACCAAAACAAGCGGAAGTTTGAGTCTGCAAATCCGCAACAACTAAAGTATGGTAAAGACGACCCTAACAACCAACCTTCATAAAACGAGTAGAAGCCACGAGAAAAGAAGGGTAACAAAATATGAAGGACACTGGAAAATGGTGCGATTTCCACAAAATCCCCTGGCACAACACCGATGAATGTCACTCAAAACAATCATTAGTGGCCGATATCAAAGACAAGGAGCCAAACCCTGATTCAGAAAATACTAGTAGAAGACAGATCATCGACGCAGACCCCACTGCTATTATTGCGACCGTAAAAATTCAACTAGAAGAACCAACAGATCTTGAAGAGGGGGAGCACCTTTTTCATTCACAGATGTGGGTGAAGGGGACCCCACTGCATTTTATTTTTGATAGTGGAAGCCAAAAGAACCTCTTCTCAGCAGAGGTCGTTAAACAATTGGGATTGTCGACTAAACCACACATGCAGCCATACAACATCGGGTGGCTTCGCCAGGGATGATATCTCCATGTCAACCAGTAGTGTCGATTGTCATACACCATCCAACCCTTCAAGGATGATGTATTATGTGATTTTTCCTCGCTGGATGTCTGTGATGTCATTTTGGGCCAGCCATATATGTGGAAGCGCCATGCTATTTATGAGTCTTGACCACGTAGTGTCATTGTTACTCTAGGGGGTCATCTCTATAGGATACCAGAGGTATTTTCAACTATTGTCCCACCTAAATAGTGCTGCAAGCTAGTATCTCATACTACAAAATTCATCTTCTTCACAATCTATTCAAAAGGTGCACAAAAGGACACTGCAACCACTACAACCTTAGTACAAACACCTTCTATCCAATAGAAGAAGATTGACAAGATTGAAGCAAAGCAAAAGGATTCCTTCTACAAATAGTCATATCATTTATCCAGACTGGTTAAAAATGTCCAACACTTCTAGCCATAGGTTCGTGACAACCTTCAATAAGCTAAGCAATGCAACTTCTCCATCAAGGCAAGCAACTCACAAAGATTCAGATTCAACAAACACTTCCCCCTCTCCTCCGGGAACTCAATGCAATGGAGACCATTTCTTCCTAAGGAGGGAGGATTGATCCAGGTGGATATCGGTGGCCACCCACCTATTCCATTGGCTCGAAAAACAATTTTCCACCTTGGCAGTTTTTCGGTGGTTTTTCGGGTTCCAAACTTCTGGGGCCGTTTTGAGGCCCTAAATGACGTTTTTTGGGGATTTGGGGCCCATAAAATTTCCAAAGTAAAGGCACTCACCTGGGCCATTCAAAAATCATTTTTCTCATTTAGACCTTTCCAATGGTGTATCGAGTGCCCCAAACATAGATCGTATGCAAAAGTTACGCCCCCGGGAACTTGACGTATCAACTAACCCCATCGAGGCCCACAAAAATTTTGGCTTTTCATCTTCCGGGGTTAGGGTTTTGAATTTTACTTATGTCAAAAAGGCCTTGAGATCCTCATTGTAACAGTCATCTTCTTGTGAATGCGAGTAGCCATCACATCTCTTCTAAGAGATAAGTTGCCACCATTCTAGAGAGTCTTTCATCTGTATTTTTACAGTTCTGTACATTTCACACATTAATAGAAATTGTGTATTACTATATCTTTGATATATTTTTGTTTGTTTTTGGATATCTGATACATCTCTGTACAAATCTTTATTATATCTCCACTCTCATTTCGTGCAGAAAATTATCCGGATCACAAAATTATCCATTTCTGTAAAAAAAAATCATTTAAGGTGGAGAAAATTTGAGTAATATGGTACAATGGATGTGTACTCTAAATGAAACATAGTATTTGAATTGGGGAAAGGGATTTTATGTTAAATAATTCTTTAAAAGTTGATAAAATTCATGTGTCTAGGATATATAACAACTTCCTTCAAAATCACTAGACTTGAACTCTCTAATGAAAAGTACAATAGACCTCTCATCTTTGTAATGGTTCAAGGGTTTCAAGGTGTGATTATATTTAAGTAGGAAATAATATCTACCACGAATTCCATAATAGGATAAATGGGAGAAAATGAAGTGTTCCCTTGATTCAATTTTTTATTGCATAGCTTATATATACATTATTCACGAGGTGCTCGGTGACTACTCTCCATCCTATAATAGTAAAAATAAACCCTATAATACCCTAAAGGAAATAAAATATTATGAGTGAGTCAATTCCTAAGATAAATCATAGTGGTGACATATTTATTCTCAATAAACAATAATGATAATTAGGAGAAAGCAACTCTCTTGATAAAACATCTCAACAACTAGTGCAATCTTATTAAATTTATAATGGAGCTAGAATAAAATTGGCCCCTTCCATTTCTAGATGTCACGGTGATTGGTAAGAAGGATGGCTTTGTTTCTCATCAAATTTATAGGAATACAATGCATGCATACCAATACTTGCATGTAAATTCTCACCATCACCAAAGACAGAAAATGGGCGTCCAAAATGCACTAACCATTAGAGCCATGAGGATCATAGATATTGATCACATTGAGCAAGAAAAAAAAAACTTACACAAAGTTTTCATAAGCAATGAATATAACACTTCATAAATCAATAAGGCTTTCACGAAAGAAAAGAGAGAATGTAAGAGAACTCATGGGTCTACCAGGAAAAATAATTTGGAAGAACAAAATGTGTTCCTGTCATACATACAAGGAGTAATTGATAAAATAGCCAAGTATTTAAGAAAAAAGAGCATCATTCAAGTGTTTTCACTGTCGAGCAACATCAAGAAGCTCCCGATTTTAGTGAAAATTCTTTTTTCCCTGAGATCACAAAAAGGAGTTTAACAATTTCCTTGTGTTCTTAGGAAAACATATGTTGGAGAAATGAGGAGGTCCATCCAAACAAGAATAAACGAACATAGTGCTGACATACGATATAATATGATTGATATGCCAACATTGGTTGAGCATTTGCACAATAGGAAACATCCCATAAAAAATGAAGGAATGAAAACCCCCACCAAGGTTTATAATTGGTACAAAAGGAGGATAAGAGATGCAATAGATATAGTAAAAAACTCCAACTATTTAAATCAAGATGATGGTTTCACTATTAATCAACTTTCACTACCAACCCTCATTAAATAATGACTAATAATTGATCGTTTGAATCTCATTGCTAAATCGATGTAAGAGGTTGGCACGAAGTGATAAGAGCATCATTTTTTTTTTAATTTATTAATTAAAGATCGAGATGAATAACTCAACATCATTCTCATACTAAAATTGAACTTCATAAAAAACTCAAAACATTGACAATAAATAAAATAGACTACAACAACTCCATAACATGATACCAAAAGCTAAGCATACTTCATATATATTCTATACATATTTTTTATAATTAACATTTTATAACTATCTATTTTAAATATTTTAAAATAAAAATTAAAAATAAAACCAATTAAAATTATTAAAATCTAAATTCTAAAATAAATAATTTTATAAATATCTCTTTTAAATATCCTACAATAAAGAATAAAGATGCAAGGTAACGGAAAATTGCTAAAATCCAAGCTAAAAATGCAAAAGTGTAACACAATTTAAAGTTGAACTTCCATTAAAAGAATCAATCCAACCTAAAACCACTTTAACTCATTTTACCCATTGTTTTACACCTCTACCAATGCCATCCCTCACCTTTGTTAATTTACACTAAACACGAATACAATCTTCAAAACAAAATTATATAAGGGAGGTGAAACTCGAGGGTTTTACATGTGGGGATGATCTCATCTAAATTAAAGCTTGCAAACCACTTGTAGTAAAACAAAGCTTTTACTCCATGCAAATAGATTTTTTTGATATTTTTTTCTTGTTTCATTGGGATGGGTGGTATAAGATTACACACCACTAGTAGTAAAACAAAGGTTTTACCCCTTGCATATAGATTTTTATTTATTTTTATTTTTCTTATTCATTGGGATGGGTGACATTATTGAGTATTGATGTCAACTCCATGTAAAGATGGATGGATTTTTTAATCTTTCTTTAGGTTTTTAAACATGACATTTCATCGAAATGGATGATTTTGTTGTTGTTTGGATCTTTCTTCTGCCTAAGTGGATGGGATCTTTTTGCAGTGTTCCCAAAGCTCATGCATGCTATTAAACATTAAGATTGAATAAGGACTTGCTATCCCATCACCCAACCACTGAAATAAATTATATAGAGGACAACAATTATTCGCCTCAATAAGGGTGTTGACAATGTGACTCTATTATGTTCTCCTAGATGGGGGCAATACCCTTATAATCTTCTTTTCGAGAAGCTCTTGCCAATGGTTGTTGAGACTATGGTCAACCACATTAAATTTATAAGTATTTGAATATACACTTTGTCAGGTTGGAAAACACCACTGAGTATCACTTAACTCTTCTATTGAAACAACATGCGCCAATAGAATTCAAACATCTAAAAACATCTATTGTAGGCTTACTTGGAATTTGTTTAAGTGTTTCTTGGAAACATCTGGAGATGCTTAACTTAGCTACCAAGGCTAAGAACTTTGTCCATCATTTATGAGAACTTTATATTGTGTTCAATGTACTTGTAATAGGTATATTATCTTTACATTTTGAAAATTCAATATATCACATGTTTAAAGGAATAAGGAATATCACCACTTTATTTAGTTAATTGATTAAGTTTTTAATAATATATAGTTTTGAAGTTAAAAAATTTGGTTTTAAATTTAATATTAAAAAGATAAAAATAATATATGTTTATAAAATTTATTTATTATAATTTATTTTAAAATTTATTTTAATTTTAATTTTTTTAATATTTTCAAATGTTGTTTTATTCTTTTTATTATTGAAAAATGTTAATAATTAAAATTAAGAATTTTGTCATGTTCAAATTGTTTATATTAAATATGAAATTTTATATTTAAAAAAACATGATATATTATATAAAAAAAATCTAATTTTAATAAAGGGATATCATCACTTCATTTGATTAATTAATTAAATTTTTAATATTATAATCTTCTCTTTTCAATTTCCAATTTTCACATACATATAATAATACATATAATAGAGTTCTATTAATTTTGAAAAAAATTCTTTTTCACACATAGACAAAACACAAAGACAAAAGGAATACATGCTCATATTACAATGCATATTCATTTATGATTAATATGCAATTGAGACCATGGTTTATGATTAATATACAATTGAGACCATGGTTTTGGGTATACCATGGGAACTTGACTTACTTTCATGGTAAGTAGTCAATTTCATATCATCATTTTTTTAATAATATAATCTTGTCCCTTTCCTTTTGACACAGGATAGATGTTTAATAATCTTGAAGGAAACTCTTTCCAACACATAAACAAAATGATTACATATTCATATACTAATGCATCTTCATTTATGATTAGTGTATAAATCATACCATAATTTTAAGTATAAAATGAGAATTTGACTTAACAAAATGATTACATATTCATATGGTAATGCATCTTCATTTGATTAGTATATAAATCATATCATGATTTTAGATATAAAATGGGAACTTGACTTTCATGGTGGGTAGTTGATTTCATGTTATCATTGTTATGAAAATTATTAAAAGAGAAACAAGTTTGACATTAAGTGTTATTGAAAACTTTTCTTTTTACTTTATAGACATTTAATAATCTTGAAGGAAACTCTTTCCAACTTAGAGACAAAATGATTACATACTCATATTGTAATGCATTTAGATTTATGATTAATATATGAATTAGACTATGACTTTCAATGTATCATTAAACTTGACTTTCATGTTGGGTAGTTGATTTCATGTTATCATTGTTATCAAAATTATTTAAAAGAGAAATAAGTTTTTAAGTTTTCACATTTAATGTTATTGAGGATTTCTATTTTTACTATCTTATTATTCAGGTGGATAGGAAGAGATACATGGATCTTGTTTGTTTTCAGATGAACCTTCCATATCAAATCTCTTTTCTAGCATAAAGTTTAGGTTTTGCTCGGTTGCCAATGTTATACCTTAACTAGAATATTCTAAGGGAATTAACATATATTAATACAAAAATATAATAAAATCATAAACCATAATTATAACAAAATCAACATGTCAAATATCTGTGTTAAGTCATAACAATATTCAAATAATTACACTATTTTAAAAATGCAAGGACCTAATCCAATACATAAGAAACATATATCATTGGTTGTAACAAACCTTACAAAGATCTTACTGCAGTGTAGTTATTTACAATATGATATACAACTCTTGATTGTCTTTTGCTATGTGTTGACATGGAGAAAAATCTCATGCCAACAACAGGGAGAATTTCCCAATGGGGGTCCCAATTACACCTTCTCTCATTTGGTATGTCAATCTCCTCTGACATGTGGGCTTGATTGCCACCAACATTAATTGATTTCTCCCAAAAAATAGACGTGTTTGTTGAAACTCTCTAAAATTCTAAATGCATTCCTAATCTGTCATGAAGATGCAGTTCTATTCTAACCTATTCCTACTCCTAATCTAACAGTGACATAAATTGATTGCAAGCATAAAGTTTATTTTTTGTAAATAGAAAGAATTCACATTTCACAATATGAAACCCTTAGCAACATATTCTATTCATATATAAACATGAATAAATTCATATGTAAAATAGAACTAAGTATGTCCATGCAATCTAATCACTTTTAACCATTTTTTTTTTATACTGGGGGAATCGACAACTCGTTGTTCTCGTACTCGCGTGACACGTGGTCGATACCCGTTCGCTACCACTATAACCCCAGGTGTGCCACACAACCTGCAAGCATGGAGCACAAGTAAATCGGGGTAAGAATCGAACTTGAGACCTCCTTTTCATATTTCCTTCCATTTACATGACACTTACCAATCGATCTGTACCCCTGCATGCCACTTTTAACCATTTACTATCTAAAGCATATTTCATTGACAAAAAAATAGTTCAATTTCCACAACAAAAAAAAGTACAAACATCCATTGATACACCTAAAAAAATCCAAACATAAAACAATAAATATATTATATGTTCATAAAAATAATTCAATTTCCACAACAAAAAAAAGTACAAACATCCATTAATACACCTAAAAAAATCCAAGCATAAAACAATAAATATATTATATGTTCATAAACGTTTTCCCATTATATTCAATCTTCAGAAAGAATTCCTCAAATATACAAGTCAAAGTTCCTCAGCCTTCAATCCTTTCATTCCACTTGATAAAAATAAGCACAAAAGTTTTTAGATCTTCCAACCCCTCCACTCCAAAAGAAATCTACATTGATCACACTAATTTTCCAATTCGACGAAGACATAAGTGACCACCTCTGACCTGCGTAGATATTAGTTAAACAACAAACTGGTTGCACTATATTCACGCACTACCATTGCGATATCATTTCACCCTCCTCCCTCCTTGGTGTGTTCGTGTTGTCTTCCTTTTATAACAAATTATGGGTGGCTTTTCTCTATCACTATGATTACAATCATTTTCCTTTTCTATCTCATTCTTCTGTCCTTCCTTACAAAAATAGTTGGAGAATTTTATCAAAACAAAAAACAAACAAAATGTAAATTTAAACAACAACATTATTACAAGTTTATTCTTTTCCAATCTTAAGTTTCAAGCTTAATAACAAATTAGAATTTGTTATTCACGTGACCAAAATGACCATATATCCATATTCTTTTCTTTTGCATTAAAATCCTCTTGTGCAGTTTTTAAGCATGGAATTTTGTACATACAAGTTAAATTATTCCAAACACAAAACATAACATTAAATGACCAAATAAAATGATATTAAAATATAAAAAGAAAATTCTTTGAAACTCTTATATTAAGAGTACATGGAATTTATTCAAGGCATTAAAATTATTAGAAACAATAATGTTTCCAATACTTGAATATGCCAAAACAACAGATTTCATTTCTGTCATTTGCAATAATTAGATTGGTTAAAGAGGAAAATTGTGTAAAAATACTTTTTAATGAAAATTTAGGTTTCATAGAAAACAATGCTTTACTCAAATTGAAATTTATTAGCTTGTTTTCCATATATATATATATATATATATATATATATATATATATATAAGATGAAGATTGATTTTTATCAAATTAACATCTAGTTGAATTAATTCAATCCACCAAAATTCTTAATTGATTCAATCACTCAATGAAACTAAATCATTGGAAAAAAATGTCGAAATCTTCCGAAAATCAAATTTAAGTTTGTCAGAAATGAACCATTAAGAAATGCAACTCATAAGAAAATAAAACAAGTTCAAGCATCATTTCATCAAACCAACATGTGCATATGCTTAAGAGGCACATGTTGAATCAAACAAAAATTTCATCAAGCAACCAAGGGTCATAGATCAAGTCAAACATAAGGAAATAACATCTTTCTCGCAAACATAGATCAAAAGAAATCAAAATCAATAGGAGTGAAGAGGATAGTAATGCCATTATCAAAGATAGTCAGTTATTCAAACATAGGACTCAAAACCAAGACTTAGAAACCAAATATAGGGAGTAGTTTCAAAGTTTAATGGGGGGGGGCCTTTATTTTTCTCAAAAACAAAGGGGGAGTTGTTGTGGGAAAAAAAATCAGTGACACACTAGACGAAACAATTATCTTTATCTCTTTGATACAAGAAACTTACTTACTATAGAGTCTTAAAAATAAGACTTATTTGACTGAATAAATACCTTTTTTTTGAGTTTGTGGGACCCACACAAGTATAAATCAATAATGAAAAAGATACACAATAATCCCAATCCAGGAAATTACATGCTATCTCAAGGAACTAATGATTAATGAATTTTATTTCCTCAAATTTCAATCTACCCTAGATATTTTCAAGAGGTGACCTGGGGCCTTCATGACTTATAACATAAGAAATTACTTAGGTGTGTTCCTCATCTCTCAATTCCTAGCATTGCTTCACTTCTAGTGAGCATCCATAGCCTTGATCGATGTTGCTTCAATATCATACAAGCATTGCCACACTACTAGTGAGCATCCATAGCCTTGATAGAGTTACTTGTACTTCCCATATTTTCACTATATTATGGCCATGTTACTCAAATAAACACCCTTTTTAGATATTCTTTTATGCGCGCGCGCGCGCGCACACACACACACACACACACACACACACACACACATTGCTTTGTAATTGCAGTGGGTGTAGGAAGAGGCTAGGATGATACGAGAGTTTCTTTGATTTGACTATAATTTCTAGTTTGTAATCTTATCCCATGGGTCATTCTTTAATTGATGAACTACATTAATTGTGTGTGAGTATGGATTTCCAATAGAGAATGTTAGTAAACAACCAAATAAATAATTAAAGTGTGTTAGCATGAAAATATTTGAGTATCAAATATGTTCCACCAGAGCTCATATTTCTAGGTTTATTAGTCAACATCATCTTGAAAATATTCTCAAAGGTAATGATTTATCATGTCATTACATCTTAACATTGCATCCAGGTGAGCCAAACTTGATCAATTATCACATGGGAACAAATAAAGTCACGGTGGAAAAAAATGAACAAAGAAGGAAATATAAATATGTATAGATCAATGAAAATGAATAAAGACCTAGAAAATAAATGAAGAAAATAAAAATAAACTAAAAGGAAAACCAAAGGAAAAATATTCCAGTTAATCAAGTCAGGGGTAAAGAGGTAATCAACCCACAAGATAGACCTAGAATAAAAGAAGCATATGATAAGTGTTGGGGAGTAGGGTGGAACCTGTTAAGAAATAGATAGACAATTTTGTAGATAATCGAAGAGGGGATACAATTTAGAAGAAAAAGGTGGTGTCTAAAGACACTGTTATAGCACTTAAGCATAATGCACTATGATAAGAACATCACAATGCATATTTGATATCAATATCTCCATATGATATCAATTGATTGCTTGATGATAATGACCCATGGGGTCTGCTATTTTTAGCCTCAATATCTAACCAACTTCCATGAAATCGGAAAGATCTTGTTCACATATAACCATGAATTGTTAGAGTTGACTTCGTCAAATTCGTGTTTTCTAGTCAGTTTGACAAGGATGCTTGACCTGACCTTCCATGCATCCAACTCATAGTTGATTTTTGGGTTGGTCGATCCACTACCTGACTATCTTCGACTGTTGGTCGATTGTTTGACCGATAGACTTGTCAAATACTCAACCGAATGAAGTAGAGATCCATTCGATCACCCGATTGACTATTTCCAGATGTAGGTCGAATTCCCGACCGACTAAATTTAGGAGAAGTGTGATGAACCATTAGGACTTGATGTTCCAACAATAAGTCATAATATGCACAATAACATTTATAATGAAATATCAGGAGAAAACTAAGGGTGATATCTTCATAAATTAGGTATTTAATTCAATCTGAAAATCAAATCCTAAAATATTTCCCAAAGTAATGATCATAACTAGGAAGGGAAATTAAGCGACATCATTATAATAAAAAATCATAGGATCAATGAAATTAAACAATGGAACTCTACACTCTAGTTAACCCATACAAAATTTACTTTTGTCTTATTGATCAACCCATATTCTCCCGATACCTATTAGCACCAATCCTTTTCCATGCTCAAAAGATGAGATAATCAATAAATACATGATCCAAAAACTTCTGAGGTTGTTATCACTCTTAAACTTCATTGTTGTGAATAATCTCTTTGCAAACATTATTTTGAAAACACAAGACCTTTAATCCCAAAAAATCCATCAATATCACTCACCAACATGTATCAATTCCCCCTTGTCATTAGTGATAATAATTCCAACCATCCTCATCATTAACCTCAACATTCTATCTTATAAGTAATGACACGAGGATAATATTATTGCTATGGAGACAATTAAGATAATCTTGATAAAGTACAAATGATCCATATAGAAATATAGATAAGATTAGAAACCATAATTGAATGAGACGATTAGGACCATATTTCTAATAATTGATGAGTTGATGCTTGGAATGATTGATAAATTCCTTGAGACTGATATCATAAATTTTTTAAGTGTGTTCTAAGAAGACAAGTTAAGAGTGACACTTCGTGGAGTTTAAAGATAACATAACATATGTGTAAAGAAGAATGTCTTCAAACAATGGGTGAATATATTGTCTCTCAACCTAATCAAACACAAGAAGAAACTCATTTCAGGAAAGGTAACAGTTCGATAAAGAAAACCCCTTTCTTGAATAACGAACTTATTGAAAAGATTTATCTGAGAGGATTTCATGAATTGTACCTTGTGGGAGAGTCTGAGTTCGGATGATGCCCATTGATTCTGAGGATAAGATAATATAATGAGGTCCTGACATAACCATCGGTCGAAACAGAAATGCCTCATCATCCAGACAAGTCTCTTTGAGCTCATGTTTAAAATAACAAATAGCTTGAGATGAATTATTGTGACTCAATAGTGAGAACTTGTAGTCCTCCACCACTGTAAGAGATAAATAATTCAAACTTGGGTGGTAGCCACTAATATCATTTGTTTCATCAAATCTATAAGCTTCAAATAGCTATTTTTGGTAAGCACAAGACTCTATATTAATAATGAATGTAATTGAATCAATAGATGACACATTCTTGTACATATTTTTCACAACAATGTCTTCTTCCCATGTGAAATGTTGATAAATAAGGAAACCAAAAGATTCCTTGGAAAGGGTTACATCCTCTCCCTCCTCTGTATGTAAGTTATGACCGTCTTGTACCTTATTAAGGTTTGGCCAACCACTTGCACAACACAACCATAAAAAAGGCCAGGATATAAATAATAGAAAGTATTAAAGGTAAGAGAATGAAAAGCCTCTTTGATAAAATAATCATTTTCAAAGGTAACATCCTTGAAGGGCATATTTTCTTCTATAGGCACAATCACAATCATTTTTAATTGTGAATTTGCAAGTACCACACAAGGAATTGTTTCACAATAAAAACCTTCTTCCTTCACATTATTCTTCTCTTTTGAGAAATATGCAAACTGTTGTATTGAAAGTGCTATGCATTGTGTTTTTGTATCTTCCTCTTTAGTTAAATGATCAACATTATTTTTTTTATCCTCAAAAACATTTAAACACATATTATCTTAAAAAACATACTCATTGTTAGTAGATGGGAGCATATCACACAAAAATTTAGAATGACAAGGCTCAAAGATTGACTCGGTAACTACAAGAAAACCTTCTTGACTTTTTCCAACTAAACTAATAGAAGCTATTTCAATACCACAATCATGATCATCAAAGATTGATTTGATTTCTTTATTTTATGAGGTAACTGTCATATTTTTAGGAATGTGACATTTTTCTTCATTTCTATGGAAAGTTTCCTCCTCCATTTCCTTTGATGAGGAAGATAAAGTAGACAAATGAAAGCCTCAAATAAATATCGGTTGAATCAAGAGTCTCTCATTATCAGAAGGAATTTCTTCCTTCTTTTGTTCTTTCAAACCAATCTCATAAATGATTGAGCTTGAATTCTCTACACAAGAGGTCTCTTTTTCATCAAGAGGAAATGTAGGTGGAGTAAAATGACGAGAGGTGTCATGCACTTATTTTGAAATAACATGTTCTCCTTGATTCATATCCCTAAAAGAAAATAAATATCCCAACACATGTTTTTCAACCACAATTCTTTATCCTCTAGATTTTAATGTAAATCCAAATTAGCACGCAAATTTGTCAATTTTCACATGCAACTCTATGTGACTAATTTCAGATCTAAAAATTGCTTCCTAGTGATCTAATAGTAAAAACCTAACTATTATCACTGAATTACTTTACACTAAAATTATTGATTGAAAACATATGCAACAGAAACACAAAGATCATAGATGAATCGTCAATACACATGAGACACAATTTTAGTTATGTAATATTGTTATCATCAGAAATCCTGAGGGAGAAACCAACCCTCCCAGCCAATACAATATCACCAAAATATGAGGACAATCTTGTCCTCCAAAGTCACCAAAACTAAGAACAACCTTGTTCTCCAATAACCATACAAATAAGAAAACCAAACCTCAACAATATCCCTGGGAATCTCCTCTGCACACAAATATGTTGTAGATCACCTGTACATCCTGTTGACATCACTTGTCATCCTATACGAATCTGTACCTTTCCAAAAAATTAGATACATGATTCACCAACTGGAAATCCACGTACATACAATGTTTTCTCTCTTGCAAAATGTGTATACCCTATACGTTACTCGTCCACCTACAACCCATGTATATACATGCTTAATCCTCCTACAAACCATGTATGGTATGAAAAATTCATTCCACACATGCCACCTTCTTCACTTCTCTCTCTTGGTCTAGATTCACCACGTTGAAGACTTCCCCTTTGCTGAAATTACCAATCCTCTTAGCACAAGTGTAGACTCACATATTCTAGCTCCATCATGTCTCCACACACTCTACATGATATCTAATGTCACAATGACTTCTCTTATTTATATACAATCCTTAGGGGTCACCATAGAATCCCCTCCACAAGTCAACATCAAATTAGGCTTTCATTGTAGGTGTGAATCTCCAACAAAAGCCCACAAAGCCCATCATCAAATGCATGAAGCCCCCACTCAAATCCAAGGGGGATTTCTCCAAACTGAAAGTGAGATGTGGTGCTAATGATGATTCCCACATGCCCAACACATAGGGTCATGTGAGAATACCTTCCCGAAGCTACAAAAATCAAAACTCCCTCTTAGAGAGGAATGTATTATCACCACACTCCATAAGTGGGAATTCCTCCCGATGCTACCAAAGCATCAACACTCCCTCTTAGCGAGGGAGACATTCCATCCTCTATCATCACCTGGAAGTGACTCTGTCTCTCGTACTGAATCCTCTACCATAGCTTCTCTCAAATTCATCTGATTGGTTGCTCCCTTTATCATCGAAGAAAATCCTACTCTCAAGACCTCCTAACTTGTTGCATCCTTGGTCACTAAAGAAAATTCTATTGTCTGACATGATCCCATCCAAGAAGACACCCCTCTCCTAGAAGCCTCCTACCTTTGAATCTCCAATCTGACCATATCAACCCATTACACTAATCTGGATTATATTCGGAACGAAATGAAAGCAGATAAATTACAATGAAATACTCATGAAACTTGCCAGAAACAGAGAAATACAACAATAATTGATTTCTATTAATGAAAGAATTGTAAAGAGACTGTAAAAATACAAAGTGCAAGACTCGCTCGAATGGTGGCAGCTTTATCTATGAGAAGAGATGCGATGGCTACGCTCATTCACAAGAAGATGATTACAATGAGGCTCTGAAGGCCTTTTTATGTTAAACAAGAATGCCAAAACCTTAGACACCCAAAAACCTAACCCTAGGAGATGAAACACCAAAAGTCATGTGGGCCCCGTTTAGGTAAGTTAGTACATTAACTTCTCAGGGTTGTAACTTTTTCATACGATCTCCGTTTTAGGTGTGTGATAGCCCATTGGAAAGGTCTTTTCGAGAAATACACATTACATTATCAAACTCTGACTCCATCTACAGTTTGACTATGGTGAGCCAAAATAACATTGTTTAGGGCCCCAAAACGACCCTGGAAGTACAACAAGATGTGCTGACATGAAAACATACAAAATAAGCTAGTTGGATTAGGTGGGAGGCCACTAGTATCCACCTAGAATATATGTAGGGCTCCAGGCAACCCCGAAATTGTATAAACCACAATTACAAAGAAGTACAAAAGAACGTGTTGAACTAAAAACTGGAAAAAGGAGCTAGTTGAAATAGGTGGGTGGCCACCAATATCCACCTGAATCAATCCTCCCCCCTTAGGAAGAAATGGTATCCATTGATTTGAGTTCCTAGGGAAGAGGGGAAAAAAAGTTCTAAATCTAAATCTTGGTGAGCTGCCTTCTTTGTTGGAGAAGTTGTGCTACTTGGTTTATGGAAGACTGTCACAAACCGGTTGCTGGCGGGGTTGAATATGCTCCACCAACCTATTTTCTCTGGGTTTGACGGGGCATTGTGTAGGCACCATTGTAGGTGAAGAAACAATATCTTATTTCTCTTTGATAATATGTTCTGCTGGATAGAAGGTGTTGAGGCTACATTGGTTGTAGCGGTCTTTTGTGCATCCTTTGAATAGTTTGTGAAGAGGATGAATTTTGCAGTATGAGAGATTACCTTGCAACATTTTTTTGGTGGAGCAGTAGTTGGAACTACCTATGGTATCTGATAGAGCTGACCTCCCATATTAATAATGACACTACGAGGTCTAGACTCATATACATCATGATGTCTCCACATATATGGTTGGCCATGTTAGAACTCTATAAATTTTGTCCGGTTGATAGACAAATGACAGAGGTAACTATTTCAACCTACTTTAGAGCTGTGCACTAGCATGTTCAACTTAGAGAGGGCTCTCTCGTGTTACTTGATATTTCTTTGATAATCAACGACTAGATTTGGTTTGTTTTGAGGGTTTTTATAAGGTTGTTGGTGGAGAAGGGGAGGAAACACTTAGAGCTATGGAGTCGAAAATGAATAAGGAAATGGAAGGCCATTAGAAATCTTCAGAGGATAAAGGCTAAATGAGGCAATGAATCTGAGTTATAAATGGAGTTTAAGCAGAGTGGTAAGAAGAAAGGGGAAAACAAATAACTGCATCAGAATACTATTAAAAATGAATTCTAAATCAACTAGGGAGAAAAATACACAGTCTAAATTGCTTAGGTCAAGAGCATCATAAAATGAATTACAAACCTTTAACTCTCCAATTTAAACAAAATAAAATGTAGATGGAATTTTAAAGACACAATAAATACAAACTATGAGAGAAAACATAACTCATATCACAACCATTAGAATCTCTTCATAAAAATTTCAGAATGCTTCTGCATTATATATTCAATTTGGCTCCAGACAATTACAATGTCCTCCTGCTAAGAGGGCAGGTCCCTCTCCGATCATCCCTTTCATTTATATTTGGAATAATATATATAGACAAACTACATTTGGGATTCAAAATGAATCAACTTCCCCATAGTCCCAAGAATAGTCATTAGTTATAAAAAAGGAGTAACGTATAACAACTGTACCCCTATTTTACCAGGGGCGTTATAAATAAAACTGACATATTTCAGATTCTCACTTTGAACACCGCATGTCTATATCATTACAAAATTTTATGAAACATACTTAATTTA
>JZKD02S1907298.1:1349494-1368133 GCA_000966675.3 Picea glauca | reverse complement strand
TATTGTATTATAAAGCAGACATATTGTAAAAGGAGGTTTCCCCCTCAAAGGGGGATATAATTATTCATTTTGTATCATTTTTAAGGCATTGGATCATGAAAACCTACGCGTAAACCTTGACAACACCAAGCGTAGAGTTCGTGGTGTGAACTAATCACTTAGACAAGGAGGACAATCAGGACTTGTCACATGAGTTGCCAAAATTATGATCATAGATCTCATGATAGAGTTAGGTTTGAATGAACTTGGGGTTATTGGCTCAACTCACATGGCAAGTAGGGTGCTCAATCAGATAGATAGAGTGACTATAAAAATGGAAACGAAGTTGGGAAAAGAGTTGTAAAGTGGTTGGGTTAGTTGTGGTGTGAATATAATTGAGAGATAGAGTTGGGGCATCAACACAAAGTTATCTTGGCACAATAGTCAGCAAAGGTCCATTGTTTGAATGAGTTGTGAACAATTTAGTGTGTTGGTGTCTTGGTGCAGTAGACAGATGGGGAACTAAGTGAAGATTTGAGTTGTGAAAAAAGTTTTGATGGATCTAGAATAATTGTAGAATGTGAGAGAAATCGAGGACATGGAAGTCATGTACGAATGGTAGTACATGAAGGACATTGCGAAGCAAAGTTTGATTTAGTATTGGGAAGGCTCAAAGAGGATGCTTGAAATTCCATGATGGAAATACTATGATTATGGAATATGGAAGAATAGAATGAACATTCAGAATCAAAACTTAGCATAGCCACGAGAAGTATTGAAGAATATGTGTGAGATCGAGGAACAATAAATATTCTACAATGATGAAAATAGTGTATGTTTTGAAGAAATTGAATCCTGGGAGATTCCAAGGTTGGATTCACTCTGTAAGGAGGATTCCCAAGAAAAAGGTTAAATCTAAATAAGGAAGAAGCTTCTTGATAACAAAGGAAGAATTTTTTAGTGTTTTATTTACAACAAAAACCCCTTCAAAATAGACTACTCGACAAAGATTAGAATCTTTCAACCATGATTGAGGTATTCCAAATTCCCACACCTTCAAAGGATATGTTGGAAGAATTAGATGTTTTGGCAGCACATGTATATGTGTTGACTAATAGAGGCCCTGAATAGTGTTTGCAAAGTGAAGGAGAAGGAATTTTTTGTGTGGATACAATGATGAGTGACGTGGAGGTGACTACTTTATTGGACACCATTGCAAACAACAAATTTGTGAGTTAGAAAACTATTAATTTATTCCATTTTACTTATGAGAGAAACACGACCATGTTCAAGTAAGTCAAACTAACAACATAACCAGAAGTTTGCTTGGAAATTGGGACTTCACGTTTTCTCCACTGAATGATCATGGATTAGTCTTGGGGTAGTACTTTCTCATATTTTCCAAGTCAGGTCCACTCACACATGAAGGATTCTTGGTATTCTTAGATGAACCAAAAATGCCAAGTATTCCCATGACGAAAAAAGAGGAAGCTTCGACAAATACCAAGGATATATGCAGTCAAATTGATTAAAGGAGTAAGGGAAATTGTGGATAGACCTTGTGTCGCATAGCAACAATGAGGGGTGAGTTTGGACATGGTAGCCTTGGGAGGATTGGGCCAGAGAAAATGATGATTTACAACAATGGATATATTGGTGAAGTACATATTGGAGAATATAGATTGTTTTCTAAGCCTACAATGTTAGAATATAGTGTCTGAGGATGATTTTAGGTAACTTGTTGTAACATTTGCCTATGATATCGCGCAAGAAATGCATCCTTAGTCACCATGCTTTCAGTATAATTTTGAAGGCATTGAGAGAGATTGGTTCGAAGACTAACTTTTGGGAAAAACTCCAAGAGTTGTGATGGAGTAGTGTGTCGAGGCACTCACTTAGCTAGTCTTGGAGTGAGATGTAGAAGAAGTGGGGAAGGAAGATTGAAACCCCGCAACAATTGTGAAATTTTTCAGGAAATCCATGGCGATATGTGAATTTCAACTAAGTGAATAATGATGTTGAATATCACTAGCCTGATTTGATTTATAGGGGTTTTTTTTCTAGGATGACCAAGGTTTGAAACTCATAGAGGTTGGGAGGAGACACCTAAAAAAATACACCCAGTTTAAGGGTTGGCATGGCTCAGGCTAGGTGTGATCCCTGGATGATTTTGGCATCTTAGATTCCCCTGGGTCATGATTTATTTTATCATAGGCTAGTCCCATAGGTAAAGGACACACTAGCAAAGAAAAAAACTATGTGTAGAACGACTAGAGGATTTAGGATTCACACCCAAGTAAATTAGGTTAGTGTTTGGGTACTTGGACACACAACACAACTCTTACACTATGTACACCAATAGCCTAGGTGGAAGCTATTGGGTACATTCTAGTCAATCAAAAGACAAAGAGTTGACGGACTACCAAGAAGAAGACAATATGGCCTTAAGTGCCTTGCAAAGAGGTGGTTTCATAGACTTGGAGATATGCATTCTTGAGAGGAAGGTAATGTGGGGTGGGAGCTTTGGATGGAGGCAACCTCAGTTTTACTTAGTGAAGACAATAGTTGGTGAGTTGGGTTGCGATGAGGTGTCTTGAGAACAAATTAGCATGCCAGGCTAGTGACATGACTTGACATCCAAGGGGAAGGTGCATAGCTTTTCCTTATTCTTTGAGGTTGGACAGAGTGATGGAAGTGCATAAAAAGTGACTATGTTTGGGGGTGGGGATTACACTCCCATGAGTTTGGGATGAAAGTTGGACTAGATACCCAATTATTCCAAGGGATGAAGGATGCCAATGAGCAAAAACATGGATAAGGTGGTTGTAGAATGATCATGGTTATGGGTCACAGATAGTTCAACACTTAGGAGAATTTTTGAAGTAAATTGTGCAATAGCCAATTGCAGTAGGCATCAAAACCGATAGTAGAGCAACACAACATCAATGTAGAAACATCATGAAAGGATCGTTCAACATAGTTCGATGAAAATCATCCTTTGAGTTGGTTGAAGCAACCTCATTTAATCAAGCAATAGATCATGCAGAGCTGGGTGTAGGGTGGATGGGTTGATTTGTGTAAACTTGGGGTTTCCATTTAAAACAAAACATGTCGTTTCGATTTGACATGAAACTTGTGGTTTCCATGAGGCTTGGTTGTGATGGACAAATGAGTTTGAGTAGAGGATGGATATGCCATATTTTTTAGGATGTTTTCGAGAAGACAACGAATTTAGGTTAGCGAGAATGTAAGGCATTCAATGATACACACCAAGTGCAAATGCTCCTTGGGATGATTTGGAGATGAGGCGGGCAGAGAGCATAAGGAAGATTCAATCAGTTTGGAAAACAAGGTATTATAGGTGTGAATAAGAGAAACTTAGGTGCATGGTGTTGAGCTGTAGACCCAGGGAAACACGTGCCTCATTTTCTTTGCGAAAAAGTATGACAATATGGGTTGTGTTTGGGAAATAACATGGCGAGTTCGATGTATGGTCAAGGAGTGGACCCACCTTCCCTTGGGAGCATGGGCACATTGGATAGGTTGGATGACCCCATTGGTACACCCATTAATAGTCACATTGGTGGGTTCAAGGAAACGCACAAAGCAAGGGCATGCCAAACAGGTTGGGCTGCCGAAGAGGAACACGCCAGACTGAAAGGACACGATGGTTCATGGGCACAAAAATTAGACCATTGCACTGGTCCATGAAGGGGTGCGTCTATTTATTTGGGAACATTGGTCCGCGAAGGGGCACAACACCTAAAGGATGCGACGATTTTTGAAGGAGAAGGTTAGAGTACATATAAAGAGCATAAGGTGCATGATTTAGGGGCATCACAACTAATTATCACAACTTGAGCTGGAGAGTGATGAGGTGGGATAAAGATGAAGGTGCGGTGTGAAGGCTTGGCTTAGTCTATTGTTGGGGTGTCTTGGGTAGGGGGCATGATAGAGAGGCACGAAGGTTCGTAGGGTAGTGAACGCGAGAGAGAGAAGACTATGAATTAGGTTGCAATAGGGAGACTTGGGTGTATGAGTAAGAAGGGAAGTGAGGATGTGAATTAGTCGAGCTCTTGTATGTCTAAGTATTGAGATGCAAACTCCTCTTTGTAAAGACTTGTAACAACATGTGTATAATAGAAGACTTATGCAAGTATTAGGCATAGTTTTGGCCACCCAACCATACTTGTCTCTTCTTGTGCGGAATGGTTCCATAATTGGTTAAGTATGAGAAATGTGTAATTGTTTAAGTAAAGAACGGACGTGTACTTGGCACATTCGTTGAAGGTAGTGTATGGATGTGGCTTGAGTGAGGAGGCTTAGCCACTTTATGTCGCTTGCCCATTTATGTCACTTTATGGATATCATGCTCCATCCATCATATCACCATTGAAATGGAATACAAAGGTTTAAGTAGTGGAGGGTCACGTAGGGAACCAACAAGGGGTCTTGAAACTATTGAAGGACAAATTGGTTATGGCACAAAATATGGTGAAACAAAAAGCACATCAACATGATAGTGAAAGGGAATTTCAAGTGGGGAATTGGGTATTTCTAATGCTATAACCATACAAAAAAATGTCCCTCAAGAAACAAAACAAGGGCAATAAATTAGCACTAAAATATTATGGCCCCTATAAGGTTTTGCAGTGGATTGGAAGTATTTCTTACAAATTGGAGTTGTCGCCATCTATATGTGTTCTTCTAGTCTTCCATGTTTCTTCCCTAAAGAAGGTCATTGGAAATAAGATCCCAATCAAAACTATTTTACTGTAGATCAATGAAGAAGGGAAAATGGTACTACAACTAGAAACAATCTTTCGAAGAAGAATTAAGAAGCTAAGAAATAAATAAATTACAGAGTATCTCGTCAAATGGGAGAACCTACTAGTTGAAGAGGATACATGAGAAGATGAGTTCTTCATGCAAAAGAACTTGTGGTTAGTCAAGTGTTGAGGAAAACACTTGTTTAAAAGGGAGGGGCATGGTAAATCCTAGACAAAGCCCCATGTTTTGTATAAAACCCCTTAGTAAGCCTCATATATTTAATTATCACATTTCTAGTATTATAGGTGTAGGTCAGCTAAAACCTTTCATTGCACATTTTCATCATAATTATACCCCTTTGTCTCATATATATANTTGCACACTTTCATCATAATTATACCCCTTTGTCTCATATATATATATATATATATATATATATATATATTAAGGATATATTGTATTAGGATCATCTTATTTCATATCATATTGTATTATAAAGCGGACATATTGTAAAAGGAGGTTTCGACCTCAAAGCGGGATATAATTATTGATTTTGTATCATTTTTAAGGTGTTGGATCATGAAAACCTATGCGTAAACCTTGACAACACCAAGTGTAGAGTTCGTGGTGTGAACTAATCACTTAGACAAGGAGGAAAATCAGGACTTGTCACATGAGTTGCCAAAATTATGATCATAGATCTCATGATAGAGTTAGGTTTGAATGAACCTGGGGTTATTGTATCAACTCACATGGCAAGTAGGGTGCTCAATCGGATACATAGAGTGACTATAAAAATGGAAATAAAGTTGGGAAAATAGTTGTAAAGTGGTTGGGTTAGTTGTGGTGTGAATATAATTGAGAGATAGAGTTGGGGCAACAACACAAAGTTATATTGGCACAATAGTCAGCAAAGGTCCATTGTTTGAATGAGTTGTGAACAATTGAGTGTGTTGGTGTCTTGGTGCAGTAGATAGATGGGGAACTAAGTGAAGAGTTGAGTTGTGAATTTTTTTTGGATGGATCTASAATAGTTGTACAATGTGAGAGAAATCGAGGACATGGAAGTCATGTACGAATGGTAGTACATGAAGGACATTGCGAAGCAAAGTTTGATTTAGTATTGGGGAGGCTCGAAGAGGATGCTTGAGATTCCATGATGGAAATACTATGATTATGGAATATGGAAGAATAGAATGAGCATTGGGAATCAAAACTTGGCATATCTACGAGAAGTATTGAAGAATATGTGTGAGATCGAGGAACAATAAAAATTCTACAATGATCAAAAGAGTGTATGTTTTGAAGAAATTGAATCATGGGAGATTCCAAGGTTGGAGTCACTTTGTAAGGAGGATTCCCAAGAAAAAGGATAAATCTCAATAAGGAAGAAGCTTCTTGATAGAAAAGGAAGAATTTTTTAGTGTTTTATTTACAACAAAAACCCCTTCAAACTAGACTAATCGACAAAGATTAGAATCTTTCAAACATGATCGAGAAGGAATTTTCTTTGTGGATACAATGATGAGTGACGTGGAGGTGACTACTTTATTGGACACCATTACAGACAACAACTTTGTGAGTTAGAAAACTATTTATTTATTCCATTCTAACTATGAGAGAAACATGACCATGTTCAAGTAGGTCAAATCAACAACATAACCAGAAGTTCAGGTGCTTCACTTTGTACCTTTGTGAGTTGGAGGTTTGCTTGGAAATTGGGACTTCACATTTTCTCCACTGAATGATCATGGATTAGTCTTGGGGTAGTACTTTCTCATATTTTCCAAGTCAGGTCCACTCACGCATGAAGGATTCTTGTTATTCTTAGATGAACCAAAAATGCCAATTATTCCCATGATGAAAAAGAGGAAGCTTCGACAAATACCGAGGATATATGCAGTGAAATTGATTAAAGGAGTAAGGGAAATTGTGGATAGACCTTGTGTCACATAGCAACAATGAGGGGTGAGTTTGGACATGGTAACCTTGTGAGGATTGGGCAAGAGAAAATGATGATTTACAACAATGGATATATTGGTGAAGTACATATTGGAGAATATAGATTGTTTTCTAAGCCTACAATGTTAGAATAGAGAGTCTGAGGACGATTTTAGGTAACTTGTTGCAAAATTTGCCTATGATATCGCGCAAGAAATGCATCCTTAGTCACCATGCTTTCAGTAGAATTTTGAAGGCATTGAGAGAGATTGGTTGGAAGACTAATTTTTGGTAAAAACTCCAAGAGTTGAGATGGAGTAGTGTGTCGAGGCACTCACTTAGCTAGTCTTGGAGTGAGATGTAGAAGAAGTGGGGAAGGAAGATTGGAACCCCACAACAATTGTGAAATTTTTTAGGAAATCCATGGTGATATGTGAATTTAAACTAAGTGAATAATGATGTCAAATATCACTAGCCTGATTGGATTTATAGGGTTTTTTTTTTCTAGAATGACCAAGGTTTGAAACTCATAGATGTTGGGAGGAGACACCTAAAAAAATACAGCCATTGTAAGGGTTGGTGTGGCTCAGTCTAGGTGTGATCCTTGGACGATTTTGGCATCTTAGATTCCCGTAGGTCATGATTTATTTGATCATAGGCTAGTCCCATAGGTAAAGGACACACTAGCAAAGAAAAAAACTATGTGTAGAATGACTAGAGGATTTAGGATTCAAACCCAAGGAAATTAGGTTAGTGTTTAGGTACTTGCACACACAACACAACTCTTACACTATGTACACCAATAGCCTAGGTGGAAGCTATTAGGTACATTCTACTCAATCAAAAGACAAAGAGTTGATGGACTACCAAGAAGAAGACAATATGGCCTTAAGTGCCTTGTAAAGAGGTGGTTTCATAGACTTGGAGATATGCATTGTTGAGAGGAAGGTAATGTGGCATGGGAGATTTGGAGGGAGGCAACCTCACTTTTACATAGTGAAGACAATAGTTGGTGAGTTGGGTTGCGATGAGGTGGCTTGAGAAAAAATTATCATTCCAGGTTAGTGAGGTGAGTTGACATCCAAGGGGAAGGTGCATAGCTTTTCCTTACTCTTTGAGGTTGGACAAAGTGATGGAAGTGCATAAAAAGTGACTATGTTTGGGGGTGGGGATTACATTCTCATGAGTTTGGGATGAAAGTTGGACTAGATACCCAATTATTCCAAGGGATGAAGGATGTCAATAAGCAAAAACATGGATAAGGTGGTTGTAGAATGATCGTGGTTATCGGTCACAGATAGTTCAACACTTAGGAGAATTTTTGAAGTAAATTGGGCAATCACCAATTGCAGTAGGCATCAAAACCAATAGTAGAGAAACATGTTAAACATAATGTAACCTCAACAGTGTGACTGTACACTGCTAGCTTTACTGGACAATTGTACTTTCTATTTTTGTCTTTCTTGAGCATATTTAGCTCAACCTTCTTGCATTGTAACAAGTTCAGTACTTCTTCATACATTTTCAATATACTGTTCTATTCTTTTCTCTCTACATTTCTCTTAGCTTCAAAATTTATAATGGTATCAGAGCTACAGTAGTAAGCCTCTTCACACAGTTCGAAGAGCAACACGATCCTCAAAATAAAGAGCTTCACAGATCTTGAGAGCACGCGACACAGAATTTTCACAGGGCTTGGAGAGTTGTCTGCAATACTCTCAAAAGATCATCGTAAGAAGCTTGCAGAGGAAGCAAAGGGTACAACGCTCAAAAGATCCTGGACGAAGAGAATGCAGAAGAAGAAACAGTAAAGATTCTTGTAATTTTTCAAAGAACCGTCAAAGATTGACGAAGAAGAGCTACAGAACGACAGAACGTGTAAAGAACTCAAAGGAAATGTTCAAAATCGATAAAGATTGCTAAAAAAAGCAGCATTGTTTAAATTTTTCTTAATTTTTCTCAAATCTGTCAAAGATTGTAGCAGAGAACGAAGAATTCGTGAAATTCTTTCAAATCTTTGAAAGATTCACAAATCTTTCTTCTACAGGAGTAAAGAAGGCGTCTCAGGTGTAAAGAACAACCATTGAGGCCATAAGACTCGTCCTGCGAATGGATCCAGAGCAGGAAACCAGTCCAGAAGGGACGTGGAGAGCGTGGAAAAGGTGAAAGTGTTTCAGTCGTTAGATCTTGCGTAGAGGCTCGACAACCGTTGGATCAACGAGAAAGTGCACGAGGTGTAGTCCTCTAGAGTGCACAGGAGAGATTTCGACTTGTGAAGTCATGAAATCCCAACATCATCTGGACCGTCCATCAAGAGACACGTGGTGAGATCCTATTCCATAGCAAAATCGGTAATCAGGAGTTGGACGCACAAAGAGAATTTCTTTCCAAAAACTCTGATACGTGATATCGCGATATCCCGAGAATACTTGTGAGTCGTCCATCTCAGAGGACAGGTGGCAACAAATCAATGCATCATCACATCGACGTTCGTGGTTTCAAGTTGTCAAAGAAATTTGGCGTCACAACTCATGAAATCGCGATACGCGAAATCGCGATCAGATCTCAGCCGTCCATTTGACTAGACACGTGGCAGACATCGAGCAAACCATTGGCATTTTGGCATTCGGGGTTTCAATTTGTCAAAGAAATTTGGCGTCACAACATGCAAAATTGCGATAGGAGAAATAGCGATAAAGTCTCAGCCATCCATTTGACCAGACACATGGCGAACATCAAGGAAACCGTCACCATTTCGGCAATCGCAGTTTGAAGTCGAGAGAAATTTGGAGCATCGCAAGTCACGATATCCTGAGGTTGAATTGGGACCGTCCATCTTTCCAGGATGCATGGCGTAAATCTGAGGACTCAGGAAAAGTCCCGACAAGGAAAGGGCCATCGGCATATCGGGATTCACCGTATCGTGAATCCTGAGGACAAGAAACACGAGCACTTCAAAACTCCGAAGTCTGAAATCCCGATAGGAGGTAAAGATTCGTTCTGGGGCCCAGCTGACTTCATCTCATCAAAATCGTGGGATCAGGAATCTCCACAATGAAATCCCCGATGCACATCTGAGTCATCCATATGTTAGGACGCATGGAGGCGATCCAAGCGATCGTGAAATGTCCCGAAAGGACAGCGCCATCGAAAAATCAGAGATCGAGGAATCAAAGAATCAGAAAAACTTGACATCAGAACTCGCGAAATCCTGATTCGCGATATCCCAATAAGATCTAGGTTGTCAGATCACACAAGATCTGGACCGTCGAATTGTCCTAAGGCAATTTTTCGCATTTCAGCGTTTTCAAAGTCAAAGAGCCGAAAAATCCCCTAACACCTTAAAATTAAATCACGTGGACACACTGCAAGGAGACTAAGGGCTAATTCAATCCCTATAATATCCCTTCGGCCATCAGCAAATCGAAAAATCGACGATCGGAGGTAAATACAAAATTTCCCTCTATTTTTCTGTAAAAAAATTTTATGGCGTCGTCTAGCAACTTAGGACCAACTCAGGGTCCAATTCTACTGGGAAAGGACTATGAGTTCTGGTCTCTTCAAATGAGATCATTCTTGCAAGAACAAGAGTTTTGGGAACCAGTGGATCTTGGATATGTGGAACCGGATCCATCTTCCCTCGTTGCCATGACAAATGCACAAAGAATTGCTCAAGCAACACTGAGGACCAAAGAAAATAAAGTGAAATTCTGGATTCAAAATTTTGTGGATGATTCGATTTTTTCGAAAATCATAGGCACTGGTACTTCAAAACAGGCTTGGGACATCCTTAAATATTCCTATCAAGGAAATGACAGGGTCAAAACAGTTAAACTGCAGACCTTGTGGACGCAATTTGAGACCCTAAGGATGACAAAGTCCAAAATTGTGGATCAGTACATGACCAGAGTCATGGGAATCGTGAACCAGATCAGAATGATTGGTGAAACCATCACAGATCAACGAATTGTTGAGAAAAATCTTAGAATTTTACCCAAGAAATTTGAAATGGTTGTAACAACAATCCTTGAATCCAAGGATCTATCAATATTTTCAATAGATGAACTAATTGGTTCTCTGGTGACACATGAGACCAGAATGCATCTCACAGATGAGTCAATCTCCAATGCCTTCAAAACTCAATTCTCCTTCAGCAGAGCGAGAGGCAGAGGAAGAAGCAGAGGTTAGCAAGGAAGAGGGAGCAATCAAAATAACTCTCACTCCACTGGAGGTAATAGACAACAGTATCCAAATCAAAATTTCCAAGGTCAAAGACATCAACAAAAAAATCAACATCAGAATTTCCAGCCTCAAAACGGTAGAGGGAGAAGATCACATGAAAAAATAAGCATACAATGCTATTACTGCAAAAAGTATGGGCACTATGAATCTGAATGCAGGAAGAAGCAAGCAGATCATCTCTCAGGCAGAGCACATGTGTCAAATCACACAGGAGAAAACTCAGGAGGTATGTTTCTCTCATGCCACAAGATTGAACATCAACCTAAAGATCTCTGGTTGTTGGATAGTGGATGCAGTAATCACACGACAGGTAACAAAGAATTACATTCATGCATTGATTCTTCAATCTCATCTGATATTACACTTGGAAATGATTATCTAGTCAAAGTTCAAGGAAAAGGAATTGTTCCTATTCTTACTAAACAGAATGTAAAGAAAGACATATACAATGTCTATCATGTCCAAGATTTAAAACATAATTTGCTAAGTGTAGGACAACTCATAGAACATGACTATAAGGTACTTTTTGAGGGAACATATTGTAAGATATATGACAAACTCCCAAGCAGAAAATTGATTTCTGAAATCCATATGACTCCAAATAGGATGTTTCCACTTTCCCTCAGAACTACAAATCTGAGTCAACCCTATGCACAAAGTGCATCAACCCTAAATGAAACTATGGTTTGGCATACAAGATTTGGACATTTACCATTTCAGAGTCTAAGTCTTCTTCAGAAAAAATCCATGGTCAAAGGTCTACCTATCTTTAAAGAGAAAATTCCCCCATGTGAGTCTTGCATACTTCGAAAACAGAAGAGAACCAGTTTTCCACAGTATTCCAATCAAGCCAAACAACATCTTGAACTTGTTCACATTGACCTATGTGGACCAATGCAAACAAAGTCAATAGGTGGTAGTTTTTACTTTCTAACATTTATTGAGGATTTTAGTAGGAAAATATGGATCTATTTTCTCAGACACAAGTCTGAAACATTTGCAAAATTCAAAGAATTCAAGGCAGAAGCTGAAAAACGGAGTGGAAAATATATCAAAACACTGAGGTCAAATGGAGGAGGAGAATACAACTCTGGAGAATTTGCAAATTTCTACAAATATCAAGGCATCATCATGCAAACAACAGCCAAATATACTCCACAACAGAATGGAGTGGCTGAAAGGAAAAATTAGACCATAATGAATATGGCAAGAACAATTATTAAAGAGAAACACCTGCCAAATACTTTTTGGGCTGAAGTAGTTGCATGCTCAGTTTATCTCCTGAATAGATCACCAACCACAAGTCTGAAGATGAAAGTTCCCCAAGAAGCATGGAGTGGGACAAAGCTCAATGTAGCGCATCTAAGGACATTTGGATGCATAGCATATGCTCACATACCTTCTAAATTAAGGAAGAAGCTTGATGACAGAAGTGAAAAATGTATTTTCACTAGCTATAGTGAAACATCTAAAGCTTACAAGCTTTACAATCCCATCACCAAGAAATTAATTCTCAACAGAGATGTACAATTTGTAGAAAATCAATTCTGGAATGATTTAGAAAATCAACAAGTGGACAGTCAAAATCCATTGCTGCTAAGTTCTGAAAACCCAGAAAATTCAGAACAACAAGTACCTCAAAATATTCTTCCAAGATTGCAAGTACAAAGACAACCTGAACACTCACAGGATAGCTCAACTTATAGCAGAGAATCATTCTCTGAACCACAGAATCAGAGAACTCGAAGTTTGAGAGAAATCCATCAGCAGTTGGATGACTTTGAGCAACAAAATCTTTTTGCTTTAATGTCATGTCAACCTACATCCTTTAAGGAAGTACCTAAGGAGCCACATTGGGTTCAAGCCATGAACCATGAAATTGACTTCATTGAGAAGAACAAGACATGGGATCTTTTTGATTTGCCAAGACACAAGAAGAGTATTGCTGTCAAGTGGGTTTACAAAACTAAACTCAATGAAAAAGGGAAGATTGAAAAAAACAATGCAAGACTTGTTGCCAAAGGCTTCTCACAACAACCAGGTACTGATTATAATCAAACTTTTCCTCCAGTAGCAAGATTAGACACTGTAAGGACTCTATTGGCCATAGCAGCACAACACAAATGGAAAGTATATCAGATGGATGTCAAGTGAACATTCTTGAATGGTTTCTTAGAAGAAGAAGTCTATGTCAATCAACCACCTAAATTTGAACTACAAGAGCACCTAGCCAAAGTGTATCGGTTGAAGAAATCCTTGCATGGTTTAAAACAAGCTCCAAGAGCTTGGTACAACATAATTGACACTTATCTGATCAAAAGTGGTTTCAGCAGAAGCCAAAATGAGCCAACTCTTTACACCAAAATAGATCAGCACGGTAAAATTCTAATTGTATGTTTATATGTTGATGACATGATCTACACAAGAAATCTTGAGTTAACAGATTTCAAACATGCCATGCAATCTAAGTTTGAGATGAAAGATCTTGGCTTTATGAAATATTTTTTAGGGATTGAGGTTAATCAATCAGCCAAAGGCATTTTTGTCTGTCAGCAAAAGTATGCAGCAGACATCATCAAAAGATTTCTCATGGAAGGATTCAATCCAGCAGAAACTCCCATACCTTTAGGCACAAAGTTGAGCAAGAATGATGAAGGTCCTACAGTGGACTCCACTTTATACAAAAGTTTAGTAGGCAGTTTGTTGTATCTTACAACAACTAGGCCTGACATTATGTATGTAGCCAGCCTTGTTTCCATATTCATGGAATCACCAAAAGATTCACATTGGAAAATGGCAAAAATAATTTTGAGATATGTTGTAGGAACTCTCAATTTCGGTTTATGGTACACTAAATCTGATAGTAATCAACTTTCTGGTTACACAAATAGTGACTTTGCAGGCAACCTGGATGACAGGAAAAGCACGTCAGGATATGTTTTTCAACTGGGCACGAACCTGATTTCATGGGCATCAAAGAAGCAGCCAATTGTATCTATATCTTCTGCGGAGGCAGAGTATGTAGCTGCTACCTCAGCTTCATGTCAAGCTGTATGGCTGAGAATATTATTGAAAGACATGCCAGATACAGAAAAAGATACAACTCCTATTTTTTGTGACAATACATCAACAATTGCATTATCCAAGAACCATGTGTTTCACAAGAAAAGTAAACACATTGACACTCGGTTTCATTTCATACGAGAGCTAGTCAATAATGGGGATATTGCACTACAATTTTGTGGTTCTCGAGATCAACTTGCTGATATCTTTACAAAGCCACTCATAAAGTCAGTTTTTGATTTTCAGAGACAACACTTAGGCATAGTCAGTGCTAATGATTGTAACTGTTGAGTTTAAGAGGGAGTGTTAAACATAATGTAACCTCAACAGTGTGACTGTACACTGCCAGCTGTACTGGACAGTTGTACTTTCTATTTTTGTCTTGCTTGAGCATATTTAGCTCAACCTTCTTGCATTGTAACAAGTTCAGTACTTCTTCATACATTTTCAATATATTGTTCTATTCTTTTCTCTCTGCATTTCTCTTTGCTTCACAATTTATCACAACACAACATCAATGTAGAAACATCATGAAAGGATAGTTCAACAGAGTTCGATGAAATTCATCCTTTGAGTTGGTTGAAGCAACCTCATTTATTCAAGCAATAGATCATGCAGAGCTGGGTGTAGTGTGGATGGGTTGATTTGTGTAAACATGGGGTTTCCATTTAAAACGAAACATGTCGTTTCGATTTGACATGAAACTTGGGGTTTCCATGAGGTTTGGTTGTGATGGACAAATGTGTTCGAGTAGAGGTTGGATATGCCATATTTTTTAGGATGTTTTAGAGAAGACGACAACTTTAGGTTAGCGAGAATGTAAGGCATTCAATGATATGCACCAAGTGCAGGTGCTCCTTGGGATGATTTGGAGATGAGTCGGGCAGAGAGCACAAGGAAGATGCAATCAGTTCGGAAAACAAGGTATTATAGGTGTGAATAAGAGAAACTTAGGTGCATGGTGTTGAGCTGTAGACCTAAGGAAAAACATCCCTAATTTTCTTTGCGACAAAGGATGACAATATGGGTTGTGTTTGGGAAATAACATGGCGAGTTCGATGTATGCTCAAGGAGTGGACCCACCTGCCCTTGGGAGCATGGGTACACTGGATAGGTTGGATGACCCCATTGGCACACCCATTAATAGTCACATTGGTGGGTTCAAGGAAATGCACAAGGCAAGGGCATGCCAAAGAGGTTGGGGTGCCAAAGAGGAACACGCCAGTCTGAAAGGACATGATGGTTCATGAGCAAAAAAATTAGACTGTTGCATTGGTCCATGAAGGGGTGCATCAATTTATTTGGGAATTTTGGTCTGTGAAGGGGCACAACACCTAAAGGATGTGACGATTTGTGAAGGAGAAGGTTAGAGTACATATAAAGAGCATAAGGTGCATGAGTTAGAGGCATCACAACTCGAGCTGGAGAGTGATGAGGTGGGACGAAGATGAAGGTGCGGTGTGAAGGCTTGTCTTAGTCTATTGTTGGGGTGTCTTGGGTAGGGGGCATGACAGAGAGGCACGAAGGTTTGTAGGGTAGTGAACGTGAGAGAGAGAAGAGTATGAGTTAGGTTGCAATAGGGAGACTTGGGTGTATGAGTAAGTAGGGAAGTGAGGATGTGAATTAGTCGAGCTCTTGTATGTCTAAGTATTGAGATGCAAGCTCCTCTTTGTAAAGAATTGTAACAACATGTGTATAATAGAAGACTTATGCAAGTATTAGGCACAGTTTTGGCCACCCAACCATACTTGTCTCTTCTTGTGTGGAATGGTTGCATAATTGGTTAAGTATGAGAAATGTGTAATTGTTTAAGTAAAGAATGGAAGTGTACTTGGCACATTCGCTGAAGGAAGTGTATGTATGTGCCTTGAGTGAGGAGGCTTAGTCTAGAAAAATTAATTTCCATTTAATCTATCTTCCTAAATGAAATGTTGCAACCCCACTAGTGACTTGGGTGCTCCAAGTCAAGTTGGATCCAAGATGACACATGACACCAACCACAATCATAATAACGTTTACTTTGTTTTTTCATTTGATATTTCATATTGTTTCTTAAAATGAAATAAGCTAGCCTAGATTCACGATATATCAAGTGCCCACAGGTATTAAATCTAGGTGCAAACATTTCCTGGGATTTTGCACTCTAAAACTTGTATGTGTAATGGAGGAGACTTTAAAACTTGTATTTTTTTCATTATTTATTTTTTCTTATTATTTTTTAATTTAACATTATGTAAACATGACAACTCGGGCATACTTAACTGTAAAGAACACGAATATTTCTCCCCAACATATGGGGCATGCCTAGTTTCCTTTCCCAAAATTTAATTAACTTAAATAATAAATTTAAACCCCAGAATTTATGATTAATCAGTTAGATAGATTCAAATGCTAATTTTTAGTTTTCTATCCACGGTTTTACATCATCCCATACTTGTTGGTTTACGCAATCTCATAGCTGAATTTTTTTTCATGGCTTTTCTCTATAACATGATTTTGTGATAGAGGACGCCAATTCTACTTGTCACATGAGTTGCCAAAATTATGATCATAGATCTCATGATAGAGTTAGCTTTGAATGAACTTGGGGTTATTGGCTCAACTCACATGGAAAGTAGGGTGCTCCATCAAATACATAGAGTGACTATAAAAATGGAAATGAAGTTGGGAAAAGAGTTGTAAAGTGGTTGGGTTAGTTGTGGTGTGAATATAATTGAGAGATAGAGTTGCGGCAACAACACAAAGTTATCTTGGCACAATAGTTAGCAAAGGTCCATTGTTTGAATGAGTTGTGAACGATTGAGTGTGTTGGTGTCTTGGTGTAGTAGACAGATGGGGAACTAAGTGAAGAGTTGAGTTGTGAAAAAAGTTTGGATGGATCTAGAATAGTTGTACAATGTGAGAGAAATCGAGGACATGGAAGTCATGTACGAATGGTAGTACATGAAGGACATTGCGAAGCAAAGTTTGATTTAGTATTGGGGAGGCTCAAAGAGGATGATTGAAATTCCATGATGGAAATACTATGATTATGGAATATGGAAGAATAGAATGAACATTCAGAATCAAAACTTGGCATAGCCACGAGAAGTATTGAAGAATATGTGTGAGATCGAGGAACAATAAAAGTTCTACAATGATGAAAAGAGTGTATGTTTTGAAGAAATTGAATCCTGGGAGATTCCAAGGTTGGATTCACTCTGTAAGGAGGATTCCCAACAAAAAGGATAAATCTAAATAAGGAAGAAGCTTCTTGATAACAAAGGAAGAATTTTTTAGTGTTTTATTTACAACAAAAACCCCTTCAAAATAGACTATTCGACAAAGATTAGAATCTTTCAGCCATGATTGAGGTATTCCAAATTTCCACACCTTCAAAGGATATGTTGGAAGAATTAGATGTTTTGGCAGCACATGTATATGTGTTGACTGATAGAGGCCCTGAATAGTGTTTTCAAAGTGAAGGAGAAGGAATTTTCTTTGTGGATACAATGATGAGTGACGTGGAGATGACTACTTTATTGGACACCATTGCAAACAACAACTTTGTGAGTTAGAAAACTATTAATTTATTCCATTCTACTTATGAGAGAAACACGACCATGTTCAAGTAGGTCAAATTAACAACATAACCAGAATTTCAGGTGCTTCACTTTGTACCTTTGTGAGTTGGAAGTTTGCTTGGAAATTGGGACTTCACGTTTTCTCCACTGAATGATCATGGATTAGTCTTGGGGTAGTACTTTCTCATATTTTCCAAGTCAGGTCCACTCACACATGAAGGATTCTTGGTATTCTTAGATGAACCAAAAATGCCAAGTATTCCCATGACAAAAAAAGAGGAAGCTTTGACAAATACCAAGGATATATGCAGTCAAATTGATTAAAGGAGTAAGGGAAATTGTGGATAGACCTTGTGTCGCGTAGCAACAATGAGGGGTGAGTTTGGACATGGTAGCCTTGGGAGGATTGGGCCAGAGAAAATGATGATTTACAACAATTGATATATTGGTGAGGTACATATTGGAGAATATAGATTGTTTTCTAAGCCTACAATGTTAGAGTAGAGAGTCAGAGGATGATTTTCGGTAACTTGTTGTAACATTTTCCTATGAGATCGCGCAAGAAATGCATCCTTAGTCACCATGCTTTCAGTAGAATTTTGAAGGCATTGAGAGAGATTGGTTGGAAGACTAACTTTTGGGAAAAACTCCAAGAGTTGAGATGGAGTAGTGTGTCGAGGCACTCACTTAGCTAGTCTTGGAGTGAGATGTACAAGAAGTGGGGAAGGAAGATTGGAACCCCACAACAATTGTGAAATTTTTCAGGAAATCCATGGCGATATGTGAACTTCAACTAAGTGAATAATGATGTCAAATATCACTAGCCTGATTGGATTTATAGGGGTTTTGTTTCTAGGATGACCAAGGTTTGAAAATCATAGATGTTGGTAGGAGACACCTAAAAAAATACACCAAGGTTAAGGGTTGGCATGGCTCAGGCTAGGTGTGATCCCTGGATGATTTTGACATATTAGATTCCCCTGGGTCATGATTTCTTTTATCATAGGCTAGTCCCATAGGTAAAGGACACACTAGCAAAGAAAAAAACTATGTGTAGAACGACTAGAGGATTTAGGATTCA
>JZKD02S1907298.1:1269948-1292437 GCA_000966675.3 Picea glauca | reverse complement strand
ATTCTCAACTACTTTCCTATTATTAGAAGATATGATCCCTTCAAATACTCCACACATCTCTCACATATCTTAGATAAGATATGCCATCCAAATCTTCCATGATCTTCTCCTTTGATTATGCTTGAATGATTGTCCCAATTATTCTTCAAATCTTCAAAGCTTGAATATGAAATTCGAATTTGAGGCTAGGTGGTAATATTTGACCTTGTTACAATATTCGCATATGCCTACACACATCATCAAACTCATACAACCTTGATATATAATGAAAATATTTTATTTTTCTAATATTTAATCACAAATTCACTTATAACACTAAAATGAATACAATGGAAAATAATAAGGAAAAAACCCAAGTATCATTATGGAAATGGTATGATAAAAGGTTAATGGGACGATGAAATGTAAGGAATGGTGAAGGGAAAAGAGGATATAAATGTGACATTTTCTAGGCCCAACACTACACACAGTCTTGGTGATAGTGTAAGGCCCATAACGAAGTGGATGAAGCTTCTGATGGGGCTCGGTGAGATGCTACTTATGCAGATGTATTCATATTTTTTTGCCAACCTGAAAATGGTGTGGTACCCTGTGTTGATCATGGCGTTGCTTGTACCTAGCATTGGATTTATGGAAAATCTCCTGTACCTATTGGAGGATGTGTTGAATTTTCTCAATCAATCCGGTGGATTTTTCGATTGGAGACTGATCAAGGGAATACTTTTTCTGTGCAGTGGCAAGAGGGAGTGCAACATCAATGGGTCTGAAGGGTTGGAATCCCAAACCCACCTAAAATGAGCTATGGTCATTGGAACTATGAAGAGCCATGTTGTAATTGTGTTGGACATAGGGGAGACTCTTGTCCCATGTACATGGATGCTTAGAATTGTACATGCATAGGATGTGCACAATCATTCGATTGACATCCTTTGTTTGGCCATCGGTTTGGGGTTGGAAAGTAGTGGATTTTGTGAGCTTGATGTCCAACAGATACTAGAGACTTGACCAAAAGGTGTTGAGGAACCTATTGTCTCGGTTGGAGATGATGATCTGTGGTATCAAAGAGTGGACCTATTAGCACCATGATCTTCATAGCTAAGGTTAGAGATTTGTCAACAATTTGAAAATTCATGCCTTTTAGCACCAATATTGTTTTTATGCCTTGCATCATCTGACCTCTCCAAGGGTCAATTTTAAAATGAAGCTTATCATTTATTATTTCCATTTCCATTTGGAACTGTGCGCTACAAAATTTGCTCTGCGCTGCGTAGATCACTTCACCGCGTAAAGGATTCTATCACAGAGTGGATACCATCGCGCAATGGATTTCATCGTCTAATGGATTTCATCGCACAATGGATTTCATTGTGCAATGGGCTATTGTGCATGGGATGTTGTCATGCATAGGATGTTGTCATGTAGAGGATGTTATCGTTCAGTGGATTTCGTCACATAGTGAATTTCGTCAAGTAGTGGACTGTCATAGATAGGATGTTGTAGCACAAAGGATTTCATAGTGTAGTGTATTCCTTCATGTAAAGGATGCTTTTGCGGAGAGGATTTTCCTGCGCACATGCTACAGGTCGCATTGCGCAAATGATTGGTTTAGTGGTCAACTTCAAGATCACTTTTTGACCAAATGGAGAGGAATTTTGAAAATCTTCGAGATTTGTTTGTTGAGCACAAACAAAATAATAAAAACCTATCTAATATTTGAAAAAGGTTCCATATTTTGGGAGATTCGAAGGAATCTTTGTGCCCTATTTTTCAATTTTAATGATTTCTTGTCTGAGACATGTTTTTGCAACACATATTTCGGCCATCTGGAGATGAATTTTGAGAAACCGAGAAAGGTTGTTCTTTATAACTAGCTTAACTAAAAATACCTCTCTCAGTTTCGGAAAATAGATTTTTATTAGTGAGATATGATGTCATATTTAACACCTACTTTCTGAGTTTGCTACACAATCCACTATGTTTTTGTTGTAGGTTAGTGTTGCGTAGCAGACTTGTTGTGCATGGGCGAGAGAATGTCCAGAAATGAAAATGATGACTTATCACAATCACATGGTCTAATTTTTATCATGATCAATTATTTTAAAGAATATTTCGATTACGATTATGATTTTGCAAAGTTAGGTTTTCTATTTTTAGTAAATACATTGAAGTTATTGTTCTCATTCAAAGAAATCAGAACGATGATTCTAGGAGAGAGTACTTAGACCCTAGTAACCAAGGGTGACATTAGTTTTCTATATATGGGGATCATTTTCATGTAAAACGGGTTGGTGGGAAAAACGATGTAGACGATGACTATTGATTGTAGTTTTTTTATGTGATTGAAACTTAATGCAAGGGTCCTGAAGCTTTGATGAAAAGATTCAAACGATGGAAGTCTGATGTATTGTATTATTTATTTTCATATGTTCTTTTCTCTACTCTTTATATTCATATCTTTAATCTATGTCTGAATCAGAACGTGATTTTGAATCTAGTATTCACCACACAGTGCTCTAGATTCACATCATTTAGACAAACCATATTTCTTCTAAGTTAATATTGAATTCATCCCCAGCGGTGCTCCGAGTTGCTTTATGTGTTTTTCTCTCGCCACACACAATGATTTTAATTGAAAGATTGTTTCTCATTTAGCCTTTATCCTCTCAAGTTTAGTCAATAAGACATTTGTTTCTATTGTTTTCTTAAATTGACTCCATTGCCCAATGGTACTTTCTCTCTTACTTGTCCTACCATCCCTTTAAAACAAAAATAAACTTTTCCTATTGTATAATCTGACCTCTAAGCATTTATTGATGAAATATTTGAGTTATTACCAGTAATTAGACATATGAGAGAGTCCTCTCTGGTTGTATAAGTAAGAATACAATCTAAAGTTGGCTGAAATAGTTACCTCATGGATTTCTTTGTTATAGCCCAAATAAACTTACAAGTGCTAGTAGGATCCACACTCATTCGAAGAATATCTTGGCAATATCTGTCGTTGTGACATTCTTCTTATAGGCTGTGAGGATGGCCATTTTCTAAAACCGATTAATGACCACAAACACATAGTCATTTCCTTGCTTGGTGGACAACAATCTAGATATGCAATTCATTGAGATGGATTCCCAAGGCTTCTAGGGAATGAGAAGAGGGGTATATAAGCCTTGCTTCTTGATGGTTGGCTTGGCAATGGAACAGGTAGTGCAAGAATTGACATACTTGCTAACATGTTGTCGAAGTTTTGGCCAACAAAAATGTTTCTGAAGAATGACCACAATTTTCTCTACGCCAAAATGTCCTGCCACCCAACTATAGTGGGCTTCCCAAATCATATTTGCACACTCTATTGTAGTAACACAGAGATGGCCCAGGTGGCATAGGATTTTTTCTTGAATGTGAAAATAATTGATAGGTGCACATGTACCTAAGAGATGATATGTGGTAGCAAAGTCTGTATTTGGATGATAAAGTTGGGGCCACTCAGAGGCTTCATGTCCACAGGAATGGAGCACAATTGTGAGTGTAGCCACAGGGGGCCGACTGAGGCAGTCAATCAAACAATTGGAGATACATGTCTTATACATAGGTAGGTAGGTGGACCCCTTCTGATGGAGGTCAATCTACAAGTTTCTCAGTGTTTGTATGAACTGCAGAGGCTTTTGATCAGTGTGTATGATTCTCTCTTTCCCCGGAATGTAATGTTTCAATTGACGACAGGCATGTACAATGGAATAAATTTCCTTGTCATAGGTGGGGTATTTCTGGACAGTATCAGAGAGTGTCTCACTATGGTATGCCACCAGATTCTTGTGTTGAGTGAGAACTGCACCGACACCATAGTCATATGCAACAATATCAATCTTGAATCATTGATGCAGATCAGGAAAGGACCCCTTCTGATAGGTAGGTGGACCCCTTCTAATGGAGGTCATTCTACGATTTTCTCGGTGTTTGTATGGACTGCAAAGGCTTTTGATCAGTGTGTATGATTCTCTCTTTCCCCAGAATGTAATGTTTCAATTGACGACAGGCATGTAGAATGGAATACATTTCCTTGTCATAGGTGGGGTATTTCTGGATAGTATCATAGAGTGTCTCACTATGGTATGCCACCAGATTCTCATGTTGAATGAGAACTTCACCCACACCATAGTCATATGCATCAATATCAATCTTGAATCATTGATGCAGATCAGGAAAGGAGAGTACCAAAGCTGATCACAAGAGATTCTTCAGATCATCAAATTCTCATTGTTACTCCTTCCCCCACAAAAACTTGGCCCTACCACCACCCTTGGTCACCTTACTAAGGGCCCATGCAATATGGGGAAATTCCAACATGAACCGTTAGTAGAAGTTGTCTAGCCCCCGAAATCTCTGAATCTCGGTCAGTGTGGTTGGGGATAGCGAGTCACGGATGACTTGGATATTAGGTATATCAACATGTACCCCATGCTCAACAACAATGTAGCCCATGTATTGGATCATGTTCATGCCAAAAGAGAATTTTTCCAAGTTGGCATACAGGTTGTGTTGTCGTAGATTTCTCAAAACCTGTTGAATATGCCACATGTGCTATTCCCACATTCTGTTGAAGATGAGGATGTCATCCAAATATACCACCACAAAGGAGTTGGTGAAGTGTCTCAATATGTCATCCATCAACCTCATGAAACTCGCTGATGCATTTGTTAAGCCAAAGGGCATGTTCCCATTCGTAGAGACCTTCCTTACACTTGAAGGTTGTCTTCCATACATCAGATGGTTCAATGGGAACTTGGTGGTAGGTATACTTTAGGTCAATCTTGCTGAAGAAATTTTCCCACTTGAGTTCGTCAAAAAGGTCATCAATCCTAGGAATGGGGTAGTAGTTCTTGACTATAATTTTGTTTAAGCCTCTATAATCAATGCAGAGTCACCAAGTCTATTCCTTCTTCTGCATCAATACAATCAAGCTTCCGCAATAAGAGGAGTTGGGTATGATGTGCCCCTTTTGAAGAATCTCTCAGATCTAATGCTTGATTTCATCATTCTCCATCAGTAAGAATTGATTGATTGGTCCATTAGCTAGAGGTGCCCTGGGGTCATATCAATTGGATGCTTGACTTGGCAATGTGTCGGTACCCCTGTAGGTGGGAAGAAGATGTATCTGTATTCTTCTAAGATCATGTCCACTTGCTTCTTCTACGAAGAGAGGCATTTTGTAGAGGCCACATATGTGGCAGTGACCTGCTTAATGTAAGAACGGATCACAAAGAAGATGAACTTCTCATTATGTGAAATGAAATTACTGCATTGCTTAGCATAGAATAAAGAAATAGAAGTAGGTAGCTGATCCAGAATCTGATCCAGGAGGTTTCCCAAGTCTAGAAAAGGCTCAAAAATGAAAATTCTTGGAATTGAATGAAACCAATTCCATTACGACCGACTCGCTGCGTTGATTTTGGCCATATATTTACTTTCTCAAATGAACATTGTGAGAGTTATCACACTCTGACCGTTTTCCAAAATAGCTAAAAAGTCAATAGGTCAACTGGAAAAAGTTAATGATGATGTCATCATGCTGACATCAACAAAGTGACATGTGGAAGAATAGGCAATAGGGTGACTGGTCAATGACAGGGACCAATACAACATTGACAAGTGGCATCATTGAAGACCAATGAAAGGGTGCCATGTGACACCTCATTACTAGTTTGAATGGAAAAATTATTTTTTAGCTCATTGGGTTCGATCCCATGACCTATTGGTAGGGAAAGAACTTTGGTAAAGGTCTGATAGCCAACGTGCCATGAGTGGTTCTTGTTTAAGATAACCCACTTTATTGTTAGTAAATTTTATGTATGAAGAGTTGTGGCAGAAAGGGGCTGGGGCTAAGCCCCAACCCATGGTTTATTTAACTATGTGTCCACACTGCAAGGGGTGCGAACCACTACAGTTTCAACCATGTGCACAGGAGAATGGGGATAGCCCCCAGCTTTTATGTGATTCTATATGACCATTTCCTATGAAAAGTTGTTGTGCATATTTTACCTTAGCCCCAGGTTTTGGGGAATCCACCAAATTTGGGCATGCAAACAGGTTTTTCAGAGGCGAGGGCCAGCAGACAACCCAAAGGGATAGAACTTGGCCATATGGAATGAATGTGACCTTATATGTGGGGTCTCTCTCCTTTCTAGGGGGCTTATCCCCAAATCTTTTCATAAAGTGGGTTTCAAAATTAGGATATGGTTTGTTTCTAAAACCATATTTCATATTTTATGGAGATACACCTATCTCTTGTGACATTCGAGGCCAAGGAAGAGGAGGTTTGCTTGGATTTGATCCCACAACCTCATATTATTTAACCAAAAGATTTACCACTGCACCAGGGGTCGATTGTATGCAGAATAAAGCATAATAGTATTGTTTATGCACATAAAACTAACGAATTAGGAGAACTTTGGAGGACATTTATAGAGGCTATACTCATCCCTTTTCAGTGAAATAAGTTGCATTGGATTTTTGAGGTCAAGAGGAAGATAATTATGTCAGTACGAATTCCATTTGATGTACTTTTGATGTACTTTTAAAGAATTGGAGAATTAACAAAGAATCATCCCCCACTAAGACAGGATCAAAGACGTAGGTAAACTTGTTGAACTCTATTATCACTTCTCTTTTTATGGTTTTTTGTTCTTCATGCTTATGTTCAGATCTATATATTGTTTTGTGGCTTCTATGCTTCTTCAATAAATTCATCCTCTTTGGTTCATCTTCATAAGTGGTTAATTAACACATGAAATTAATAACTTAGCCACAGTCATTAAGAGATATTTTTGGATCAAGTGGTATCAGACCTAGTTGACGCCTAGATTTGAGTTTTTCATGTTAACCAAGGAAAAGATACAGTGTGGTGAAGGTGATCTTGTTAAAGATAATCCATTTAATGTATTGAGAAAGAGAGCTTCTCACAGTGAGAAGATTTCATCGGAAGAAGGGGTTTCTCAAGATGAGAAAGAGAGCTTCTCATAGTGAGAATATGGCATCGGAAGAAGGGGTTTCTGAGGATGAGAAAGAGTTATAGAAAGTTTTTCTTTCTATGTCGGAGATTGTGAAAGTTTTGTACGAGGATTACTTGGAACAAAAGAGACCAGTTTTGGGTGAATCTTCAAAGGTTAAAAATGAAGAGGAAATGGATCCTCCTCATATTCCTCCTTCACCTCCATCATCACCTCCTTCTTTTCCTTCTTATTCAAGTTCAAGTTCTAAGCCAATGCAAAGAAACATGTTCATAAACATAAGAATGAAATTCCAATATTAAAACTTGATGTTAAATTTGAGTTACCCATATATGATGGTGAAGTAAATGCAAAGAGACTTGAAAATTGGGTCAGGAAGATGGAAGTTTACTATAGTGTGCAACAGATCAAGGATGAGGCTAGATAGATCAAGTTGACATCTTTGAGACTTGCAAGCACGACTCTCATTTGGTGGAAAAGTATGTCACAAAACGAAATGCAGCAAGTGGGTAATGTATTTAGATCATTTCAAAGTTTCATTTCTACACTTAGGAAACAATTCTATCCTTTGGGTTATAAATAAAAAGTGTTAATTGAATGGCAATCTTTAAAACTAAGAAAAGGACAAATAATGCAAGAGTATATAGATGGATTTTGAAAAATGGCATTGATGTTAGTTATCCCTTTACATACACAGGAAACCCTTATGAAGTATATAGGAGGTTTACCTGCACATATTAGAAATACTATATTCATGTTTGGACCCATTGATGTTGATGAATTTTCTGTTCAAGTGACATATATTGAAGAAGGGGAAGCAGTTGTATCATGGGAATCATCTTCAAGGAAAGAGTATAAGAGGAAGTGCCAAGGAAAAAAGGAAAATGCAGTGGAAAGAAAGGATGAGAATCCCTCTTGCAAGCATTGGAAGAAAGAGGGACATGATGAGGACAGATGTTTGCAGTTGCATCCCAAGAAGAGGCCAAAGTGGTTCAAGGAAAAAAAGGGAAGGAAAATAGTGGCAACGAAAGCAAGACCCATAGACTTGGGACCAGATTCAGGTGACGAATCAAAGGTCTCAATGGTTGGTATGACAAGTAAAATTGGTGAAGGCATTGATTGTAGAGGTAACTTGTTTCATATAATGGTAATCATGTGAAACACTAAGATAGACACATTAATCGATAGTGGATCTCAATCTAATCTAATTTCAAAAGAATTGGTTAAGAAATTGGGTTTAAAAACACAAGTACATCATAAGCCTTACACCCTTAAATGGATAAGCAATCATCATCAAATGCACATAACTAAACAATGCACAATAAAATTTACAATTTCATATAAGTATTTGGACAAGGTAACATATGACGTAGTGTTGTTAAGTGAATGTGGAATGGTCTTAGGTAGCCCATACTTATATGATCATAAGGAAATATTCTACAGGACAAAGAATCAATATCAAATAACCAAAGAAGGTCAAGATTATGTGGTTCATGCTCATCATGTTAAGGAAAATAAAACACTTCAAACAATGGAACAGTTAAAGAAGGCACTGAAATCAAGCAGAAAACCAATAATTGTTTTAAATGAAGTAATCAATCTTAAGCAAGAAGAAGAAATGATTGTTGAATGGAAAATCAATCATAGGTTGCTTCAAGATAAACTCGTGTCATGCAAATATTACAAGTATATTAGCTCATTTACAGTTGTCTTTTTGATACTATCATTAGTAATTTTGTCTACATGGATGATAGTTGCTTCAATAAAATGTGACAAGGTTCAAATGGCTAACAATATGTTCTAAGTTGTCTTGATTGTGTTACAGTTGATCCTAATAAGACAGGCGCACATGATAGAGTTCAGAGACAGAAGACAAGTCAGATGGCCTGTCCTAAGCTTGTTGACTATTTAGTAACCTTTTGTGGACCAAAAGGTCTTTTAGTGGGGAAGTGTGACCCAAAATCGGATCTAAGAGGCTTCCCAGGTCCAGAAAAGGATAAAAAATGAAAGTTCTCAGAATTGAATGAAACCAATTCCATTGTGACCGGATCATCGTGTTGATTCTTACCATTTATTTACTTTCTCAAACAAAAGTTGTAGGAGAGAATTATCACACTCTGAATATTTTACAAAATAGCTAAAAACTCAACAGGTCAACTGGAAAAAGTCAATGATGATGTCAGCATGACGTTCTGTTGATGTCATCATGCTGACAACAACAAAGTGACATGTGGCAGCATAGGAAGCAGGGTGACTGGGCAGTGACAGGGACCAATATAACATTGACAAGTGGCATCATTGAAGACCAATGAAAGAGTGCCATGTGGCCCAGACCAATGAAAGAGTGAATTTCAACTAAGTGAATAATGATGTCAAATATCACTAGCCTGATTAGATTTATAGGGTTTTTTTTCTAGGATGACGAAGGTTTGAAACTCATAGATGTTGGGAGGAGACACCTAAAAAAATACACCCATGTTAAGGGTTGGCATGGATCAGGCTAGGTGTGATCCCTGGATGATTTTTGGCATCTTAGATTCCCATTGGTCATGATTTATTTGATCATAGGCTAGTCCCATAGGTAAAGGACACACTAGCAAAGAAAAAAACTATGTGTAGAATGAATAAGGATTTAGGATTCACACCCAAGGAAATTAGGTTAGTGTTTAGGTACTTGTAGACACAACACAAATCTTACACTATGTACACCAATAGCCTAGGTGGAATCCATCGGGTACATTCTAGTCAATCAAAAGACAAAGACTTGACGAACTACCAAGAAGAAGACAATATGGCCTTAAGTGCCTTGCAAAGAGGTGGTTTCGTAGACTTGGAGATATGCATTGGTGAGAGGAGGGTATTGTGGCATGGGAACTTTGGAGGGAGGCAACCTCACTTTTACATAGTGAAGACAATAGTTGGCGAGTTGGGTTGCGATGAGGTGACTTGAGAACAAATTAGCATGCTAGGTTAGTGAGGCGACTTGACATCCAAGGGGAAGGTGCATAGATTTTCCTTACTCTTTGAGGTTGGACAAAGTGATGGAAGTGCATAAAAAGAGACTATGTTTGGGGGTGGGGATTACATTCTCCTAAGTTTGGGATGAAAGTTGGAATAGATACCCAATTATTCCAAGAGATGAAGGATGTAATTGAGCAAAAACATGGATAAGGTGGTTGTAGAAACATCAATGTAGAAACATCACAAAAGGATAGTTCAACAGAGTTTGATGAAATTCATCCTTTGAGTTGGTTGAAGCAACCTCAATTAATTACGCAATAGATCATGCAAAGTTGGGTGTAGGGTGGATGGGTTGATTTGTGTAAACTTGGGGTTTCCACTTCACAACAAATTTGGGTTTCCATTTCAAACGAAACATGTCATTTCGATTTGACATGAAACTTGTGGTTTCCATGAGGCTTGGATGTGATGGACAAATGAGTTTGAGTAGAGGTTGGATATGCCATATTTTTTAGTATGTTTTTGAGAAGACGACGACTTTAGGTTAGGGAGAATGTAAGGCATTCAATGATACGCACCGAGTGCAGATGCTCCTTGGGAAAATTTGGAGATGAGTCAGGCAGAGAGCACAAGGAAGATGCAATCAGTTGGGAAAACAAGGTATTATAGGTGTGAATAAGAGAAACATAGGTGCACGGTGTTGAGCTATAGACCCAAGGAAACACATGCCTCATTTTCTTTGCGACAAAGGATGACAATATGGGTTGTTTTTGGGAAAGAACATGGTGAGTTCAATGTATGCTCAAGGAGTGGACCCACCTACCCTTGGGAGAATGGGCACATTGGATAGGTTGGATGACCCCATTGGCACACCCATTAATAGTCACATTGGTGGGTTCAAGGAAACACACAAGACAAGGGCATGCCAAAGAGGTTGGGGTGCCAAAGAGGAACACGCCAGTCTGAAAGGACACGATGGTTCATGAGCACAAAAATTAGACCGTCGCACTGGTCCATGAAGGGGTGCGTTGATTTATTTCGGAACGTTGGTCCGTGAAGGGGCACAACACCTAAAGGATGAGATGATTTGTGAAGGAGAAGGTTAGAGTACATATAAATAGCATAAGGTGCATGATTTAGAGGCATCACACCTAATTATCACAACTTGAGTTGGAGAGTGATGAGGTGGGACGAAGATGAAGGTGCGGTGTGAAGGCTTGGCTTAGTCTATTGTTGGGGTGTCTTGGGTAGGGGGAATGACAGAGAGGCACAAAGGTTCGTAGGGTAGCGAACACGAGAGAGAGAAGACTATGAATTAGGTTGCAATAGGGACACTTGGGTGTATGAGTAAGTAGGGAAGTGAGGATGTGAATTAGTCGAGCTCTTGCATGTCTAAGTATTGAGATGCAAGCTCCTTTTTGTAAGGACTTGTAACAATATGCGTATAATAGAAGACTTATGTGAGTATTAGGCACAGTTTTGGCCGCCCAACCATACTTGTCTCTTCTTGTGTGGAATGATTTCATAATTGGTTAAGTATGAGAAATGTGTAATTGTTTAAGTAAAGAACAGAAGTGTATTGGGCACATTCGCTCAAGGCAGTGTATGGATGTGCCTTGAATGAGGCTTAGTCTAGACAAATTAATTTCCATTTAGTCTATCCTCCTAAATGAAATGTTGCAACCCCACTAGTGACTTGGGTGCTCCAAGTCAAGTTGGATCTAAGATGACACATGAGACCAACCACAATCATAATAACGTTTACTTTGTTTTTTCATTTAATATTTCATATTATTTCTTAAAATGAAATAAGATAGCCTAGATTCACGATCTATCAAGTGTCCATAGGTATTAAATCTAGGTGCAAACATTTCCTGAGATTTTGCACTCTAAAACATGTATGTGTAATGGAGGAGACTTTAAAACTTTTATTTTTTTCATTATTTATTTTTTCTTATTATTTTTAAATTTAACATTATGTAAACATGACAACTCGGGCATACTTAAATGTAAAGCACACGAAGATTTCTCCCCAACATATGGGGCATACATGAAAACATAAGGGGAATGCTTAGTTTCCTTTCCCAAAATTTAATTAACTTAAATAATAAATTTAAACCCCAGATTTTACAATTAATCAGTTAGATAGATTTAAATGCTAATTTTTAGTTTCCTATCCACGGTTTACGTAATCTCATACCTGAATTTGTTTTCATAGCTTTTCTCTATAACACGATTTTGTGATAGAGGACCCCAATGCCAAATTGACGTCGGTAATTATGGAAGCAAATTCTTCCATCACAGGTTTAGATATTCTTTTAATCATTTTATAAAGATTAAAAGAATATCTAAACCTGTACTCAATATATTTTATCTCATGTCTTAAGAATTTATTTATTTAATAAATTTCAATATCCTATGAAAAAGAAAATATCAACTCAAAATCTCTTCTAAATATTTGACCATCAAAAATATATATAAATAATTTTTTGTATACATATAGTTTTATTATAAACATTAAAACCTCTAAATAAATATGAAAATCTCTCTTAAAACCACTTATATACATATTTCTTTACAATAAACATTAAGCTTTCAAATAAATATTTAAATCTTTCTCATAACCATTATTAAATGATTAAAAAAAATTAACAAATAACTAATAAATTACTCTAATATTTATTTATTCACTTGAAAAGTAAAAAAAATACAACATAAAAACAAAAATTTACTAAGGTTATAAACCTTAAACAAATTGTACATAGAACATCATCAAACACAAGCAAGTACAACTCACCTTGTCATATTTCTCGGAAAAATCTAATTTAATTATTAATACCATAAGTTTTATACCTTAATAGAATATAGTTTCTCTTAAACCATGGGAACATCGTGACTAATTGTCCTATTAAACATGCACATTGCTTTTTAAGAGAATTCCCTTGATTTCATCAAGGGTGCATGGAGCATCCCGAGCATCCCCTTTAGGAGTCATGGCTAAAAAGCTTGAATGGAAAACTCAAAGATTTTTCTTCATTTCGTTCCTTATTTTACCACATAAATTAAATCCTCATTGAGAATCTCATATAATCTATCTTATAAAAATTTATAAGATATATGTCAAATTAATGGCATTTGTTTATATTAAAGGAATGCACCACAATGTTTAATTATTGCTTAGAAATTTTCTCCTTAAACTTTACATTTTTTTCTTTATATACTAACCATAAAAAGTAGTAAGAGAGATTAATTATTTCTACTATATGCATAGTTATGGAATTTTTGTTTTTCTCTTCTTAATGTAACAACCAAATTGATATAATATTTTATCTCAACTTTGTCTCCTCTTAGTTAACAATGTCTCTTTCATCACTTCAATATCTTACGACTCTACATTTAACCTTTTATAAAAATGTCACTTGTGATACATTGGTAAATGTGTCCTATCATCCACTCCACATCTTTCAATTCTTTCTAAAAGTACTTTGTACTTTTTCCTAGGCTTTCCTTGGCACATGGAGTCATGGGTAGAAATTCCTCAACTTTGTGTATGCAAAACCTTAGTTCATGGGTAGGAATGACTAGGCACTTGGACACGCATTGCAATTTAGAGAGATGATGTATAAAATCAGGAATGGTGAAGAGTTCCTTGGATGTCATTTAAGCACGAAAATTGAACCCTCATACACAAGAGATGATTGAGACTCCTTTGGTGCATGGGTTATATGTGCATACCTAACGTTTTGAGGATTCTAAAGACTTAGCGATAGGGATAAGAACCATGAAGTACATTGTATATTGGGTCCACATTGATGATTGGACATGGAGTGGATTACAAGGAACCTTAAAAGAAGGAAACAACAAGACAAATTCCACTATATATACATGACATATAAGACCCACCGCTAAGTATGGTAGTAGTCACACTACCTAGGTGGCTGGGTGCAAAGGGTGAGTTTTTGTAGAAGGTTGCAATGCCAGCCATTACTCACCTTATCAATTGGAATATTGGTGAGCCATTACACAATTCCTTTATATAATTTGGGATGCCTTGGTTTCATAAGTAGGATGTGAAAAAACAAGGGGATACACCTCCCTTATCCATTGGAGTTACCTTTGGGCACGCTTGTGTACAATTGGGAACAATACTTAGCATCCTTAGGAAAACTAGGTGCAATCAATGCACATCATGGATGCACATGTTGAGGAATTGAATGAAGAAAAGGTTATGGGTGTTACTTAGGTCTTCCTTTCAGTGAAGGAGCTTTCAAGTGCAAGGAATATTTGATACAAAAGGAGGATCCCTAAAAGGTTCTTTGAAAGGTACAAGATGTACTGGTCATTCACACAAGTGTAAAAAAGATCTATAGTTTGTGATATGCTCGATGTTGGCATAATAAGGTGAATCGTAGTGGTTGACTGAGAAGAAGAAGAAGACATGACTTATAGGAGTTAGGCCTAGTTTTTATTTAGGGGTTGGATTCATAGTTCTTGTAGGGAGTTGGTCCTTCTAAAATTGTACTCTATAAATGAGCTACAAGAAGTAGGTCATGCTATGTTTTTGTACATTATACATTTATTTATATAAAAAAAGTTTAGGAATACACATTGGGTGCTACCTATACTTGCATATTGTAGTAATTTATTTACTTGGATGAATGTTATCTTTGTTTTTTTTCTTTGTTTTTCCTAATTATTGAAATATTTTCTAAGTACAAGTATTGTTGGAATGTTTTAAGCCATTAGTTTGACATGTGCCTATTGTTGGGTGAGTGTGGGTTTTTTAGACTAAGTTATGCATCTAATATACTATATGTTTAGGTTAATTTACTGGTATACCTTATGTGAATAGGCTTAGTCTAGTTGTAGTAAGTTCTTGTTGGTCAAGCCAAAGGTAGTGTTGTGTGAATGTAGATGGTGAAAATAAAATTTTTGGGCAAGACTCTTAGATCCATGATAGGTAGTATCATATCTCAAATTATTCAAGAAGTATCATATATCGTAATTTCTTCTATTCCAAATCCGATACGCATCATCCTTTTACAGTGTTTCCAATCCTCTATTCCTTCCTTGTGTGTAGACCAACATCTCACTGGGGTTTCTCTCATTGCAACATCTAATGCCAACAATCTTTGTTTTTTGGGTATGTACGACTCAAATATTTTGAAAAAAGAACTTACCTCAGTTAATATATCAAACCTTTGTGTATTACATATCTTTGTTCCGATCCAGCAAAAAGAGCGAGTAATGCGAGCATTTCTTCTTGTCAATACTTTGTGCAACTTGTTCTTCCAATGTTCAAGTCCTTCCCCCAAGTATGATTCACAAGAGATAATGCTTCTCCAACTAATCACACCATATACAATGGGGTTGAGATAATTATCCATGTATTTTTTCATATTATACAGTTTACCAATTTATTTTATCATGGGTTCCACACACCATGTTTCCTCTGTGGGGTCTAATGGGGTAGTGACCTTTAAGTCTCCTCCTTCAAAAATAGTTTCTCTCTTTTTCAAGTTAATAATTGCTTGGTTGTCAAATGCCCAATCCCATCTAATAAATGTTGGATATGGATGAATGTTATCCAAAATCTCAATGAAATCAATGTCAACTATAGTTTGTACTCCATCTATGTTAATAACTACTCTAGTAGTCTCCAAGTGGGTATTTTCTTATGCTAGTTCTCCAATCTCATCTGAATAGTTGGCCAAACTAGATTTAGTTTTCCCATCATCTCCCATGTTTGTCTTGGAATAACATTTACATCCAATCCTAAGTCCAATATGCCATTATCCATGTCATACACTCATATCTAAGCACTCAATTTGAATTAGTTTTTTCTCCTCTTCTTGCGCAATACTCGGTTCACTTCTCTCTATGTCATAGGTACTTCTCTATCTTGGGTGTATTGATCAATCATACCACACAATGCATTTAACATTATTTCATACTTCATTAATTTAAAAAAACTCTTTAGAAAATATTTCAAACTACTTACCTTTTCGAATGGCCTTTCTGGAATTGTGCAATCATAAATGAACGACATGTCATATAGTAGTGTCATATTTGATGTTGATGCTATCTAGTTTGGTCCTAGTATTTTGTTCCTGGATTGTTGTTTTGTCTCTTTCTCTTTCTGTGGATGAAAGGATGGCATAGGATCAACTTTTTTTCTTATCCATTGGTCGACTGCCCTTCCCTTCTCCATCACATCTGGTCCAATTCTTGTTATGCTGCATGTAGCAACTATTATTGTGGGTTGATCATCTCACTCATCAACTACTAACATTTGTAGGTTTAATTTATGGTTCTAATTATGATTCTAATTCCCTCTTTCCTACCATTTCATTTTCATTTAAGGACACTCTTATGTCACATGATACAATTCTTTGCAATACATACACATTCTGCAAGGATTGATGAAGTGTTTTTCTAAGTGTCCAAGATGATTGCAATTATAACAAATGATCGGTCCTCTTCCTCTCTACCAAATCCACATCGTCATCGAACTTTGTCGAATCCTTATCATGCACCCTGATTCAAGCATCTCAAAGTATTGTACTGTGGAGCCCCTCCTTCTATGACAACATTTTCTTCTTGGATTTTTTTCTCATATGAAGTGAATTCTCTCATTAAGTCAAATGCGCAAAAACTTTTCTTATTGTGTCTTACATATTTGCAAAAACTAAACAAACAATTATTGGGAATACTCTAATACTTATGCAATAATTGACAAGGAGTGAGATGATGTACCCATGTCTTTCATATTTCACAATATTCTAATCATGTTGGTAATGTGTTCGGTTCTCCTCTAGCCATATATTGCACACACATTGGGCAGTCATCCTCGCGATGAAATTTTGTCTTATATGTAATACAAAACACCTGTTCACATTTTTATTTCTTTCATTATTTCTCACAATTGAATCATGAGTGAAGCCAACTGTGACTGTACCTGTACCATTCATGTGCCATATCCTATAGGATGTTCTTCTAACTTTGTCGCAATTTCTAATGATTCTGTAAGCAACATGACCTTATGTTGTGTCAACGAACAATAAATGTGTGGCAGCAGACATGCAATAAGGAATTCTTGATGTTGTTCATCAAGTATATAAAATGTTAATCTACCCATGACAAGATTAAATATTTTATCGTAGTACCAAATAGTCTCATTCTATACTTTCTTAATTTCTTTTAGCTCTGTGATATACTAAGATTCATATTTCATCTTTGAAATTCCTTTAACAATGTGTGTCCAATATCTTCCAAAGTTCTTGATAGTCCTACTAGTGTAGTAATCTCATACTTCATGTGCCATAGCAATGCATGACCTATAAATTTGGTGGATAATTGTTTAATATTCATTTCTTCATATGGTACATTCATCATAATACATATCATGCTGTATACAAATAGATTTTACTCTAGGTCCTCCAACCTCGGTCCCTAAAATTTAGGAATTCTTAGTGTACAATCTATTCATACCATAGTATTCTATGTAGTATTTACCTTTGGTTATTTTGAATGACTTTGGTTCCTTGCACTACTTCTACTATTATGATCATTGTTCCTACTTCCTCCACCAACTACAATTTCTCTTGACAGAGTTTTGATTTCTACTTCAGATATAGGTGACACACACGGTCATGGGTTCAACATAGATTTTGAGATGAGATGGAATTTCATATTCTTCTGAAATGTACTCAGGATCCATTTATTTCTCTTTCCTTTCTTAGTACAATGTGATCTAAATTATTGTGCATGGGTTTCTTTTCTCTCTCACCTACAATCTCCTTCTTACTATACCTAAACCTTTTCCCACAACACAATACTCCAATCTCTCCATATTACTCAATTTATTCCTCTCCTGACATCCTTAGTCCATCTAATCCTTTATCATCCTTTCCATTCTCAAACCATACTTCGATCATTCCCCAATAACCCCATGTGCACGAATACACTTAGAAATCAGACTCTATCTTCATGACATTCTTGTCGCAAAACAACATATTTATCCAAGTAGAGAGTGCATTGAGATATCTTCTGCATGGACCCTTGTAGAAGACCCTTTCTATGAAACTATAAGATTGAGCACAATCTATTGAAAAATATATAATGTAACCCCCAAATATAATATTCAACCAAAAATCAATTATGTGAGAAGCATTATTAATTACTCTATCAAATTGTTTGATCAGTTTGGACGTCTATTTTCTTGAATCTTGAACTCTATATCTCCCAAAAATCTCCACTAGCCTTTCTAACCATTCAATCAAAATTATTAGAGATTCACCAAATAATATTTCGTGAATATCCGTGAATACATACCTTTGAAACCATTATTCATTATTGAGACATTGATTCCTATTCTATTCTCTCGCAAATTATCATTTATTCCTTTCTATCCATTGGATGATATCCTCCTTACTTGACCTCCAAAACATTACCCTCAATTATAGTTCTTGATCCTGGCAACATAGACATTTGTTGGCATGGAGTGGCCAGACCTGGGGTTAATCATTAACATACCAAAAAACCCTGAAACAACAGCCATTTTGACATCACCTGTAGATAAAGTAAAGTCTCATTTGTGGCATCTAGAGGGGTTATAGGAACCAAGGTTCTTCGATGATGAGGGGAAGTGAAGAATTCAACATGTGTTTACAAACCATCTACTCCTATGTGCATTTTCTGTTAGTTAATAGTCACTTAACACTCAATATATTCTATGCACGAGATTCTCCCACATAACACTCATTCATTTATTGGTTACCTCAATGCACCACATTATATCATCATATATAAATAACACATTCAACATACTTAATCATTTTTCATAATTACAGCATAACAGTAAATGTCATAACATGCAAAGAAAAAACATCATGACATAAGGGTTTAACGTGGTTCACCCAACTTTGTTTACATCCACAATGACTATATTCTTATATTATTCATTGATAATCTTCTTACAGTTGTCTAGTGTGCTAAAAAATATGCATCAATAACATTACCAAAACATTCCTAGTCATTCTACTACAGTGCGAGCTTCACCCCTTAGTCAACCTCAAAACTTATTCCAACGCTCGACTCAACTTAGCCCCAAATCACCAAGAACTTCTCATCTCCAAACCCATTCTATCAAAAACCCATTACATATTTATACATAAAAATAGGGCTAAGATCATTAGAATGTATACAAATCTAACAAAATCCTAACTACTTTCCACTTTTTGTACGTCATTCCACCGCGCTTCCTCCTATCGTGTTTTTTACTCCTTAAATTCCGCTCCCTTCGCGTCCTTTGGTCCATATTATAACTGTATTTTCTTCTTTGACTTATGCTTGTGAAAATCCCAAAACTTAAATAAAATTATTTTCCAACAAATGGTAATAGTAGATATGGCACACGTGTGAAGACATTTTGGGCCTATACTTGGTGAAGTTTGGGTAAGGTACTGACCTATTACAGAGATAATTTGGTTGTAGACCTTTTGTTTTTATAGAATTAAGTGGAATACCTATGTTAATCCCTAGAGAAATCCCCATGTTATGTATAAAAAACCTTATTAAGCCCTAGATACCGAATTATTAAGTTTTTAGTATTATAGGTGTAGGTTCTCCAGAACCCTTCATCGCACCCTTTCATTGTAATTGTACCCCTTTGTCTCTTTTATATATATCAAGAAGATCTAGTATTAGCATCTTCTTATTTCATCTCATATTGTATTCTGAAGGGGAAATATTCTAAAAGTAGGATTCCCCCTCGAGGTGGATTGTAATTGTATATATTTTTATCATTTTTAAGGTGTTGGAATCATAACATTTGGTATAAGAGCTCATTGATCCTAGGCTTTTTCTTCTCCAAAAATGCCATCTAATTATTTTTTCTATAGTGGTTTTCTGCAATGACTCATACCATGAAACTTGGAGGTTATTTAGAGGACATATCAAGGAATATGTGATAAAAATTTCATATTTTGAGTCCTCATACATTCAGAGACACACTTGTGGAAAATAGGGTATCTGACTCATCCTATTAAGTAGTCTGAAACAAGTGTTTCGGGTAAGATTGTCATATCTTCTTCAATGAGGATCAAAACTCAATGAGACTAGTTTCATTTTAAAGAGGACAATCTGTAGTATTTTGAGTACATGTTTTAGAATAAGATATCAATTATTGTTTATGTGGTACGATGTATATTTTTTCTCTCCTAGAAAGGACAAAACTCAACAAGGTGTGGGGAAGTTACCCTAAATTCCACTTGGCACATCTATTTTTTATCAAACATGAGGAATTGAAGAGAAGATATATCATATTAATATAGGATGAAATATCATGCTCATAAGGGAAAAAATTTTATAATTATATCATAAGGAAGTTTAGTAAGGAGCATAAACTCCAAATTAAGGGTTGAAAGGTATGTAACTTAAAATTGGCATAATTTTTTGCCAGAAGATCTATTTCTAATGATTCAAAGTTTTTGATAAAGATAGAATAGAGGAGTATTATTATTATTATTCTATAGGGGTCCCAAAAATATGACTACACCAATTAAGCCTCCATAATTCTCATCTATAACTCAAGAATAAAATGAGATACATAATATGCTATCCAAATTGGAGGGAGATGGACGAGAATAAAGATGAAATACAAAAGTCCATTTCCATGATGTGTCGAGATTTGGATGAGAGGCTCCCTAAAGGAGATATCAAAATGCAAGGAACCCATGAAAATAAATGTAGTATTCATGTTGAAAAACCTACCAATAATATTCCATTTTCGACTAGTGAATCTAACTCTAATAGTGGAGTTAATTATGTTTGCGGTCCCAAATTTAACTTTCCCAATATTGAATTAAATAATTTTGATGACACAATTCGGTATTTACCTAGGTGAATTAAATTGATAAATATCTTGAACTACATAATAACATGGATGATAAGAAAAGGATTCACATGGCAACTTTGAACTTTGAGATCAAACAATATCAATGGTATCAATGGATAGTGAAAAGAAAGCCACCTATTTATCATTATACTTGGGTTTTATATACAAGATACTTAGAAGCACAATATGGGAAAGTGTGGGAACATGAATCCTTTAGTCAATTGACAAGAATCAAGAACTTAGGTGATATTGAATATTATAACTCAGAATTTCAGGTATTGACCACAAGGGTGGATGACATAGGTGAGCAACAATTGTTGGGAGTTTACATGGATGGATTAAAAGAAGACATAAAACATGATATTTTATTAACACATTCTACAAACATTATGGAAACCATCCAAATGATCGTCATATTCAAGAAAAAAATAAGGTTACACAAAAATCTACCATTGGAGCATACATAAGGAGAACATATTGTTTTGGGGGTTAGAAGACATGCATACCTCAATAAAAAATGTTGACACCTCAAAAAATGGGTGAAAGAAAAGAAAAAGGAGTATGTCTCAATTGTGACAACAAGTGTAGTAAGTGGTATACATGTGGTGAGAAGAAATTATTCTACATAGACTGTGAACAGGAAGAATATAACATACCTCAACCAACAAGGTTGACATGCCAACAAATGGATGAACATAGAGAAAAAATAATTTGTTTCAATTGTGACATTAAGTACATTAAGGAGCACAAATGATGTGAGAATAAATTATTCTAGAAAGTCTTTGAAGAGGAAGAAGATCAGGAATTAGAACTACCACAAGATACAGATCTAGAGGAGACTACTCCAAAAATATATTCTCATGAATTGGACAACATCGATACTCCAAAAACCCTCACTATACAAGGATACATCAAAAATAAAAATGTAATAGTATTGATTGATTCTGGTAGTACCCATAATTTCATCAATTAAAACCTAGAATCATATCTCAATTTTTTTGTATATCCCGCACCATAGTTTCAAGTAACGATTCCAGATGTAGGTAGAATAATTTTTTTAGAGAAATTCCATAGTATTAAGATCAACATGGGGGAGTGTTTTCTAGATAGCCATGTGATTTCCATCCAAATGGGGGGTTCCTATGTTGTATTATGGGTCTAATGGTTACAATCATTGAGAACAATGGACTTTAATTTTCAATATATTTTTATGGAATTTTCTTAAGATGGGAATGAAATTGATATTAGAGGTATCCATGTGAAACCCTCTCAAGTGATAAGCTCTAGTAGCATCAAAAAATTACTCAAAATGGCATACAAAGTTTTAATTTAACAACTATACTCACTTGATGTTCAAACATCTACATCCCCTACTCCATCTGATCTCCAAACAATTATAGAAAATAATTCCAAGGTATTTGGGTAAATCCCTAAGGGTCTTCCACCTAATCAAGATCATGACCATGCTATTCATTTGAAATGAGTAAGTTTACCACCTAACAACTTTATGCAAATTCTCCCAATTGTGCCTTTGGGGTTCAAGAAGTGGACCATTTGAGTCATATTATATCAGATGAAGGTGTAAAAGTGGACCCTCACAACATTAAATCTATGAGGGAATGGATAA